>JBBBDQ010000276.1:6667500-6725000 GCA_037127315.1 Ascarosepion bandense
TCCTAAACAGGGAACAAAATTGAAATACAGGGTGTCCATAAAGTTCGTGTGCACTTTAAAAAAATTATAACTTTATTTATATTTGTGATAGAAACAATTTGTAAAAAAGGATTAGAAAGAAGTAAATCTATATTTTAAGGGTTTATTGAAATTTCATTTAAGTTTCCACATGTCCTCCATCATTAGCAATACAAAGGGTAATACGATTTTGCAGTTCACGGAAAACATTTTGCTGATTCCTAGTAATAATGTCTGAATTCCCATTGATTCAACAACTATACTTAAAACTTTGTACATTAAACTTTATAACATTTTTTACAGACTATTTCTATCACAAATACAAATAAAGTTATAATTTTTTTAAAGTGGACACGGACTTTATGGACACCTTGTCTATCGGATTTAATCCATTTGCTAAAAAAGTTGTCTTTGTTTAAGTTATGGCACGAAACAGAGCAGATGTGTATATTTCGAGAATGGGGAGAAATGTGCGTTCAAAAGCACTATTCGTTGTGTGCCTGAGCGGTCTAAGACTGTGCTTCTCAAACTATCTGATGTGGCGGACCGGTAGTTTTTTTTTTCAATGTGCCAGAGACCGGCAAGCAAAGCAAGCCAATCCATCTGAGTAAGAAGAGGTGGGGTGACTGTGAACCCCAGATTTTTTTAATTTTTTTTTTATTTATTTAAGGTATGTGCGTTTTGGTGCAGTGGATATCGGCTTGGAATGAGAAATCGGGGAGCCGAGTTCGAATTCCACTTGAATTCATTGCATTCACTTACGCGCAAATACCCTTGAGAAAGGTATTAATCCGTCTCTTCCCCCTAGTTATGGGTTAAATAACAGGACAGATTGGGTTCTATAGCCTTGGCTGGCGACCAGTCTACCGCAGAAAATAATGGCAACCTACTGCGGGATAATCTTCTGCCCAGACAGTCATGTCTCTTTCGAGACATGATCGCCCAAGCGTATGTATGGTACTTAACTGTCTGACTATTTCAGGGACATTTTGAGACTATCTGTAATAAACATGAGGACATGATATCTTGTTCATTCTAAGGACAGTCATCATTGACGTAACAAGTTTTCATAGTGTGCCATTGACCGGTACCATATTTGTGCCATATTAGTTATGGCCACTGGTTTCGAGGGTATATATTTTTACAAATCCAGAAAAAATATTTAAAGTTAATATTAATACTTCGTAAACAATTTAAATTTAATAAAAGGCATTAATCTTCTAAAAAATAGATAAACAGTAAAACAAAATATTAATTTTAATTAATTTAAGACGTATTTAAAATATCCATATGACTAAACTTTTTTTTTTGTTTCTTTTCTGGAAAATCTCCGCGTACCGGCAGACGATGGCTCGCGTACCAGCCACGGTACGCGTACCACACTTTGAGTAGCACCGGTCTAAGGCACGCCAGAACAAATGACGGTTTCCCCTCGGGGACGCAGTTTTGAATCTGACGTATATTTTTCTAACAAAATTTTTCAAATATTCAAACCGTTAAATGCAAATAAATAAATATACAGCTTAATAATAAAAACAGAAAACTACTAAGTCACTTAAGTACCATGCGTGATACAGTTGAATTCATTGCATTCACTTACGCACAAATACCTTTGGGAAAGTTATTAATCCGTCTCTTCCCCCTAGTTATGGGTTAAATAACAGGACAGATTGGGTTCTATAGCCTTGGCTGGCGACCAGTCTACCGCAGAAAATAATGGCAACCTACTGCGGGATAATCTTCTGCCCAGACAGTCATGTCTCTTTCGAGACATGATCGCCCAAGCGTATATCACGTATGGTACGTAACTGACTGACTATTACAGATTAATAATAAAAACAGAGCATCTACTGAAAGATGAGCATACATTAAAAATAATGCTTAAAACAATAGATGTCGGATTCAATCCAATTGTCGCCCTATCAGCCTTCTACCAATTTTCGGGAAAGTGTTCGAGGCCATAATCAATGCAGAAATAGTTCAACATCTTACTGCCCACAAACTCTACTCTGACAGGCAGTATGGCTTCCGCTTTGCCAGGTCCACAGCCGATATGCTAACAACCGTTGCAGAGTACATGCTCCAGGCCCTTGACGAGTCAGGCGAGGCTCGTGATGTTGCTCTGGACATCTCCAAGGCTTTTGACAGGGTTTGGCACTCTGGCTTTCAATGTAAGCTACGGGGTTACGGTTTTACCGGACGTTTGCTTGATCTAATCCAATCCTTTTTAAATAACCGTAAAATGAAGGTCGTTCTGAATGGGCATGCTTCTACATCCTACAGCACAAACGCTGGTGTACCTCAGGGCTCTATCCTGGGCCCGACGCTCTTCCTTATTTTCATAAATGACCTCCCAGATGAGATCAAGAGCCACGTAGGCAATTGCGCAGATGACACCACAATTTACTCCCGCATCAGTAAGAAACCCGTCGTGGCGGACAAATATAATCTCGCTGCTGACCTTGAACGGGATCTACACTCTGTGGTGAATTGGGGCAAGAAGTGTCTTGTCAATTTCAATGCGACTAAGACCAAGCTGCTGTCTGTCAATCATCACAGGCAACCTCTCCTGCCTCCCATAAGCATGGACCAAGCGAGTCTCTCTGAGAGCAATACACTGCGCCTCCTCGGCCTTCCCTCTCTTCTGATCTCAAATGGAACCACTACATTGAGTCCATAGCTAAATCCACTGCTAAAAAGGTTGGGTCACTGTGTCGGGCCAGGATGTTTTTCCCGCCTGAATCCATCCTGCATATATACAAACCAACAATTCATCAGTGCATGGAATACTGCTGACATATATGGTCAGGCGCCCCTGCTGTTCATCTCAGTGTTCTTGACAGGCTCCAAAGGAGAATCAGCAATGTGATAGGTACCGACTTGGCGGCTCGACTACAGCCACTTCCCCAACCGACGAGATGTGGCCTCCCTTTGTCTATTCTATAAATACTCTCATGGCTTCTGCTTCAACGAACTTAAGTCACTGGTGCCTCTGCAACAGGTGTTTACTCGTGCAACCAGATTGACAACTGGGTCCCACCCATTCACAGTTAGATTAACCAAAGGCAGACGACAATTCTACTCCTTCAGCTTCTTCTCTCGCACTTCCTGCCTGTGGAACTCGCTTCCATATTCTTGCTTTCCTGACGGCTACAACCTCCAGGAATTTAAATGCAATGTCAATACGCATCTATTAACCAATTGACTCTAGTTCTTTCACCACCCCGTATATCCTTTCCTTTCTCTCCACCTTTGCAACTGTCATCACACCTGTATTCACATCCTTCTCTTGCTCCTTTCCAACTGGTTCGTCTTCCTCTTCACTCTCTTTTACTTAATCCTTTTACTCTTATCTAGCCCCCTGCACATCAGTGGCATTACCGCCTTGCTCGGGGTGATACGATTAAAAAAAATTCCATATATATATATATATATATATAGCCTTTGAGATTTCACTCACCCGATCAAGTCAGTCGATTAAAAACTTAATTTGGCGATTAAAGTTTATTGCTTTACTCGCCTGGGGTCGATTAAAAATCTCGCAATGAAACGTGTCCCTTCAAATATAGAAAAAAGAAATCTGATTCCTTTTACAACACAAAAGTATGCCATTGAAGATTCATAAGTTACTTAGAATGACTTACAATGACATGATTGAATTCTTTGGTCTTATACATGGCGCCTGATTTATGTCGAAATGTGTTGTTAAAAAAAAAGACAGTGACATCCCGCAATCATCAAAGCAAGATTTGACAAATGGAATTTAGATTGACAAGCTCCTGTCTCGCTTTTATCGTCCCGATCAGTGTAAACATTCGTTTAATTAACGCTTCCAGAAGTGAAACCAAATGTCTTTGTCGCCTAGATTAAAGATGCTCACAGATTTTTAGAAACTCATTTGGAAAAATATAATCCGTGACTCAACATCTATATTTCCTCCCCGCTTACAAAAAGTAAAAACGAACATTTGAAAGAAAGAAAAAAATACGCATACTATATATATATATATATATATATATTATGGACTCTCCTGTCGATTTCGACGTATGAGTGTCTAACTCAGACTGCCACGCAGAGAACTGTTTAGAGTGGTGAAGGCTTGTGTAGCACCATCCACACTTTTTGGAACTGCTGATATCAAACAATCGGTGCAAAAGTTCACCAAAGATCGCATGAACAGCAGACCTCAAGTATTTTAACCCATAATTGGAGGGAAGGGACGGATTAATACCTTTCTCAAAGGTACCAGTGCGTAAGTGAATGCAGACTGTTCGACTGGAATTGGAACACGGCTCACTGATTTCTCTTTCCGAGTCGATATCCACCGCATCACAAAGTACATCCGTCAATAAACGCTTACATCACCTGGTATTCCCAAGCGGTCACCCATCTAAGTACTAACCAGGCTCAACTTTGCTTAACTTTGGTGATCGAGCGGGAACCGGTGTATTCAACGTAACATGACCATAATTGTTCTAGTTCCACATGCCATGCCTTTTCTGGACATCACAGTTTTAGTATATATATATATATATATATATATATATATATATATATATATAGTGATGATCATCCACGTATACTGTCTTAATATGTATAGGAAAGAATATTAATAAAAAGTTTTGAATTTAAAAACGTACTTTTTTAAACAGTATTTGTTTATTTTTATAGTGTTTTATATTTCAGACCGCCCTCGGTCCTTCATCAGAAACAAGTGATTTTTAAATTAGAATTGGAAACGTATTTTTACGATGGCGTCCTAATACTTTTTTGTTTACATCACGTGGTGTCGATAAACCAATCAGCATGCGGCACGTCCGTTTGTTTATTTTCGGTAAACCAATCAACACGCGGCACGTCCGTGGAGAGAGTCTGTTTGTTTTAGACAAAAAATCTCTTGGAATATCTATTTTTTTGTTTATATCGCGTGGTGTCGATAAACCAATCAGCATGCGGCACGTCCGTTTGTTTATTTTCGGTCAACCAATCAACACGCGACACCTCCGTGGAGAAAGTCTGTTTGTTTTAGATAAAAAATTCCTTGGAATATCTGAAAGAACATTCTTTTTACCTATTGAAATATTTGTAGAGATTCAACACACCTAAGTCCCTGTTTAACCCTAGCTTGTGTGTGTTTAATTTTAAAATCCAGTATTTTTCTTTCTTTCTGCGTGTGTATGTAGAACTAAAATTGGAGTCTATTAGTAAACATTTGCAATTTTCTAAAGTGTGATCGGGTTGATTAAAATGTGCTGCAATTGGGGAGTATACATTTTTTTGTCGTATATTTAGTTTGTGATTATTGAAGCGAAATCTAAAGCTATTACCGGATTCGCCGATATATCCACTGTTGGGGCAAATTGAGCAGAAGAGATAGTAGATGATGTCTTTGCTATCACAAGTAAGGTTTGGTGGGTGTAATTTTATTTTTTTGTTGGGTACAGAGAATGTTTTGTCTGTTATTAGATGTTTACAGATTAAACAACGGGGCTTTCCACATATTAAATTCCCTGATAGGTTTGTATTATTTAAATATTTGTTAGAAGTGAGGATAGTTGATAGGTTGGGTGTTTGTTTCTTTGCATTTATGGGTGGCCTATCGAAAATGTCTTTGATGTTTTTGTTTGATTGGAGGTTCCTGTAATCATTTTTTAAATTTTTGATGAGTGTGTGGGAATATTGATTATGGTTAAAAACCATGGGAATTCGGTTATTGTCTTTTCGTTTTTTGTATGTGAGAAGTGTGCTGCGGTCTATGTGGATGGTTTTATGTAGTGCTTCCTTTATTATTTTTATTGGGTATTTGCATTTTAGAAACTGTTTTGTTAGGTTGTTAATGTTGTTTAGAAAATCTGGATGGTCTGAGCAAATGCGTCTTATTCTAATAAATGAGCTGTATACGATAGATTTTTTTTAATTTGAGGGGATGACAGCTGTTAAAGTGTAGGAATTTATGTTGGTTTGTGGGTTTGTTGTATAGACTGGTGGAAAGTGTATGTTTATTTAATTTTACCATGACGTCTAAGAAAGGGACGGATGTGTATGAGTACTCCATGGTGAATTTGATTGTATTGTGGAAGTTGTTGCAGAAAGTGAAGAAGTTTTTTAATTTTTCTAATCCATGAGTCCATATTAAAAAAATATCATCAATGTACCTAAAATAGTGTAATGGTTTGCATTGTGAACTGTCTAGTATCTTTTTTTCTAAAATATGCATAAAGATGTTGGCATAACTAGGTGCCATTTTCGTGCCCATCGCTGTGCCGCTAATCTGTAAATAATGTTTGTTGTTGAATTTGAAATTATTGTGTGTTAAAATGAAATTAATTAACTGGCATAAATCTGTGATTTGGTTGTTAGGTAATTTGTTTTTGAGGAACTCATGGCATGCTGCTACTCCTTCAACGTGTGGAATGTTCGTGTACAGAGACGTAACATCCATCGTTACTATGATATTATCACCTGGGACTAAATTAATGCTTTGTAACTTGTTGAGAAAGTCAGTAGTGTCTCTAATATAACTGGGTATGTCAGGTAATAGAGGTTTTAGAATATTGTCTATGTATCCAGATATAATTTCTGTGAGGGTACCGATGCCTGATATTATGGGTCTGCCAGGTGGTGTGATATTAAGTTCTTTTGAACCGGCCATAATTTTGGGGGAACCCCAGTTTTTTAAAAGAAATAATGTATTTCATACTAGTTTTAAGTGGATAATTCTAAATGAAAATAGAATGGTTCTTTTGTTATTATTACTTTACAAAATTTTACAAGGCAAGGATGCAAAGATGAACTCGTCTGAATCAGCCTAAATTTTCTTCATTCTTTCATTGATGAAACTGCAATATAGGTAATTATTAAATGTTTATAAATCCATTTGATGCACATGTTATTGTGCAGTATTAACAAAAGAATCATTCTATTTTTATTTACAGTTATTCACTTGGCAATAAATACTAAAAAATAATATGAAATACATAATTTTTTTTAAAAGCACTGAGATAGCCCAATATTTATGGCCGGCATATATATATACATATATATATATATATATATATATATATATATATATATATATAAACTTATTTATGAATGGAACTTTGTCTCTGTGTGTGTGTGTGTGTGTGTGTGTGTGTCCGTTACCTATAGACTCCGAAACAGCTGAACCGATTTTCTTGAAAATTTACACAGTTGTATTATAAGCGTCTGCGAGTGTTCTTAGCTAGGTTTTGTGTCGAGGTACCCCCGATAAATATCGAAAATCGATAATCGAAAAAATCAGGTTATAGAAGGGGTGGTCCGATTTTAATCTAATTTCATACACTCATAGACAAAGACATAAGAAACGATATTCAGAAGTTTCAAGGTTGCAGTTCTTACAATAGTGCAGAAAATCGATAAAGGCTAGATTTTGTGTGTGTGTCTGTTTATCTGCCCGTATGTGTGTATTTTTTCAGCCCTTTTGTTTTAGTTTTTGCTTCAGGTTTGGCTCTAAGTAGGCATAATTGTAGTTCTTAGTCTCAGCCATGATACCATTTACTCAGAGGACTTATTTAGCCTTTAAAATTCAGTTAACGATGAAAAAAACTTATTTGATATCGATAGCAGGAAATCAAAATTTGACTTACATCCATTCATTTTTTTTTCAGTCTACGGTTTCGCTTTAACTGGAAACAACTATTGCTTTTTAGTCTTTCGTGCCAACGTCCAAAGAGTCTGAGCTCCAGGACCATGGATTAGTTTTAAAGCTTTCATTACACCCGAGCAACGCCGGGCTATACTGCTAGTATATATATATATATATATATATATATATATATATATATATATATATATATTAGTTGCGATTGGTAAATTGTCGCAATTATTTTATTCTTTCATTTTCTATAGGCTGAGTCCGAGCTCCAGAACTATGGATTAGTCTTAAAGCTTTCATTACACCCGAGCAACGCCGGGCTATACTGCTAGTATAGAGTCGAATTGTGATAATGTTTAGCCCCAAATGCCTTGAATATGGATGAGAACAGTGTGACTAAATAGTTACAATGCCTCATGTCAGAAATAGGCTGATCTCGAAGGTGGGTGGGTATTTGATATTTATGTTTTTATATAAGTAAATAACAAAGAAGAGAAAATGCACTTGTATATTTGTAAAAGACAGAAAAATTAGAAGTGATACACACAAGCAATTTTTTTAAAAGTATAATGGATTTTTATTTATTAATCTGATAAATTTTACCATTTTAAATGTTATTTTGAGTGGTTACTTGCATTTGAGTAGACGCTATGTTTATTTATTAAGTACCATATTTATTTATTTTTGTCTACCGGCTTAAATATTTGAGAAATCTGATTAAAGAAAAATACGGTCTCACCGGCAAGGTTCGAACCTGCATCCCTAGGGAGAGAGAATTGTTGTTAGATCTGATATGCTTTAACCGGGAAATCTTATCCGATCAGGCAAAGTTGAATTGTGCCTTTAAACAAAATTCTTCTCGTAGATTTCCCAGATTTGTTTTTTTAATCGTTTTACCCCAAGCAAAGCGGTACCGCCACTGATGCGCTGAGGGCTACATAGGAAGAGAGTGAGGAGAATCTCGAACCAGATACAGGGGGTGTCAGAGAAATGGCAAAAGAAGGTTGTGAACACAGGAGTGAAGACACTTGCGATGGTAAAGAGAAAGGAAAAGAACAAGATACACGGGATGATGTAGAAAGGGCTGGAGTCAAGTGAATAAGAGATGGGAATTGACATTGCATTTAAATTCCTGGAGGTTGTAGCCGTCAGGAAAGCAAGTATAAGGAAGGAAGTTATTTATTTGTTCTGAAAGTTTGTTGTTTGATAATTTAATATCTATTATTGATTGAATTTTCAGTTGAATTTCACAAAAACAAAATGTAAAATAGACGTTGGGGTCAGTCAAGAGTATTTCTAACAAACGTTACGGTGAGCAGCCTAAGCAAAACCTAATAATATAATCGCTAGAATTGAGTTTTAACATTGGTAACAAGGAACCAAAACGAATACAAGTTATACAAGTTATAACAGGAATGACGAGATTATCGAAACTTATACTGAGTTATCGTCTTGGAACAATAATAGGCATATGTCATTCTGGTATTGTTAATTAATTTTTTTTTTTTAATCATTTCACCCTAAACAAGACGGTACCGCCACAGATGTGCAGAGAGCTAGATAAGAGAGTAAGATTTTAGGCAGGAGGAGAGTGATGAGACAGATGAACCAGTTACAGGTGGTGTCAGAGAAAGCTGGCAACACAGGTGTGAAGACAGTTACGAAGGTAAAGAGAAAGGAATAAAAAACAAGATACACGGGGTGGTGTAAAAAGGGCTGGAGTCAAGTGGATAAGAAATGAGAATTGACATTGCATTTAAATTCATGGAGGTTGAAGCCGTCAGGAAAGCAAGTATATGGAAGAGAGTTTTACAGGCAGGAGGAGAGTTTTGACAAAGACGAACCAGTTACGGGAGGTGTCAGAGAAAGAACAAGAGAAGGCTGGGAACACAGCTGTGAAGACAGTTACGAAGGCAGAGAGAAAAGAAAAGAACAAGAAACACGGGGTGATGTGGAATATATAAGAGAGTTGAAGTATTAGGCAGGAGGAGAGTGAAGAGAAAGATGAACCAGCTACAGTGGGTGAAAGAGAAAGGGCAAGAGAAGG
The DNA here is from genome assembly GCA_037127315.1 of Ascarosepion bandense. NCBI lineage: Eukaryota > Metazoa > Mollusca > Cephalopoda > Sepiida > Sepiidae > Ascarosepion > Ascarosepion bandense. The sequence continues at coordinate 6,677,202 of JBBBDQ010000276.1, forward strand.
ATGTGAGCACAGTAGTGAAGACAATTGCGAAGGTAGAGAGAAAACAAAAGAACAAGATACACAGGGTGATGTAGAAAGGACTGGGGTCAAGTGAATAACAGATGGGGATTGACTTTGCATTTAAATTCATGGAGGTTGTAGTCGTCAGGAAAGCAAGTATATGGAAGAGAGTTTCACACGCAGGAGGAGAGTTATGACAAAGACGAACCAGTTACAGGAGGTGTCAGAGAAAGGACAAGAGAAGGCTGGGAACACAGCTGTGAAGACAGTTACGAAGGCAGAGAGAAAAGAAAATAACAAGAAACACGGGGTGATGTAGAAAGGACTGGAGTCAAGTGAATAAGAGATGGGAATTGACTTTGCATTTAAATTCATGGAGGTTGTAGTCGTCAGGAAAGCAAGAATATGGAAGAGAATTTTTCATATTTGCGTAGTTTTATATCTAAGCGTAAACAAATAATTTTTTTTTAAAGAATTGGTTTTTGTTTATCATCCTGACAAATTTTATCATTTGAAACATTATTTTTAGTGTGTGTGTGTGTGTGTGTGTGTGTGTGTGTGTGTGTGTGTGTGTGTGTGTGTGTGTGTAAAAAGGTTCAGTCAATAAATGATAAAGATATCCCCATATCCGTAAAGAAGTTCCTGGTGGGTGTTATCACGACAGCATGCAGAGAAGAAAAGATGAAAAAAAAAAAAAAAAAAAAAAAAAAGGAAAAGAAAATTAACAGGAGTGTCCCATTTACACTATTTGCATTGTTCGGACTGTTGTCCTCATCTTTGTTGTCATAATCACAAGATTTTGTACACTGTAACGAATGCTTTTGTCGATTGGGATGAAGGACACCTGGGTAAGTAGATAAAAGCGTTGGTTGATGTATTTCAGTGACTTGACCCAAATAGTTATGAGTAAAATACCTGGCCACAGCAGAGGTAAACAAAACTTGGAGAGTTAAGTAACTAAAGAGAATTAATTGAAACTGAGATATCCAGAAAAGGCATGGCAAGTGGAACTAGAACAATATTTCCCTAGTGAACTAAATAAAGAGTTCAGTTCAAAATTCCAACATATATCACCTGAAGAAGAGTTTAGTTACTAAAGAGAATTAACTGAAACTGAGATATCCAGAAAAGGCATGGCAAGTGGAACTAGAACAATATTCCCCTAGTGAACTAAATAAAGAGTTCAGTTCAAAATTCCAACATATATCACCTGAAGAAGAGTTTCGTTACTAAAGAGAATTAACTGAAACTGAGATATCCAGAAAAGGCATGGCAAGTGGAACTAGAACATTATTCCCCTAGTGAACTAAATAAAGAGTTCAGTTCAAAATTCCAACATATATCACCTGAAGAAGAGTTTAGTTACGAAAGAGAATTAACTGAAACTGAGATATCCAGAAAAGGCATGGCAAGTGGAACTAGAACAATATTCCCCTAGTGAACTAAATAAAGAGTTCAGTTCAAAATTCCAACATATATCACCTGAAGAAGAGTTTAGTTACTAAAGAGAATTAACTGAAACTGAGATATCCAGAAAAGGCATGGCAAGTGGAACTAGAACAATATTCCCCTAGTGAACTAAATAAAGAGTTCAGTTCAAAATTCCAACATATATCACCTGAAGAAGAGTTTCGTTACTAAAGAGAATTAACTGAAACTGAGATATCCAGAAAAGGCATGGCAAGTGGAACTAGAACAATCTACTCCGGTGGATGAAATAAAGAGTTTTGTTTGAACTTCCAATGTATATCCCTTGAAGAAAGCTGAAGCATAGTGTAAATAGTTAGAATACTTCATTTTATAAATATAGACACAGGAGTGTCCCATTTTTATAAATATAGACACAGGAGTGTCCCGTTTTTATAACTGCTCAACACTGCCTTCTAACAGACTCTGGGTGAAGCCCAGAAGGGATAACCCAGATTTTTAAATAGATGTGATGACTATTTTTTCACTTTTTTAAAATTATTTCACCCTTAACACTTGACTGGGAAGGAAGAAGCCGGAAGAAAGTTCCACCATCAAGAAATGTAACCATTTTAACTCCTCCTGGTTATGACGATAAATAACATTCGGAAATAAAATCTCTGAGACTAGAAGTTGTGAAGAGCTTGAAAACACTTCTTAATTGCTATTGTTCCCAGGTCCACCCTGATCCAAGGTGGTAGCAAGTGTTAGGGATCCAGCTATGGAAAGATAGTGCAAATTCTACTCCAGCAGCTTCTTTTCTCGCACTTCTCGCGTGTGGAAATCAATTCCATTTACTTGCTTTCCAGACAGCTATAATCTCCAAGAATTTAAATTTAAAGACAATAGTCATCTCCTACCTCACTAACCTGCATCCTCTCTCTCTCTCTCTCTCTCGCTCTCTCTCTCTCATGCTCCTTTCTCCGTCCACTCCACTCTCATCAGTATTCTCATCCTTCTCTTACCCTCTTCCTGACACCCCTTATAACCTGTCACTCTTTCTCATAACTTTCTCTCATGCTCCTTTCTCCATCCACTCCACTCACATCTGTATTCTCATCCTTCTCTTACCCACTTCCTGACACTCCCTTTAACCTGTCACTCTTTCTCATAACTTTCCTCCTATGCAACCCCCTGCAAAACAGTGGCAATAAAATGCCTTGCTTGGGGCGATATTATCTAAACTTATTTATAAATGGAACTTTGTCTGTGTGCGCGCGCGCGCGTGTGTGTGTGTTCGTTACCTATAGACTCCGAAACAGCTGAAACGATTTTCTTGAAAATTTACACAGTTGTACTATAAGCGTCTGTGAGTGTTCTTAGCTAGGTTTTGTGTCGAGGTACCCCCGATAAATATCGAAAATCAAAAAAATTGGGTTATAAAAGGAGTGGTTCGATTTTAATCAAATTTAATACACTCATAGACAAAGACATAAGAAACGATATTCAGAAGTTTCAAGGTTGCAGTTCTTAAAATAGTGCAGAAAATCGAATATATATATATATAAGGCAAGATGTTTTTGTGTGTTTCTGTTTATCTGCCTGTATGTCTATTTTTTCAGCCCTTTTGTTTTAGTTTTTGCTTCGGGTTTGGCTCTAAGTAGGTATAATTGTAGTTCTTAGTCTCAGCCATGATACCATTTACTCAGAGGACTTATTTAGCCTTCAAAATTCAGTTTACGACGAAAAAAACTTATTTGATATCGATACCAGGAAATCAAAATTTGACTTACATCCATTCATTTTTCCTTCAGTCTACGGTTTCGCTTTAACTGGAAAGAACTATTGCTTTTTAGTCATTCGTGCCAACGTCCAAAGAGTCTAAGCTCCAGGACCATAGATTAGTTTTAAAGCTTTCATTACACCCGAGCAACGCCGGGCTATACTGCTAGTAAAAAACAAAAAAAAAAACCCCCAAAAAACAAAAAAACAAAAAACAAACTCCCAAACAAAAATCAGTACATTTTAAAAATAAAATGTGGAAGAAAACATTTTTATAACAAAGAGGCAATCAATGCAACACTAAAAAAATATAGAAATACATTTTTATAGTAAAGTTACCAACACTAGATTTTATATTCTACAAAATATATATCTAAACCTTTACTTAAAATATAAAAGTAATTACAAAATATATTCAGTTGAAGCTATAAAATTGCATTCAAAATATTTAGATTCTGGCATTGAATAACCCATACATGTTGATATGCTGCTAAGCAAAATAAACATACAAAGAAACAACAAAACCATTTCAACTGTAAGATGATGAGACCTAGCCGCCAATCTAGTACTGCGCTTAAATTCATAAAGTCTAGGTGCCAAGGAGGAAAGTTCATCAGACCAATTACCATGAATGTATTTATAAAAAAAAAAAAAGGCACAAGGAAGCTAGGTTATAGCAGTGGGAAAGTGACTGCAGCTGAGATGCCAGGTCAGGACCAATAACATTGCAGATTCTTTGGATTTTATCAAGAATCTCACAATATATAGCAAGGAATGCTTTCCCCTGCTTCTTTTGCCTTTAGTACAAACTTTTTAGAAATAATTGTTCATCCAATGCAAGGCTCAAGTGCAACTCAAGGTAGATTATTACTGAATGACATTGTTCTATAAGCATAAGAAGAGCATATTATGAGGATATGTAAGAATGATAATTGCATTAAAAATGTGTAGATTCCGGCATTAAATAACCCATAGCTGTTGATATGTTGCTAAACAAAATAAACAAACAACAAAACCATTTCATTTGTAAAATGATGAGATGAGACCTTGCCGCCAATCTAGTACTGCACTTAAATTCATAAAGTTCAGGTGATAAAGAAGAAACTTTATCAGAACAAATACCATGAAAGTATTTATAGAAAAGGCACAAGGAAGCTAGGTTATGGCGGTGGGAAAGTGACTGCAGTTGAGATACCAGGTCAGGGCCAATAACATTGCAGATACTTCTCTGGATTTTATCAAGGATTTCTAAATATATAGCAGGAGTACCATCTCATTTGTGGCAACAATATTCAAAGTAAAGACGAATGGTAAAAGTATAAATATGCAAGATAGATTTTGGCAAGAAAAATTGTCAAGCACGACAGAGTGAACCAACTTTCCTAGCAATTCATTCAGTATAATCCATTGAGCCACTATCGTTAGTATAAGTTAATCTGATTGAACGAAGAAAGACTTCTCTCAGAAAATTAATAGAAACTAGTTTCATTTTGAAGGCAACCAGACTGGCAACTGGGTCTCACCCATTCACTGTTAGATCAACCAAATGCAGACGACAATTCTACTCCTTCAGTTTCTTTTCTCGCCTGTGGAACTCGCTTCCTTATTCTTGCTTTCCTGACAGCTACAACCTCCAGGAATTTAAATGCAATGTCAATACTCATCTCTTAACCACTTGACTCTAGTTCTTTCTTCACCACCCTGTATATCCTTTCCTTTCTCTTCACCTTTGCAACTGTCATCATACCTGTATTCCCATCCTTCTTTTGCTCCTTTCTAACTGGTTTGTCTTTCTCTTCACTCTCCTCTTCTCTAATCTTTTTACTCTTATGTAGCCCCCTGCACATCAGTGGCATTATTTAAATGCAATGTCAATACCCATCTCTTAACCACTTGACTCTAGTTCTTTCCACACCACCCTGTATATCCTTTCCTTTCTCTTCACCTTTGCAACTGTCATCACATCTGTATTCCCATCCATCTCTTGCTCCTTCCTAACTTGTTCGTCCTTCTCTTCACTCTCCTCTAATCTTTTTACTCTTATGTAGCCCCCTGCACATCAGTGACGTTACCGCCTTACTCGGGGTGATATGATTTAAAAAAGGGGGGGGGCATTAGAATTAATGAGTTGTTCCTTTTTTTTTTTTAATCGTATCACCCCGAGCAAGGCGGTATCGCCACTGATGTGCAGGGGGCTACGTAATAGTGAAAAGATTGGAAAAGAGAAAGCCGGAAATCACCTCCTAAACAGGGAACAAGGGATGAGCGTCTTAACCTGTTCAATAGACGTGGGTGGAGTGTGAACCGGGCGATAGATAGATCTATCTACTCCAATTGAAAAAAAAAAAGAAAGCAAAACAAAGTAAGAAGATTGGGCCTTGCCCCAGGTATCTGTTTAATATTTGCCAGTTTTCTTCAGGAATCTGTGAGATAGATTTTCTCTAAAAAACAAGATTAGTGTATATAGAGATGTAAGATAGATTGCGGAGAGAAAAATTGTCTTTTCCTTTTAGCTATGGGTTAAGTAGCAGAACAGATTGGGTTATATAGCCTTGGTTGGCAACCAGTCTACCGTAAGAAGAAATAGCAACCTACTGTAGGAAAATCTGCCATGGATCGAAAGAGACATGATCATCTAAGCGTGTATCACGTATGGCACTTTACTGACTGACTGATGTGGAGGGTCAGGGGCAAAACTGTGCAACGACTCTACGACCACATAAAACTGACGATGAGGATAATTCATATTTGGTTTTCTCTGGGACATAATTAAGATGACAGCTTAATTAAAATCAAGTACTAGCGGATATCGGCTCAGAACGAGAAACCGGGGAGCCGAGTTCGAATTCCAGTTGAATCCATTGTATTCACTTACGCGCAAATGCCCTTGGGAAAGGTATTAATCCGTCTCTTCCTTCCAGTTATGGGTTAAATAGCAGGACAGATTGGGTTCTATAACCTTGGTTGGCAACCAATCTACCGCAGAAAGCAATGGCAAACTACTGCGGGATAATCTTCTGCCCAGTCAGTCATGTCTGTTTCGAGACATGATCGCCCAAGCGTGTATCACGTATGGCACTTAACTGACTGACTGACTACTACTCTTATGTGATAAATCCTTTCAGGAAGTGGGTGACCATGACTCTCCACAACTTCACCTATGTTTTGTTCTATGCAACTTTTGATCTTTTACTACTCCTCTTTATCTTTGTTCTGCTATCCATGCTTTTATGTGATAATTCTTTTCATGATGCTGGTAATGATGGCTCTCCACAACTTCCTATCTTTTGTTGCTCTCAGTAACTTTTGAGCTTTCATCATCCATATTTTTAAAAGCCTTTCAGGAAGTGGGTGACCATGACTCTCCACAACTTCCTCTATTTTTTGTTCCATGCAACTTTTGATCCTTTCTATCCCTCTTTATCTTTGTTCTGCTATCCATGCTTTTATGTGACAATTCTTTTCATTATGTTGGTAATCATGGCTCTCCACAACTTCCTATCTTTTGTTGCTGCCATACCTAAAGTGACAGTTCTGGGGAAAATGCTGTCTGCGTGGGAATTCCTTGTTACCAATGGGTTATGAAAAAATGAAGATATTATGAGGATATGTAGGGTAGATAAAATTTGAATCCTATGCTATCCTAGTGATTGCAGGAAGAAGCCCTCTGAATGGAACTTCATCTTTACTAATGGAATACGAAGAGAATAAGAAGGAGACTATGTATGCAGCATGGGGGGTTCACAGCAAGGACCAACCATGTCACGTACACAGTATCAAATTGTCCTCATTCCCTTCATATGGTAAAGAGATCTTATTCTCCAAAACTGGTACTTTGTGGAATAGACTCCCGAGAGGATACTTTCCCAGTCACTACAATTTTAACGTCTTCTAGTCTAGGGTTAACTATCTTACATATCCCGATAATATGCACATCTTCCTCCTCACTTTTTACGGGCTTACAATAATCTCATTCAGTAATACACTACTTAGAGTGGCTCTTGGTCCTTGTATAGTGCGAAAAATACAGTATAACCAGGATGTAAGTGACCCTGATATAAGATACCCTAATATAAGAAACCCTGATATAAGAGAAACTTGGATATAAGAGTGATTTTCTTTGGTCCCAAATTAGAGCCTGTGGTGATGTATGTAAATTAGACCAAACTCGGATATAAGAGAAATTCGGATATACTAGAAAACGGGATATAAGATAACTCTTATCCGGTCCCGACAACTCTCTTATATCAGGGTTACACTGTATATAAAAACAAGAGAAAGAAGAAAAAGGAGGAAAAAATGTTTGGCCGGGTTTATTGTGTCTACACTCTACAGACAAAGTAGACAAAACAATCATTACTTGATTAAACCGTTGTTGGTTTTTCCTGCAACGAAGTTTTGGTCTGGGTGGGGATGTCGGACGCAGGGAGTAGGGAGTGTTACTAACAAACATTAAGTGCCTGGCAAGCAAGGTCAGGCGAGTCATATTAAAGATTGTGGAGAGAAGGCAAGATTGAAACGGGTTGCTAAAAAACAACCTCTCCCTCCTCGCCTCACCAAAGCGGAAGTGTATCGTAGCAATAGGAGTGTGGCTGTAGGCGATGGATAAAATTTATTGGGGATCCAATGAAAAAAAAAATTTGCAGCACTCATAAGTGAAATGCAGGATTTTCAGGGGATCTTATCTGGACGTGGCAGATTGTACGGGAACATTGACAAGGATAAAAGAATTTCTGTTATATTGGAGACACGAATTGACGATAGAGATTGTTTATAGAATTTTAAACAGATTTAGATCAACGAAATTACCGCAAAAATTGACTTATTTTTGGTAAGTATAACCCGGATATAAGATACTCTCATAAGAGAAACCCGGATATAAGATAAGAGCCTGTGGTAATGTATATGAAATAGACCAAACCTGGATATTGAAGAAACCGGATATAAGATAGATTTTCTCTGGTCCTAAGTTAATGTATATAAAATAGACCAACCCCTCATATAAGAGAAAACCCAGATATAAGAGAGATTTCGTCCGGTCCCACATTACAGACTGTGGTAATGTATATAAAATGGAGCAACCCCGGATATAAGATAATTCTTATCCGGTCCCGTCAACTCTCTTATATCCGGGTAAATGGGGGTTATTTGTTGCCACTTTTTGGTACCTGGTTATTTGTCGGCTCTTTTTAAAATTCCCTTTTCTGTTGCCACATAAAATACCTTTCTTGTGTATACCTTTCTTGTGTATATATATATATATATATACACAATATATATATATATATATATATATATATATATATATATATATAATAAAAGCAATATGTTTGTGAGTGTGTGTCTGTTTATCTGCCTGTATGTCTGTATTTTTTTAATTTTTTTTTCAGCCCTTTTATTTTAGTTTTTGCTTCGGGTGTGGCTCTAAGTAGGTATAATTGTAGTTCTTAGTCTCAGCCATGATACCATTTACTCAGAGGACTTATTTAGCCTTCAAATTTCAGTTTACGACGAAAACAACTTATTTGATATCGATACCAGGAAATCCAAATTTGACTTACATCCATTCATTTTTCTTTTAGTCTACGGTTTCGCTTTAACTGGAAACAACTATTGCTTTTTAGTTTTTCGTGCCAACGTCCAAAGAGACTGAGCTCCAGGACCATGGATTAGTTTCAAAGCTTTCATTACACCCGAGCAACGCCGGGCTATACTGCTAGTATACAATATAAACAATTTGTACAATTTGGGTATCCTTTTGTTCGATAGAAAAGTGTCTTTTATATTTGCGTGAATGTGGGCTGAGTATAAAAGTGTCTGTTGTATTTGAACGAAAGTTGGTCGAGTATGAAAGTGTTGGTTTTGAGCCTGTAATTACACAGAGTAGTAGCACAATGTTTCTTTCCTTTTTATGTATCAGCCGTTAAGTAGGTGGAAAAGGAAAGTGTTTCAAATTGTGTTGAAGAGGAGTGTGAATGAGAACTCCTGAGGGGAGAGAGAGACTCAAACGGAGATAGTAGTAATTGGTGATGTCTGTGTAAATGATGAATCAGTCTAATTAGTGTTACTTCTCCTTTCTGGTTGTCGAGAGTTGTGAAAAAGTTTTATTGCCGTTGCAGGGGTTTCCTCTCTTCTGTCCGTTCGTAATGGTTAAGTTGGCGAAGGATTAGTTTGTTGGCACTGGTCTCTTTATTGTCAACGCCTATCGGAATGTGTGTATCTGACACTGAACCTTTTGAGATTGACTGGCATGGCTAACGGTCTTGCTGATTGGCAGATCGACTACTTGCTCTCACTGGCCCTCTTGACTGACTGCTCGACTGTTTGCTTGAGTGACGGATCACCCAACTGCTGTCTCTCGGTGACCCTCTTGACTGACTGCTGTGACCGGTTAGAGGCCATCCTTAAATATTGAATCCAGTCACGTGGGGTGGCTCCGGCGAGGAATTTTTTCTTTATCTGTGGAAAACCGTTTCTCTGACGTATTTTGAATTTTGTGATTGGATGACCAATCAGGATCCAGAGTTCCGCTTTTCACACTGACTTGTGAAAAAAAGAGAGCTTTTTGCAGTTTGAAATGTGTGTTTTAGTTGTTTGATGGATTATATAGGATTTGTATAGGATTATATAGGATTTGTATCCTATAACAGCTTATAGATTGATGATTCATTTGGGAGATGTTTTAGTGATTCGTGCGTTTGGAAGATAGCAGCACAACCAACTTTCTTTTACTGTTTGTAGCTCTGAGAAGAGATTGTTTGATTTGAAGAATCACGTCAATCTTAGACTGATCATTCTTTCGACGTTTTTGAAACAACATCTGGTTAAAGCAATAGGTCTATAACTAGTAGAATTGGTAGGATCTTTTTGTTTTTTGAGGATAGGGATGGTTGTAGCTTCGATAAGGTAGGGATGTTGCCAGACAACCAGATATTGTAGTATATATTTAGGAGTTATTCCAGGGATATTGTTGAAAGTTCTTTGAAGAAGGTGTAATGGATTTCATCTGGGCCAGTGGGTGATTTACTGGATTTAGATATTGAGTTTTTGGAGTTCGATTAGGGTGAAATGTTGGTTACAGCTTTCAGAGATGAATTTTATTATGTTCTTTTATTCTTCGGATTTAATTTGGTTAAATTTATTGGAGTAGTCTTTTGTTGATGATGCTTGAGCAAAATTTTCTGTGATCAGGTTGGCTATATGTGTTTTGCCTGTGGCAATTGTGTTTCCTTAAGAGAGGTGATTTATTGGAGTGTTGATGTTTTTATTTGACATTTTCTTTATAAAGTCCCAAATTATTTGGGGTTGGCTTCTTTTCTCGCACTTCCCGCCTGTGGAATTCCCGTCCATATACTTGCTTCCCCGATAGCTACAATCTCCAGGAAATTTAAATGTAAGGTCAATAGACATTTATCACACTAACTCGCATCCATTCCCTCAAACATTCTACCCATCTACCCAACCCCCATCCTCGGTATCCTCATCCGTTTCCTTCCGACATTTCTTATAACTAACCCCTCTTTCTCAGCACTTTCCCCGGTGTAACCCCCGGAGCATTAGTGGCAGTGGAATGCCTTGCTTGGGGTGAAATGATTAAAAAATAAATAAATAAAGTCGCCCATTAAGATAAACGATTTAGGGAGTTGTTTTATTAAATTGTTTAACTCTTTTTCCTTTATGGGGTCATGAGGTGGGATGTAGAGTGAGAAAATTGAGACAGTTTTGGATAATGTTGCCATAATTGAAATGGCTTGTAAGCTAATGTTGATGTTGATTTTCTTTTTTGTATATGTGGGGGGGGATATGTTTCCTAAGTAGGATCGATACTTCCCCTGAAGCTCTCTGTCCAGTATTGCATATATAATCATTTTGCTTAAAGTCTTTCATATACGTTTTGATACTGTTTTTTTAAGGATTCTTGGAGGCATATGGTGACAGGGTTTAGTTCAGCTATTAATAGAAGTAGATCGTTGTAATTTGCCTTATAGCCACGACAGTTCCGTGGGATGATTTTATGAGTCATTTTTTTTTTGTCTTTGTTCTACAACGGATGTGCATTGTGGTGTAGTGGATATCGGCTCAGAACGAGAAATCGGGAAGCTGAGTTCGAATTCCAGTTGAATTCATTGCATTCACTTACGCACAAATACCCTTGGGAAAGGTACTAATCCGTCTCTTCCCTCCAGTTATGGGTTAAATAACAGGACGGATTGGGTTCTTCTAGCCTTGGCTGGCAACCAGTCTACTGCAGAAAGCAATGGCAACCTACTGCGGGATAATCTTTTGCCCAGTCAGTCATGTCTCTTTCGGGACATGATCGCCCAAACGTGTTTCACATATGGCACTTAATTGACTGACTGAATATAATAGTTGGCAACACGATTAAGGCTTCTGCTGGGCATAAAGTGGGGGATCGGTTTTCTATTGTTATGAAGTAATAAACTGATCCCCCACTAAATACTAATAATATCATACATCTCTTCTCCTTCTAGCTATTAGTCAAATAATAGGACAGATTGGGTTCTATAGCCTTGGTTGGCAACCAGTCTACTGCAGAAAGCAATGGCAACCTACTGCGGGATAATCTTCTGCCCAGTCAGTCATGCCTCTTTCGAGACATGATCGCCCAAGCGTGTTTCACGTATGGCACTTAACTGACTGACTGAAATAGTTGGAAACATGATAAAGACTTCTACTGGGCATAAAGTGGGGGATCAGTTTGCTATTGTTATTAAGTAATAAACTGATCCCCCACTAATTACTACTTATTAATACAATCTGTCTCTTCTACCTTCAGCTATAGTTTAAAGAACATGATAGAAAATCTTCTGCCCCGTCAGTCATGCCTCTTTCGAGACATGATCGCCCAAGCGTGTTTCACGTATGGCATTTAACTGACTGACTGAAATAGTTGGAAACATGATAAAGACTTCTACTGGGCATAAAGTGGGGGATCAGTTTGCTATTGTTATTAAGTAATAAACTGATCCCCCACTAATTACTACTTATTAATACAATCTGTCTCTTCTACCTTCAGCTATAGTTTAAAGAACATGATAGAAAATCTTCTGCCCCGTCAGTCATGCCTCTTTCGAGACGTGATCGCCCAAGCGTGTTTCACGTATGGCACTTAACTGACTGACTGAAATAGTTGGAAACATGATAAAGACTTCTACTGGGCATAAAGTGGGGGATCAGTTTGCTATTGTTATTAAGTAATAAACTGATCCCCCACTAATTACTACTTATTAATACAATCTGTCTCTTCTACCTTCAGCTATAGTTTAAAGAACATGATAGAAAATCTTCTGCCCCGTCAGTCATGCCTCTTTCGAGACGTGATCGCCCAAGCGTGTTTCACGTATGGCATTTAACTGACTGTGTAACCAAAGTTTATTGTTTTGGTTTTAGTGTTTTTGTTTGGTTGGATTTATTTATTTCCATGGTTTCTACAATTTTGGATCTGATTTTGTTGGGATTTTTGGCTATTTATATTTTTTCTGTTTCGAAGGATTTTCCTCCATCTGCGGTTCCATTAGTTCAAATTTTCCTCCATCTGCGGTTCCATTAGTTCAAATTTTCCTCCATCTGCGGTTCCATTAGTTCAAATCTGTTTTTTGTGTCTATTAGTGAGGTTCTTGTTCTATGTTTGCTATATTCAATTTTCCTGGGATAATTTTCTTTTGGGGTTAGCTATGGGCTTTTAGTGTTATCTATTTGGGGGGAGATAGCTAATTAGGTTTGGTAGTGGTAGTATGGACCCTCGGGGTTTTTTGTTGTTTGATTCATGTTTTAGTTTGGTTTGGTTTTTGTGTGTCTTCACTTTCATTAGTTTGGGGTTCAGAGTTCTTCTTTAGAACTGGTTCAGCAGGGGGCCTAGTGATTCTATTCATGTTTGGAGTTCTTTTATTAGGTTTATCATTTCGTGATGGACCACTTGGGTTTGAATTGGGTTGCTAGTGAGTTTGGTTATGTTTGCATACGTTGTTGTTGCTACAGAGTCTTCCAAAATTTTTCTTGCTTTCTGTGAGCATCAGTGACACCTTGTATCCGGAGGTTAGTTTTTACAACATCTAGGGTGCAAAGAGAGAGATCAAGACTTCTCACTACACCCTTTGCTGAGTTCAAGGAATCGTGGAGATACATTTTTATTTTCAGATTATGAAATGATTTTTTATTTCAATAGTAGGTTTGAGTATGTTTTTTTTTTTTGTTACTTCTACTAGTAAGGATTTTGGCTAACTATTTAACTGATTTTTGTTTTATTATTGAGCTGATGATTTTCTCTATGATGAAAGAGGACGACTTTGTAATAAGGGTTTCTTCTATTGATTCTAGTACAATAAATGAAGGGAAGAGATTCTCGTCTGAATGATTTTATGAATCATTTTACATGTAGGCGCTTTGGGGTTTTTGATTTTTCGCATAAGTTTTTTTGTTTTTGAAATCCATAAGAGTTTTTTTAATGAGGTCGCTGACTGTTTTTCCCACCAATCATAGGGCCTTATTATGGGAATATCAAGAGGGAAAACCTATTTGCCTTCGCAAATTAAGGCTACACAGTCAGTATACTCACACAGGAAAAAAAAAAAAACAATAATTTGAAACCACTAGGTTTTCATTTCCAAGATGACTACTCACCTAGTGTTGTATTTATAAAGGAAAACATCAGTCCTTCCTCAGCATGATTCACCCTACAGCCACCATTTTCAGCTTCGGAATTCTACAAAAAAAAAAAAAAAAAAAAAAAAAATTGCAAAACTCCGAAAGAGGGCTCGATATGACCAGCCAATTGATTGGATCAGGCCTATCTGACCACCTGTCTAGCCCAGTAAGAGACAAATTGGAGGTGTTGCAAATTATGTGTCTACTTAAGTAACCAGGTCACAGACTGCTCAGCCACCAGTATCGTGTCCTAAAAGCATCACAGGTCACCACCCACGGCCAACAGGTATCCAAGTTGGGAGGGTTTTACCCTCTACAGAAGTGCATTCAGTATATTCTACTGCTCCAGCTGACAGGGCGGAAATGAGGAAAAGATGAAGTTACAGGAGGATGCTGAGAATACTATGGACTGGATATGTGAGAAATGACAAAGTTTTAGGGAAAATGGAAACAAAAAGATACATACTTAGAATCATAAAAAGACAATTGAAATTTCTAGGGTACACAATGAAGAAAGACGGTTTAGAGAATTTGACACTCACAGGACCTATATAGAAATCAAACTGGACAGAGGAAAGCAGCACATAGCCCACCTAATGAGCTTGTGTAAATTGTTGACAGAATACAGATTAGGAGAGATAACAAAAAAAACCTTTAAGAGCTACACAGGATAGGAAGTTATGGAGATCCATCATCATTCACATCCTGAAGAAGAATTGACACTCAAAAGAATATATTAAATAAACAGTGGAAGCAAGTTTGCGTTAATAGGTTAATAGATAGCCAAAAAGAGATGGGTGGAAGATATGGTAAAAAGACAGTTACAAAGGATAGGAAGTTGTGGAGAGCCACGACCTGAAGAGATACGGTACATAGAAGATTGTTCTTTTTTTTTTTTGACACAAGAAATTTTTGTTGCTGAAATAAATTATTACTCAAAATAGTTCATATATTGTGTGTGTTGTGAGGGGGGGGATCTGCTCCCCACCCTCATGCCTGCTCTTTTCTCTGGGTGCTCATGCACAGACTTGGTGAGTGGGTGTCCAGTCAGCCGCTGACTGGCTTGGCTAGCCAGATAGAAATAGATTCATTCTGCCGGTCCTTGAAGTTGGAAAGTTTGTTTTAAGATAACAAAGAAGACAAAAAAAAAAAACGTGTCCAGGCTTGGAGGCCCGTCCATCACCACCACCACCACCACCCACACTCAGACCTCCGCTTATTCAGATTATTCACTTTAGCGGCCCTCCTCCTTCCAGGCACTTATTAGATTCATCGTTGGAGGAATCAGAGGAGAAGGCAGGCAATAACCAGATCAGGGAGAAAAGAATTAGATTTGCACTATCTTGTCTTTTTCACCACCACAGCCACCATTCAGGGCCGGTGCACACAATCCTCAACACTCCACCCCTGGACAGTGCTTTGTGAACCTCATTATCTTATCACCAATTGCTTTTTTTTCTACCTACATTATATACAAATGAAAAACTAAGTACAACTTATTATTAAAGGAGGAAAAGTTTTTGCAAATTTTGACATTATTCTGGGTTTTTTTCTCCAAATCTGTGAATTTTGTTTTGCTCATGCTAAGTCTAAAAAAAAAAAACACTATATAAAATTCTGTAGTTTTTATTCCTAATGTTGAATGTGTTAAAATTCTTAAACTTTTTAAGAAGAAAAATCTGAAGTTGATGTAAAAAGATTGCAGCAATAAAACAAAAAACAAAAAAAAAAAACAGATTATTTAAGATGGAATGATCTATTATGACATGTCTCTAATTTGTATTTACATACATTTTATTTATTTATTTTTAATTTTTCTAGTTGAATTGTTCACCTATATTGAATATGATCCATTATTGTACATAGGCTGGAATCATCTATTATGACAGGTCTCTAATTTCTATTTAGATATATTGTATTTATTTTCAATTTTTCTAGTTGAATTGTTCACCTATATTGCATATGATCCATTATTGTACATAGGCTGGAATGATCTATTATGACAGGTCTCTAATTTCTATTTAGATATATTGTATTTATTTTCAATTTTTCTAGTTGAATTGTTCACCTATATTGCATATGATCCATTATTGTACATAGGCTGGAATCATCTATTATGACAGGTCTCTAATTTGTATTTAGATATATTGTATTTATTTTCAAATTTTCTAGTTGAATTGTTCACCTATATTGCATAAGATCCATTATTGTAAATAGGCTGGAATCATCTATTATGACAGGTCTCTAATTTGTATTTAGATATATTGTATTTATTTTCAAATTTTCTAGTTGAATTGTTCACCTATATTGCATATGATCAGTTATTGTACATAGGCTGGAATGATCTATTATGACAGGTCTCTAATTTGTATTTAGATACACTGTATTTATTTAAAATTTTTCTAGTTAAATTGTTTGCCTATATTTTATATGATCCATTATTGTAAATAATTAGGTTACAACCAAATTTGTATTTTATTATGCCTTATGAAAATTGAGAAAGTTGGGACATGTATGATCACAGATTCAGGAGATGGGAGCCCACGTAACCCTTGCACTGGCCCTTTGACCATCAATAATAATAAATCACCTTTTTCATCACCCATATTATTATCAATATCAATTATTATTATTGATATTAATAACAATAGGGACAACAATACTTATTATTACTACGTAGGATCAAAGATTCTGCTTCTTTAACCCTTTTACACCCAATGGTGTGTAGGGCAGTAACTTTTTGTTACTGTTTCCGCAACAAGCTGTTTTTTACGGGGCAGAGTTGTTAGCCCTGCGGCCAACCCCCAAACCTGGAGGACTGGCGGACCATTCTTGGTCCTTACGTTTACAGCACCTGGTATTCCCAAACGGTCACCCATCTAAGTACTGACCAGGCTTGATGTTGCTTAACTTCGGTGATCGGAAAAGAACCAGTGTATTCAACACAATATAGCCGTAGACGGATCAAATATTGCTAACTAGAAATTACCAAGCGCACATACTGAAAACTCTTGACCCCAAATGCAGATTCTGCGATAAATATCCAGGGACCTACAACCATATCATGTTGGAACATTGATTCCTATGATTGCTGAAGTTAAGCAATGTTGAGCCTGGTCAGTACCTACACCCTTATTCAAATTAATTGAAACAACTACTTTAGTTTCCTTTCTTTTACCATACAGTCAGTTTTAGACCCACTGGAGTGACAGGGTGTAATCGATTTGTATTTTCTCCTCGGATCAGGTCATTTGTAGCGGTGTGCAGTAATAGGAATCTATATACACCCTTGTGTAAATTAATTGAAATAACAGCTTTACTTTCCGTTCTTTCATCATACGGTCAGTTTTAGGCCCACTGGAGTGACAGGGTGTAATCGATTTGTATTTTCTCCTCGGATCAGGTCATTTGTAGCGGTGTGCAGTAATAGGAATCTATATACACCCTTGTGTAAATTAATTGAAATAACAGCTTTACTTTCCGTTCTTTCATCATACGGTCAGTTTTAGACCCACTGGAGTGACAGGGTGTAATCGATTTGTATTTTCTCCTCGGATCAGGTCATTTGTAGCGGTGTGCAGTAATAGGAATCTATATACACCCTTGTGTGAATTAATTGAAATAACAGCTTTACTTTCCTTTCTTTCACCATACATTCAGTTTTAGGCCCACTGGAGTGACAGGGTGTAATCGATTTCCATTTTTTCTTCAGATTAGGTCATTTGCAGTGGTAACATGAATCTATTTTCGGGGTTTATTATGAAATTTGTTTAGCCTTGAAAAATATTCCATCAACCCTGATTGCATCAAATTTTATCACGCCCAGACACTATTATTTCGACTGTTGGTTAGTTGTCCTACTGCCATTGTCTGCAATGAATATTACTTTAAGGAATCATTGGTTAGTTGGTATACTGCCATTGTCTGCGATGAATATTACTCTAAGGAAGCATTGGTTAGTTGTACAACTGCCATTGTCTGTGATGAATATTACTCTAAGGAAGCATTGGTTAGATATCCTACTGCCATTGTCTGCGATAAATATTACTTTAAGGAATCATTGGTTAGTTGTACAACTGACATTGTCTGTGATGAATATTACTCTAAGGAAGCATTGGTTAGATATCCTACTGCCATTGTCTGCGATGAATATTACTTTAAGGAAGCATAGAAAAGTTGTAACGCTGCATGAACATACTGTCAAGCCTTACAGAACGATTGCGGTTAATATCAGCCTTTCAACTGTCAGTCGTGTCATCAGGGCAAAGAAAAAAATCTAGATCCATCAATCCAAACCGTAAAGAAGATTCAGTTGGAAAAGAAAAAACAAAACCAAGAGATGACATGTTGGTGTAATGAACAATGGCGTGGAATTGTCACTCAGAGAACCAAGTTCTAATCCCAGTCTGGTTGGTTATTTTCACTTATGTGTAAATACCCCTGGGAAAAGTGTGAATTCACCTATTCTCCACCAGTTAGGGGTTAATTAGTCAGACTGATAAAAGAAAAAGTGTATAAAAAATAGATTTTGGCATTAAAATAAACCATGAAGGTGTTGATATACCATTAAGCAAAAACAACCAAAAAACATAAATATCCAGAAAAAAATTGACGATCTTGTATCAGGTTTCACATCGACTGAATATAAAATTTGGCATAACAGAATGGACAAATATCTGCACTGGAAAATATGCAACTTTTACGGAAAAGAAACTGCAAGAAACTGGTGTGAATATCACCAAGACCCATTTACAGAGAATTACACCTGTAACAATTTTATGAGATTTTACAATACACCTAGACAGAACAATCAAAGCTAATCGCACGGTGATTGTGATTAACATGGCAGTACCTGCAGATTGTAAAATATCTTTAAAGATCTTCAAAGAATTAATAAAATGCATCGTGATTAAAGACCACAAAAACGGAATATGCCTTCTTATTGACATTTCAGTCCCTGTAGATAGTAATGTATCTTTAAAGATCTTCAACGAATCATTAAAATACAAGGATTTTGCAAGAAACTTGTATAAACATTACCCAAAGCCAGTAAGAGAGATGGGACCTACAATGAAAGCTAATCGTCAAGACATCGTGATTAAAGACCACAAAAACGGAATATGCCTTCTCATTGACATGTCAGTCCCTGTAGGTAGTAATGTATCTTCGAAGATCTTCAACGAATTATTAAAATACAAGGATTTTGCAAGAAACTGGTATAAACGTGATGTTTATATCAGTTTCTTGCCAGGAAGAGAGAGGGGACCTACAATGAAAGCTAATCGTCAAGGCATCGTGATTAAAGACCACAAAAACGGAATATGCCTTCTTATTGACATTTCAGTCCCTGTAGATAGTAATGTATCTTTAAAGATCTTTAAAAACATATCAAATTACAAGGATCTTGACATGGAAATCTCAAAACTGTGGTATGTGAAGATATCAATAATTCTAGTTGTAGTTAGATCCCTTGGATTGTTTGGAAAAGGTTCCGTTAGACTCGTTGATGGGATTCCTGGTAGCCTATGCCTTAAATAAATATGTAAAATTGTACTCCCAAGTACAGCTCACACATTATGAAGAGCTTTATTTATGTAAAAATGTATGATTTTTGTTTTTACAAATTTGATCAGTAGAAAATATCATTAAGCGATTTCTGACCTTAGGACTCTGGTTGGGATCCGGAAGGAAGTGTGTATACAACAGAAATCAAAATAAATAAATAAATAAATAAATAAATAATAATAATAATAATAATAATAATAATAATAATAATAAATACTCATCGATGGTTACGTGCATCTGGATTAAAGTCTGAAACTGAAGGATTTATACTTGCAGCACAAGACCAAAGTCTTTTCACGAGAAACTTTCAGGCAAATATTATGCATAATAATATGGATCCAAAATGCAGGTTTTGTGATAAACACCAAGAAACAATAGACCACCTAATCTCAGGCTGTTCTGTGCTTGCCCCAAACGAATATAAAAATCGCCACGATAGAGTTGGGCAATATTTACATTGGGCAATGTGCAAACATTATGGAAAAGCTGTAAACAAACACTGGTATGAACATCATCCAGCACCGGTTACAGAAATAGAAGATGTAACCATTCTATGGGATTACACCATCTACACAGACAGAAAAATTGAAGCAAACAGGCCAGACATTATTGTTAAAAACCAGAAGGAGAAAACTTGTCTATTAATTGATATGGCTTGTCCAGCGGATTGTAACATAGCAATCAAGGAATTTGAAAAACTGTCAAAATATAAAGACCTGGAAATTGAAATAGAAAAAATGTGGAAATTGAAAACAAGAGTTGTGCCAGTGATAGTAGGTGCACTTGGAATGATAAAAAATGGAACAAAACAACACATTGAAAGAATCCCTGGAAACCCCAGCTTAAGAGATATACAAAAAATTGTCTTATTAAGTACAGCCCACACACTAAGGAAAACGTTATCTATGTAATGCTGGGGATGATAGGGAAGATAGAAAAACATGAAATGGAGTCATAACAACACGCCACTACCTGCCTTAGGTCTCCCCGCAGACTTGGTTGGTAGTGAGACCAAAGCAGAAATCGAAATATGATGAAAAATGACATAATAATAATAATAATAATAATAATAATAATAATAATAATAATAAGAAGAAGAAGAAGAAGAAGAAGAAGAAGAAGAAGAAACAACAATAACAACAACACAAACAAGAGTATTTAACTGAAGCTAATTGTGACACAAGGTTGGTTTTTAATGTGGGGAGACTTGAGCACATACACACAGGCAGCTGGTCAAAATTCAACCAGCCTTCATATATGCGATGACTGGGTACTCTGAGATGTGATGAAATGTTTTTCTAAGCATAGCTTAGCTATGGCACAAGGCTAAATGTATGGGGCACCAAGTGGGGATCGAACTCACTATTTCGTTGTAATTAATTACACCATGTCAAGGTGCTGTAAAGATATGGCGATTTTCGAAGCGTAGCTTAGATGTGGCACAAGGTTGAAAGAATGGGGCATCCAGTGAGGATCAAACTCACTATTCAGTTGTATTTCATCGAGCAGGATAAGCCTGCTAACCATTGCACTACATTGAGGTGCTCTAAAGATATGATGATTTTTTAAGTGTAGCTTAGATATGGCACAAGGCCGAATGTGTGGGACACTTACTGAGGATTGAACTCATTATTCAGTTGTAATGATTCTAGCAAGTCAAGCTCATTAACCATTACACAACATCAAGGTTCCCAAAGAAGAACATGAACAAATCATGATTTCCTGTGT
Organism: Ascarosepion bandense; assembly: GCA_037127315.1. Lineage (NCBI taxonomy): Eukaryota > Metazoa > Mollusca > Cephalopoda > Sepiida > Sepiidae > Ascarosepion > Ascarosepion bandense. The sequence goes on from JBBBDQ010000276.1 coordinate 6,698,349, forward strand.
GATGTCTCTGTTTTGATCCCTCTGATTAGGATTATTTGATTAGTATCAATATTATCAAGTGAAAAAGTAAAGAGAATATAGTAGATTATCCATTCTTGTCCAGTTTATAGTGGGGACGAGTTCTTTTGAAGGGTAGTTGTATATTGTTGCAGATTAACGGAATTTGGCCTCGTTGTGGATAGCCCACTATAAGTCATAAAATGATTATAAGTCAAGAAAAGCAAATTTAGTTGAAAAATAACATTTTATATATACACATATCAATTAAGATTTTTATAATTAAAGTAATACTTGAGGTATAGGCTCGGGAACTGGAAATTTAATATTTAATTAATTTTTAGTTTTCAACCGGAACAACTGCGCGAATCCAGCTGCGCACCGACGACTTTTGGTCATTTGCTTTTGGGTTGTGAGTATGCAAACATCATGTCCATCGCTTTTGCTCGGTCGGTATCACCGCACTGTCATTCATTAGTAAAAATATCAATTTTCGTTTTGGAGATCCAACCCCACAAAAAACGAAAAGTTAGGTTTCTTGGACAAGGTATAGCCAGATTTTGGAAAACAAAAAAATTGGTCTAAGACTTTTCCAGAATTTGAACATGAGCCAACTTAATTATGTAATATTTTTATTTATTTATTTTTTGTCAAATTCCGAGATTTCACAAATGTTGAATTTCAGTTTCATTTTTTTTTTTAATCGTATCACCCCGAGCAAGGCAGTAACGCCACTGATGTGCAGGGGGCTACTTAATTGTGGAAAGATTGGAAAAGAGAAAGCCGGAAACCACATCCTAAACAGAGAACAAGGGATGAGCCTCTTAACCTGTTCAATAGACGTGGGTGGAGTGTGAACCGGGCGATAGTTTAGTCTATCTACTCCAATTGAAAAAAAAAAAACAAAGTGAGAAGATTGGAAAAGAGAAAGCCGGAAACCACATTCTAAACAGGTAACAAGGGATGAGCGTCTTAACCTGTTCAATAGACGTGGGTGGAGTGTGAACCGGGCAATAGATAGATCTATCTACTCCAATTGAAAAAAAAAAAAACAAAGTGAGAAGATTGGAAAAGAGAAAGCCGGAAACCACATCCTAAACAGGTAACAAGGGATGAGCCTCTTAACTTGTTCAATAGACATGGGTGGAGTGTTGACATCTATGAAAGAGCAGGGTTAGGGTTAGGGTTAGGGACTTGCATCTACAAAAATCATTGTTATTCTCAAGAAATTGTTAAGGACGTATTCATTAGCAACAAAGAAAAAGGAAAAAGAAAAAATATTTTAATGGGTGGAAGCGTTATTATATTTTTACCATTAGTTTTTATTTTAGTTTTTTCACAAACAAATTTTACGTATGATCTAGAAATCGTTGGAAACACGGAAATAAACAACATACTCTTTTTCTTTCCTATATAAAAAACAACAAAAATAACAATTCTTTTCATTGTAGCTGCCGCCAGGCACCATTTGCTACCAAACCTTAATGTAAAAACCAGCATGTTCGTTTTCTCGCCGAAGTGAGCCCTGTATTCTTGACCGGCGGCCTTGTCACCCCCTTGGGACAATGTTGCCAGAAAATATAGTTCCTTATATTTTAGGATAACGTAAAACAATAATAAAGTCTAAATGAGACAAAACAGTAAAGTAAATAAAAATATAACAAGCTGTTTTTACGGCAACCTTTTCTAAAATATAGGAATTTTGGTCTCTGCGTAAGAAATCGAAACCCCCTTAACAGTCTTTTGGATTGAGACCTTCTAAGAGGTCAGACGTAAATTTGTTATCTTCAGTGGCAGCACATTCGTTTCCGGTACTGTTAGGGAGTAACTCAATTGCCATTGGCCACACGAGGTGCCAACGGGGTAATTAACATTTTTTCCATTCAACTTCCAACAAAACCCTAGACAAATTTTATAGTTAATGAAATCTTAATTCTTCTAAATGTTTATTGTCTTTTAGACCCTTTCTTAATTTGTAAAAATGAACTGCTTTGGTGACGCAAACGATTCCTGTTCATTTAAACCCTTGTTATAAGTTCTCTGTTTTGTTACAATTATTTATGTAAATTTCATTGTTTATTTTCTTATTTTTTTGAATTTTGTAATTATCTATCCTTGTGTACATTCTTTCTCCATGTGCTCATGTTATTTGTTTTGTCTTAATTGCAGTTTTCACAGCTGCACAAGTAAAGGAAATAAAACCTTTTACGATATATACCCGCAGTTGTCAATTCTCTCACGCATGTTTCATGTGGCAATAGCAATTACACCCATTAAAACAGAAACCATGAGAATGAAAGTCAAAAATGAATAATAATAATAAAAAAAAAAACAACATTTTCCTGAGGTCAGAAGTTTGATCTGCAATTTAAAGTGGTTATTGAAAGGGAGATAACTACAACCAACAACCGCCATCAACGCTAATTCACCTTGTGAAAAATTGCCTTCGGGTGGATATTTTGATGAGTCATTTTTTAATGTTCCTTGAGCAATTGGGAGATGTCTGGAAGTAATTTCATCAAAGCATGCATTTCATCGTAATTCGGGGATAAAAATGAGAACTGACCCTTTAACTAGTTTGTGGTGATACCGAGCAAGTGAAGGACCGGATGTTTGCCCTCAGAGATCCAGAAAGCAAATAACCAAAACTGGTGTTTGCGCATCTGGGCTCTACGCAGAAGTTCCGGAGGTAAACCAAAAATAAATAAATATCAAATTCCTTTTAAGGACATGTAGCGGAACTCTGAATCCTGATTGGTCATCAATTCGCAAAATTCAAAATACGTCAGAGAAACGGTTTTTCCATAGCTAAAGAAAAAATCATTCTGTGATTCACACCACGTGACTGGACTGAATATTTAAGGATTAAATTAAATATTTAACCCATTCACAGTTAGGTTAGCCAAATGCAGACGACAATTCTACTCCTTCAGCTTCTTCTCTCGCACTTCCCGCCTGTGGAACTCGCTCCATATTCTTGCTTTCATGACGGCTACAACCTCCAGGAATTTAAATGCAATGTCAATACTCAACTATTAACCACTTGACTCTAGTTCTTTCACCACCCCGTATATCCTTTCCTTTCTCTCCACCTTTGAAACTGTCATCACACCTGTATTCCCATCCTTCTCTTGCTCCTTTCTAACTGGTTCGTCTTCCTCTTCACTCTCTTCTAATTAATATTTTTACACTTATGTAGCCTCCTGCACATCAGTGGCATTACCGCCTTGCTCGGGGTGATACGATTAAAAAAAAAATCTCAACAATCACTGCTACAAACAACTTTATCACTGAATACGAACTCTACTAATAACTTTCTCAATGAACATTAATTTCTCTTGTTATTCCTTCTTTTAAATTCTTATTTTAGCATTCAAAATCAATATTTTATTATTCCACTCTTCTACACTAATCCACTCTTCTACACTAATCCACACCTTCCAACTGCCGACAACTAACCTTCTGATAAACAATGATGATGATTATAACTCAACATAAATCCTGTAAGCTGTAGGGAGTTCGGATAAGTTTGACACAAGGCCGAACAAAAGAAACATTAACCAGCTCCCTACACTTCAAGTTCACATAGGTGAATTTGCGAAGAAAAAAAAAGAACGTAAAATCAAATCTAAACATTTATAAATGGAACTTTGTGTGTGTGTGTGTGTGTGTGTGTGTGTTTGTCTGTCTGTCTGTCTGTCTGTGTGTCTGTGTCTGTGTGTATTCGTTACCTATAGACTCCGAAACGGCTGGACTAATTTTCTTGAAAATTTACACAGTTGTACTATAAGCGTCTGCGAGTATTCTTAGCTAGGTTTTGTGTCGAGGTACCCCCGATAAATAGCGAAAATCGATAATCGAAAAAATCGGGTTATAGAAGGAGTGGTCCGATTTGATACACTCAAAGACAAAGACATAAGAAACGATATTCAGAAGTTTCAAGATTGCAGTTCTTACAACAGTGCAGAAAATCGAATATATATATATATATATAAAAGGCAAGATGTTTGTGTGTGTGTCTGTTTATCTGTCTGTATGTCCTTTATATAAATCCACAATTTTTATTCGATTCTCACCAAACTTCATATATATTCTTTAGGCTGAGTCTGAGCTCCAGGACCATGGATTAGTTTTAAAGCTTTCATTACACCCGAGCAATGCCGGGCTATACTGCTAGTATATATATATATATATATATATATATATATATATACTAGCTGCGATTGGTAAATTGTCGCCATTAAGTCATTATTTTAAATATTTTTTAAACTGAGTCTGATCCCCAGGACCATGGATCAGTTTTAAACCTTTCATTACACTCGAGCAATGCCGGGCTATACTGCTAGTATATATATATATATATATATATATATATATATATATATATATATATATATATATACACACACACTGGGTGCGATTGGTAAATTGCTGCCATTATTTCATTATTTCAAATATTTTTTAGGCTGAGTCTGAGCTCCAGGACCATGGATTAGTTTTAAATCTTTCATTACACCCGAGCAACGCCGGGCTATACTGCTAGTAATTAGTAAAGTGCCAACGTTTTAGTGCAAATCAAATTAAAGTTTTTAAAAAATTGAAAAACAGCATCTCAGCCTTATGATATATAACTACTATGAACAAAACAAGAACCAAAAACTAAATCCCAGGACGGTCAGTTTATAATATGCACCTGGTGATTGCGTAATGTACGAAATTCCTAGTTTTGCAATACACATAAAATGATGTGCATATTTATTAATGTATACTTAATAGCTCTGTTATATTACATTGAGCACTGTTTTATTAGCACCAGAAAAAATATATTTGCGTGTACATGCATATATGTATAATTATTGGTGTCCATCTATCGACATAGGATAATATATATATATATATATATATATATATATATATATATATATATATATATATAAGAAAAATTAAGGCCGACACGTTATTTCATGGTGAATCGGCAGTGTAGGCCTATTTCAGGTAAACCATCATCAGCTTCCGTCTTTGCGTCCGGATAATTTCTTCTCGTGCGCATATATATATATATTGTGTGTATTTTGGCAGCATTTTTTCATTAATACAGGTTTCATTGAATAATATAGTTTTGACTATTAATTTTGTGTAGGATCCGTTCGTACCGTTTGATATACTTGATGGTGATATCGTTGAAAGACAACAAAAAATCACAGTAATTGTTGATTTTTTTTATCGGGTCTAAGCTTTCGGCTCACATAAGCCATTATCAAAGAGTAAATATTAACACACAGTAAACATAGAACATTTAAGTTATTAACAATAAAGAGAATTAAATTGAAAATATAAGTCCATCCCTACCGTGGCGGATGACCGAAGACAGTGACAAAATAGTGGCGTTGTGGTCCCTGGTCTGATTACAGGCATTTGAGTACGTTGTTGGAAATATCGAAATTGATTGTATTCAAACCAGGTTTAAATTGTTTAATGTAGAGTGCTTCGAGGATTTTTAGTTTCTGCTTATTATTTTCTTGTTTGAGTATGTACGTGTTATCAACAAGCGTTTTTCTCAGAAGTGTGTGTTGATAACCGTGTTGTATTAAATGACGGAATATATTTGAATTTTCATTTAAGTGCAACGTCAGACGCCGTGAGAGCGAATTTGTGGTGTGGCCAATGTAGATATTATTGAGGTTGTTAGAGATACATTCTCTAAATGGACATATGAATTTATATACTACATTGGTTTTTTGCAAATCACTAACGGTGGGGGAAGAGTCGTTGCGGACAAATGAATTAGATGTAGTGAATTTAGTGTAATATATAATAAACTTAATTCTTTTGTTAGAGTCTGTCGGAGAAATATTAGTATTTATGAGTTTTTTTAGGATGTTTTCATCTAGTTGGTAGTTGGAGTGCATCTGGCTACGGTATAAGAGAGTGATATGTTTAGGATTGGTTGGGTTAGTTTCATGTGTTGTTTTTTCCATGTTAAACTTTTTAAGAAAATAACGTATTTGTTCATCAACTATGTAGTTGGGAAAATTATTATTGATGAGTGTCTGTTTTATGTTTTTTAGTTCCCTGTGGAAGATTTGATTTGTAGATGAATTGACTTTTGCACGATATAGTAGATTTTTTATGATGGCTATTTTGTAATAGTGGGGGCATTCACTAATATAATAGAGTGTGGAGGGATTTTTATTAGTGGGTTTTTGATCCGGTGAGATAGTAAATTTATTGTTGTCAGTGTTAATTAATATATCAAGAAAAGGAATTTTGTTATCATTGCTAAGTTCATAAGTGAATTTTAAAACTGAGTTATTTTGAAACTGTTTTTGAAGTTGTAAGATTTCGTCGGTATTTTTAATTAATAGTAGGATATCATCAACATATCGTAGATATATTGATGGTTTTGTAAATTTTGCAAAGGTAGTATTTTCAAGGTTAGACATGTAGAAATTACTAAACGTCGGACCAAGCACTGAACCCATGGAGACTCCGTCACGTTGTATATATATAGTGTTGTTTGGATCAACAAAAGGCACTTCAGTAGTACAAGCTAGTAGAATTTTTCTTAAGATGTTGGGATTAATTTTGAGTGGGGGTAATGAAGGATTACTGTAAACATTTCTTATAATTATATCAATAGTTTCACTGACGGGTACATTAGTAAAAAGGTTTTCCACATCAAGTGAAGCTATGATTTCATTGTTAGGTTTTTCACTCTTGAGGATTTGGATTGCCTCTAGGGTTGACTTAATGCTGTATTTACTCGGAAGGTAGGGTGTGATAAGCTGGTTAATATGTTTAATTAACTGGTATACAGGAGTAGGAATTTGGGATATGATAGGGCGGAGAGGATAGTTAGGTTTATGAGTTTTTCTGGTTCCGTATATGTAACCAGGTTTATAGTCACCAATAATTTTAGGGAGTTTTAAGGAATTCTGATCAGCGTTGTTGGCACTAATGAGTTTATGAAGTTTAGATTTTAGTTGGTGTGTCGGGTTCTTGTTAAGTCTTTTAAAATTTTGTGTGGTCATGAAGTATGTGGTTGAGTTTTGTGTTGTAATCTGATTTGTTAAGTGCAACAAAGATGTTAGCCTTGTCAGCTATATATATATATATATATATATATATATATATATATATATATATGCGCTAAAAAGACTGCCTTCTTCCACCGAAGCCCAGGGGTAGAGTCGCCGACTGACGCCAAAATTGGTCGGGTTTCGAGCCTGGGTTGTGTAGCAATCGGAGTCTAACCGTACTAATGAGCTGTGATACAGCCAACCAGATCTGTCTGCGGATGACAATATATATATATATATATATATATATATCTTATATATCTCGCATCGTTCATTCAGCAATGAATTAGAACACTCTCAGCTATTAGGCGTGTATAATGATAATATACAGGCTAAAATGTCTGCCTCCTTCTACCGAGCGCCCGTAGCTCACAGGTAGAATCGCCAACTGACGATCGGTTGGGTTTCAATCCTGGGTTAAAAGGCAATTGGCTGTCTAACCGTACTGATGAGCTGTGATATAGTGAAACAGATCTGTCTGCGGACGACTATATATATATATATATATAGTGGTTTCAATTATCATTTATGCATGCTTGCTTTGTGTAATTGTGAAGAAAATCTGGTAACGGGAAGACATTTCATTTCTGTTTTCTGGAGTGCGATACTAGCCCAGCCTTGCTGCGGGCGACAAAGCTACACCGGCAGTGAAATTTGTTGAAGTAGGATTTTGATGGCATCTCTGCTTCACAGCTTGACAAAGCTGATCACAATGCTTCAGCCTACTGTTTTCAAAACCTTTCAACTTAGTGAGACATGTCTTACGCCACTCCTTTCAGTCTGATTCTTGGACTTCCCATGTTTTCAGGTCAAATTGAAACTTTTTGTTGTGGGAGTATTACCCACATATCAGAATGAACTCATCCAGATTCTATTTAGGCCAGGAGACAGTACTTGGTGAGGGACTAAGTCAAGTAACTGGCTCTGGCCTTCGGGCTGAGGCCCAAAATGACCAGTTTAAGACCAGTTTTGAACCTATTCACCACGGTGGATAGGTAATTTTTTGACCAGTACCTGGGCGTACGTGCTCAGGTTCCCCACGTTAAAAAAGACCTTATGTCACATCTCTGTCAAGTGGGAGAGAAGGGTAAATATTACTAAGTCGAATAACTGTAGTAGTAGCAGCATTATTGCGATACTTCAAGACTCTGCTAAGCGCTTATATTTGATTGACCATCTGTATTTATTATATGTTGTATTGTACTTTGTATTGTTGTCAATATATGTATTTAACCCAATCCGTTGCGTTCGTATTTTTTTTTTTTGAGTGGTCTTAAAACCAAGGCCACATCATTTTCAAGTTGTCCTTCAATTTGTCTTTGTAGTGTATCAAATTTGATTAAAATCGGATCCCTCCTTCTATAACCGGATTTTTTCGATTATCGATTTTCGATATTTATCGGAGGTACCTCGACACAAAACCTAGCTAAGAACACACGCAGACGCTAATAGTACAATTGTGTAAGTTTTCAAGAAAATCGGTTCAGTCGTTTCGGAGTCTATAGGTAACGGACACACACACACACACACACACACACACACACACACACACACACAGACAAAGTTCTATTTATAAATAAGTTTAGATTTGGCACGAAGACAGCACGTGTGAAAGGCGTCAAGTTGGTTGATGTGAATGCGGTATTGAGTTCAAGTCTCAACAGCATAGAGAAGTGCTGAGAGAACAACTGATCTCTATATGTTGATAGTTAGATTCTTTGGTTTTCTATAATCTATGTTTAACATTACCGAATTTAAATGCAATGTCAATTTCCATCTCTTATCCACGTGACTCCAGTCCTTCCCTCATTCTTTCTACATCACCCCGTGTATCTTGTTCTTTTCCTTTCTCTCTACCTTCGTAACTGTCTTCACTCCTGTGTTCACATCCTTCTCTTGCCCTTTCTCTTTCACCCATTCTAGCTGGTTCATCTTTCTCTTCACTCTCCTCCTGCCTAATACTTCAACTCTCTTATGTATTCCACATCACCCCGTGTATCTTGTTCTTTTCCTTTCTCTCTATCTTCGTAACTGTGTTCACTCCTGTGTTCACATCCTTCTCTTGCCCTTTCTCTTTCACCCACTCTAGCTGGTTCATCTTTCTCTTCACTCTCCTCCTGCCTAATACTTCAACTCTCTTATGTATTCCACATCACCCTGTGTATCTTGTTCTTTTACTTTCTCTCTATCTTCGTAACTGTGTTCACTCCTGTGTTCACATCCTTCTCTTGCCCTTTCTCTTTCACCCACTCTAGCTGGTTCATCTTTCTCTTCACTCTCATCCTGCTTAAACTTTTCCTCTCTTATGTACCACCTTGCTTGGAGTGAAACGATTAAAAAACAATTTACAAGTCAACAACAAAAAAAAAAAAATTGAGATGATGTTGAGACACGAAACATTTTTGAAGCTAATTTGTGAGTATTGAATTTGAAAATGTCATTTTTTTTTGCTACCGTATTTGCTGTTCAGAAATGCCTCAGTTTCAGTCTATTCATTATCTATTTATCCATCTATCTCAGTCATTTCATTATCTATGAATTTTACTGGAGCTACTAGACTAGCAACTAGGTCCTGTCCTTTTACAGTGAAACCGATAAAATGTAACCGTAATTTCAACTCTAACAGCTTCTTTTCTCGCACTTCTCGCCTGTGGAATTCCCTTCCATATACTTGCTTTCCTGACGGCTACAACCTCCAAGAATTTAAATGCAATGTTAACATCCATCTCCACATACTTAAGCATTAATTCTCTTTTCAGCATTCATTGCCATGAACATTTTAACGTCCGTTGGACCCATACTTAAATGATTACTTTAATTGTAAAAACCTTAATTGATATGTGTATATATAAAATGTTTTTATACTCAATTTGCTTTTCTTGCTTTATAATCCTTTTATGACTTGTAGTGGGCTATCTAAAACGAGGCCAAATTCCGTTAATCTGCAACAGAAAGCTCCTTAGTATTCGACTAACTGCTGACTAAGTAGTATTCGACTAACTGCTGACTAATATCAACTCCTTAGTATTCTACTAACTGCTGACTAATATCAACTCCTTAGTATTCGACTAACTGCTGACTAATATCAACTCCTTAGTATTCGACTAACTGCTGACTAATATCAACTGCCTAGTAGTTCTACTGAACTCTAATAGAACTCTAAAGAACTGCTATGAACTTCCCAAGAACTTCTGAAGAACTTCCTGTTATCTCTTATTAATATAGAAGGGAAAGTCCATTATCTGAGGAATAGATATGTTTCCCCATAACAGAGGAGGAGACATATTACTGAGTATATAGGTCAGACGAGTCTTAGATTAGAATCGAGAATAAGCCAACACGTTCCCAAATATGTTAGATTACATTTAAGTAATCATACTCGTGTGTCGCAATCAGCACACAAGTCAACGATTGGACAACACCTACTGGAAAATGAGGCATGCTCGTCACGTTCTACGACTGACTCATTTTCTATTTTGCACGCAGGTAGATCCAAATATCATTTATTAATTTTGGAAGCCTTATGCCTGAAATTATTGTAGCCATCACTTTGCAAGCAAAAGGACAACTTTTTGCGATCTCTACACTTATTTGGAGACATGTGAGCGAACATTTTTCTCATTTTATGCTCGGCTGTGAGCAGGGTGAGTAATAAGCTGGTAGGAAAGTTTTAACAGGAGTGGGGAAAAACAAAATTTTAAATGCCTTAGTTGACCTAAACAGGTCTGGAAATACAGGGGTCAAATTTTGGCAACTGTTTTGGTTATTCAGGTAAACATTCTTACAAAGCGCCTTTATTAAGAATATTGCATCTCGAGTTACTATATAGGGTTAAGAGTGCATATTTTGGGATAGTGATGTTTACCGGGGCTGCTTAGGAGTAGGTTTCCAGTTCTTTCTAAAAATCTACATCAGTTCTATACTTCTAATGCCGCTGCCTAAATTCTAAAATTCTATTCACTTGGGCTTTTTTTAACCTCAGTAGGAGTATTGATTTTCAAAACGCAGCTTAGATGTGGTACAAAGCCAAAAGGGACACTCAGTGAGGATCGAACTCACTACACAGTTGTAATAGGTTCTAACGAGACCAGCTTGCTAACCATTACACCACGTCGAGGTACCCAAACCTAAATAGGAGTAGGTAAGTTTGTAACAATATCTAGCGGAGCGGAAGTAATTAATTTTATTATTTATCTAAACTTCTTTATAAATGGAACTTTGTGTGTGTGTGTGTGTGTGTGTGTGTGTGTGTGTGTGTGTGTGTGTGTATCCGTTATCTATAGACTCCGAAACGGCTGAACCGATTTTCTTGAAAATTTACACAGTTGTACTATAAGCGTCTGCGAGTGTTCTTAGCTAGGTTTTGTGTCGAGGTACCCCCGATAAATAGCGAAAATCGATAATCGAAAAAATCGGGTCATAGAAGGAGTCAGTCAGTTAGTTAAATGCCATACGTGAAACACGCTTGGGCGATCATGTCTGATTTTAATCAAATTTGATACACTCATAGTCAAAGACATAAGAGACGATATTCAGATGTTCCAAGGTTGCAGTTCTTACAATAGTGCAGAAAATTGATAATATATATATATATATATATATAAGGCAAGAGGTTTGTGTGTGTGTGTGTGTGTGTGTGTGTGTGTGTGTGTGTGTGTGTGTGTGTGTGTGTGTGTGTGTGTGTGTGTGTTTATCTGTCTGTATGGCCTTTATACAAATCCACAATTTTTATCTGATTCTCATTAAACTTCACAAATATTCTTTAGGCTGAGTCTGAGCTCAGGACCATGGATTAATTTTAAAGCTTTCATTACACCCGAGCAACGCCGGGCTATACTACTAGTTAATTAAAATTTGGAAAATTTTTCAAACAGAAGAAATTACTATTATAGATCAGAAGGAAAAGTACAAAGAAGAATTTCTTTAATTCTTCGAATATGAGCGAAGGCAAAAGAAACGAAAGGAAACAAGTTTTGTTTTTTTTTTCGTTGTTATTCTAAACCCGAGAAGGAAAGAGAAGGAAAGAAAGAAATGATAAATAAATTCGTTTATATTTCCGGGTTAGATAAAACACAAAACAATAGACATTAGTAATTTCAAGCATGGAAAATAATCCAGATGGCCCTGGACTGGAAATTAAGAGAATCAACCCACCCACTAAGCTGATAACAAGTGAAAACAGAATTGTCTGACGAGCATGAATTAGAAAGAGAAATTGATAACAAAAATAACTTTCTGTTATCAGAGAAAGCTCTAAAAATATCTGTGACCAAAAATACAGATATTAAAAACACATAACTTGGAATTCTTATCTAGGTGACAATGTAAATAATAAATCTACCTGTGGCCTGACTGTTTCAATCGAAGAAAGAAAAGTTTTGTCATACAGGCTTTTATGACTAGTTTAAAGGTTAATAGTAATTGATTAAAACCCAAAATTATTTCATGAGTAAAGAAATTTCGTGAGAAAGAAAATTCGCCGGATAAGTCCAGCCCAGAAAAGGGGTATAGGAAGATGACGTCATAAGACAGAGAGTTATCTCATTCGTCCCGTGAACCAGCGCCCCGAAAGTGGGAGACGACCAGCAATTGACATCATGGAAATAAGACTAATCCCCTTGGGTAAACCAGCAGCTAACCTCAGCATTCTATTGGTTACTGAAATGAGGATTTAGACACCCAGCGTCCGTCAGCCTCACACCATGGCATAGGCATAAATACAGAGTCCCGAGGGACCAAAGTTAGTTGGAGTTCGAGTTCCAGTCGAGTTCCCGGCCCAGAGATGTAACGACAGAGATAGGTGCCATGCTGCTGGGCGCTAACCGCAGGGCCTGCCGCCTTCCATAGAGCTCCTGGCTGAAGATGTAAAGAGACAGAGATAATTGCCACGCCGTTGGGTGCCAACTGTAGAAAGGCCTACTGCCGGCCAACCAGAGTCAGACAGACACGAAGAGATTGTGCAGACAAAGTTTTGAAATTGCCAACTGAACAGAGTTGAACAGTTCGAGCTCCCGGCCCAGAGACGTAATGAAAGAGAGATAATTGCCACGCAGTTGGGTGCCAATCATAGAAAAAACCACCGCCTGCCAAAGACACTTCCCAGCTAAAGATGTAAAGAGCCAGATAAATGCCATGCCGCTGGGTGCCAACCGTAGAGAAGCCTGTCACCAATCGACCAACCAGAGTTAAAGACAAACAAGAAGTGATTTTGCAGACAAGGTTCTAAAAATTGCCAGCCGAACAGAATTAAAGACAGATCAGAGTGATCCAGGCCGGAACAAGAAATTCACCTCGATTCCGACTCCGAAGATGAACCGCCCCAACCTACCCATAACCCAGCGCTTCGGCAGTTTCCGCAAAATTTAGGAAAGAAAGAACCAAAGTCAGCTAGACTTGCTGTGAACTTAGAACTCTGTTCGGGGCAAAGCGACGTGGCTAATCGGATTCCTTGATTATTACATTTGAACGTTATACTTTGATTTACTTTAGAGACTTCCGTTCCACTACCAACTTGATAGGAGCAGGGATTGGGAAATATCCGAATGACCATTATACTAATGTGAATTATTTTCTGTATATAAAGACTTCCTTTTATGACATTTCAGACGTCCATTTATTTTAGGTGCCATATTTCTTTCTTTTATTATCCAATTGTGTGCACGCTTTCTGGTTCGGTTTAGTGCAGCAGAGAGACAGCTAGTGGAAAACTCACGTGACTGCCTGGGACAAGGGAGATAATCGTGAACAGAGTCAACCTACGACCAGCTATCTGGATTGAAACCAACAGCGACCGACCTGGCAAAGTGCCATAAGTTTGCCAATCATCCAGTTTGGACCCTTCTCTTTTTTTTTTAACAGTAGAGATTTATAGTTGGTTTCTGGTTCCTTCTAAAGTCTGCTTCAACTCCATGCTTCTAACATCTTCATTTAAATGGTAAATAAAGTTTCAGAGTTTCTCTTTATTATTTTTACTCAATGGAAGTAGATAGGATTATCCATTGTTTTCTGTTTAGGTTTGGGTTTCCGGCTCCTTCTAAAGTTTTCTCATTTTCTTTCAACCTCATTAGCCCCTTACATCTTAGTGGCATTATTGCCTTGATTTAAGATCGGGTATCTGACTCTTTCAAAAGTCTTCTCATTCTCTTTCAACCTCAATAGCTCCTTGCATCTTAGTGGCATTATTGCCTTGATTTAAGATTCGGTATCTAACTCCTTCTAAAGTCTTCTCATTCTCTTAACCTCAGTAGCATTTGCATTTTAGTGGCATTATTGCCTTGATTTAAGATCGGGTATCTGACTCTTTCAAAAGTCTTCTCATTCTTTTTTCAACCTCAGTAGCATTTGCATCTTAGTGGCATTATTACCTTGATTTAAGATTGGGTATCTGACTCCTAAAGTTTTCTCCTCTTTCACTCTCAGTAGCTCCTTGAATCTTAGTGGCATTATTGCCTTGCTTGGGGTGAATAGATTAAAAATAAAAAATTATTCTTGAATAATTGCTTGATCTCAATTTTAAAAAATTTAATCTTACAAACATTCAATGGGTAGTTGTAGAACAAGTTTAGTCTTGACGGTCATTGCTATAGCATTTTATGCTCTTTTACAATGGCATTGTGCCAGACGAGTCTAAACTCAGCTAATCTGAGAATGTTATTGACAAAAACTGAAAAGTTTCTTTTCTTTAGGTAAACATATTTATTTCAGAGATTTACAAGATTACTGGAGTTAAAATTCCTTAGATTAATCAGAATAAAGGCATTAGTACGATAATACCTTTGTATTCTTTTCACACTACTTTTTCAAATAGATTTTTTAAACTATAAATCTGTATACATCATGTACAATATCAGTCAGTTAAGTGCCATACGTGATACACGCTTGGGTGATCATGTCTTGAAAGAGACATGACTGACTGGGCAGAAGATTTTCTATCTTGCTCTTTAAACTATAGCTGAAGGTAGAAGAGAAGGATTGTATTGATAAGTAGTAATTAGTGGGGGATTAGTTTATTACTTCATAACAATAGAAAACGGATCCTCCACTTTTTGCCCAGTAGAAGCTTTACTTATGTTTCCAACTATTATCGTCATTCATTCAGCTAAGTGCCATCCGTGATACACGCTTTGGTGATCATGTCTCAAAAGAGACATGACTGACTGGGCAGAAGATTATCCTGCAGTAGGTTGCCATTACATTCTGCGATAGACTGGTTGCCAGTCAAGGCTATAGAGCCCAATCTGTCTTATTATTTAACCCATAACTGGAGAGAAAAGATAGATTAATACCTTTCCCAAGGTAATTTGTGTCAGTGAATGCAAGGAATTCAACTGGAATTCAAACTTGGCTCCCCGTTTTGTCGTTCCGAGTCGATATACACTGCACCACAATCTTACCTATCATAAAAAAAAAAGAAGCATACCCCACTCATGCATTCCAGCCAAATGTATGAAATATGGTGATAGTATTTGATAAAAATAGCACATAACCTTGAAGGTGGGGTTAATTAGAAATATCTTCAGGTTGAACAACGCACTATGACCCACTCTGCCTTCCCCAGTTTCAGGCTTGTATGTATGTGTTTTGCATGCATTAACTGACCGTAAGTTAGTCGCACTTAAGTCTGCAGCTGTTTGCTTCCGTTCCATCCCCAGGTGATGGAAGATGTTAATGATCTGTCAAAATCCCTCACTTCCCCTGACATGTTGTGGTTTCTGATTTCAAGGTAAGTCAAGGATTCGAGGAGAGGTGGTCATCTTCGTGCTGCATTCCTCGTCATCTGAAATCAACAGACGGTTGGGTGTACCATGCAGAAATAAGGGAAACAGACAAGAACCCCCAAAAAGATAACAAGTCAGTAGCAAAGACCAGTCTATGTGGACTAATGATTACATTTGTAACTCTTTGTACAGCAAAAGAGAGAGAGAGAGAGAGAGAGAGAGAGAGAGAGAGAGAGAGAGAGAGAGAGAGAGAGAGAAAAGAATAAGAAAAATACAATCCAACTTCTTTCAGTGTCCACAAATTACTTGCTGCTACTATGTTTATTTGTTGTTAGAGGTAATACAATCTTTATACCCCTCTTCTCTTGGATTTCTGGGCAATGGACAGAGAAGCTAACATGAGAGAGCGTTCTCATCTTAACGGTCTGCCGAACCACTTCCTAGTGTGGTGAGTGTCTCTTCTCTCTCGTTTTTCAAATCCGTTCTGCCTTTTTGTTAAAAACACTTCGATATGGGGCAGGTCGGTAAGTGATTGGAATGTCTTTCCATAAAAGTCTAATGTCAATTTTGTGTATCGGGCTTAAATCACCCGCTTACGATTTCATGCCGATGTCTGCCAATCTGGATGTTTGGAGACAAGGTTCATTGACTTTGTACATTTACCTGCTAGCGTTAATTATAATTTCCATCCTTACATGGGTGGTTTTCTTTGGAATTGACCGACAATTCAATCTTCAGCCGCTCTTTATCACTTTTCTGAGGGAGAAAGAAATAAACAAGGAAGAAAGAGACAGAGTTCTCTCCCCTTCTCGAGGCAAGCCTCCCATCTGATCTATGTTTGATTGTTGTCATATCGGTTGATGTAATTTCGTGAATGCCTTGTGTTTCGCCTCTCTTATCTCTCCTGGCCACCCCCAGCGCCTATTCCTTTTTTCCTTCGCTTTGCAAGAAAAAGAAAAATTATGCACACAGAGATACTCTCCAAATATCTATTCCAGGGTTTGAATCCATGGTCCATTGATACTATTTTAACATGTGTGCATAAGAATCACTTACAGTGTTACACCAGTATCGCTCAAACTGTATCCAATTGTGGGTGTTCTTTTGTACCTGATATAACCCCTAAGTGGCCTTGGCTGCCTCATCTCAGTCAATTAAGTGTCATACGTGATACACACTTGGGTGAACATGTCTCTTTCAATCCATGACTGACTAGGCAAAAGACTTTTCCGTGGTAGGTTGTCATTACTTTCTACAGAAGACTGGTTGCCAGCCAAGGCTATAGAACCCAAACTGTCCTGTTATTTGACTAATAGCTAGAGGGAGAAGAGATGTATGATATTATTAAATAGTAATTAGTGGGAGATCAGTTTATTACTTGAAAACAATAGAAAACTGATCCCCCACTTTATGCCCAGTAGAGGCCTTAATCATGTTTCCAGCTATTATATTCAGTCAGTAAGTTAAGTGCCATGCGTGATACAAGCTTGGGCGATCATGTCTCGAAAGAGACACGACTGACTAGGCAAAGCACTTTTCCGTGGTAGGTTACCATTTCTTTCTGCAGAAGACCGGTTGCCAACTAAGGCTATAAAACCCAATCTCTCCTGCTATTCAATTCTTTTACCCAGATCAATCAGTTAAGAGACATGTGTGATAAACGCCTGGGCGATCATGTCTCTTTAAATCCAGGGCTAACTCAGCAAAAGATTTTTCTGCAGTATGTTGTCATTTCTTTATGCACTAGACTGGTTGCCAACCAAGGCTATAGAACCCAATCTGTCCGGCTATTTAACTCATAGCTGGAGGAAGGAGATGGATTAATACCTTTCCCAAAGGTATTTGTGCGTAAGTGAATGCAACAAATTCAACTGAGATCAGTTGAATTGAACTCAGATCTCTGGTTTCTCATTCTGAACTGATATCTATTGGATCACAATGTTTATTTATATACATGTATAATATACATATAATGAAAAAAAAGCATACCCCACTCATGCATTCCAGCCAAATGTATGAAACATGGTGATAGTCAGTCAGTTAAGTGCCATACGTGATATACGCTTGGGCAATCATGTCTCGAAATAGACATAACTGACTGGGCAGAAGATTTTCCCGAAGTAGGTTGCCATTACTTTCTGCAGCAGACTGGTTGCAAACAAAAACTATAGAACCAAATCTGTCCTGTTATTTGACGCATAGCCAGAGGGAGAAGAGACGTATTATATTATTAAGTAGTAATTAGTGGGGGATCAGTTTATTACTTCATAACAATAGAAAACCGATCCCCCACTTTATTCCCATTAGAAACCTTAATCATATTTCCAACTATTATATTCAGCCAGTCAGTTAAGTGTCGTAAAAATAAGGAAATTAGAAATAGAACGTTTGGAAGATTGCAGAATGTTCCAGAGAGTTCGAAAGGTTCTAGAAGTATGCAAATTAGGTGTTAGCCCCTATAAAAATAGGTTTTGGGCATGGAGCAGTTAGTTGATAGCAGGATGGGTTGACCTCTACAGCTCCGGTTAAGATTCAGGATGTATATCCAGCTGAAAGAATCCCTAAGTCAACAACAAAAAACAAAAACTTGAAACAGTTGATCATCAGCACCGGTTTCGATTCAGGGATTATATTCAGCCGAAAGAATCTCTCTAGTCGACGACAAACAAAAACTTGAAAGAGTTGTTAAAAGGATTTTCTGTCATGTCAACTCCGATTAAGATTCAGGGATTGATATCCGGCCAAAAGAATCTCACAGAAAAAGTCTGAACAACTAAAACCTGAAAGAGAACCTCATGGAACTATCTGGGTAAATACATATTTTTGCCTCTTTCATTGACCAAGCCAATAATTAGTCTTTATATACGCATTTAAGGATTTCCAAAAAGTATATCACTTATCATCCCCGCCAATCTAACTGGGTAAAGATATTTGACTTTCCCTCCCTTTCTCCTCCTCCTACCACTTCGCTGTTTTCTATGTCTTTTGATTTGAATGCCAAACTATATTTGTAAATATTTTTATCTAATGTTTTGTGAATTAAATATTTGTCTGTATCAACTCTGAGTTTTGCTCAAACATTTTTTATTTTCTCTTTCGTCCGGGAATTAACACGCAATACTCCACTATTGAGATCCGCACTAAATGTTAGCTGTGAGGAGGTGGGTGGGGAAAAGGGTGCTACAGCTTCAGGGATCCAATCATAGAGTGAAATAAAAATTTAGTTTTTTGAAATAAAGTGTTTATTTCATGCTTTTTTGTTTTGCATATTTAAAATGTCTTTTTCACATGACTCAGTAGGTGGCTCTTAAGACCTCTACTTTAGTCCTACGGGCATACGATCAAAGAATTGGCCCCCAAACATCACCAAACCTCTGCACAGAATTAACCAATATTAGGTGATGTTTATCGGGAGGTGTCTGCAAATTCATTTTTTGATTAATCGATTGACCTCAATTTAAAAAGAAAATAGGATATATATTTTTACATTGTTAGAAAGTTATATGTTCTTTCACAGTGGCCTTGTGTCAGACTAGTTTAAACTTTAACTTACAGCAAAGTGTGAGACAAGAACTGCAAACATTATTTTCATTGCCATATTTTTTGAACTAGGCTCTTCGATTTCTTGTTTCGAGCTGATACTGATTGCACCACAACGCACATCCATGAAGTCATTCCCAGATTAAACCTTTGAGCCTAGAAACACCCAAATGCATCCACAGGTTTCATTTCCTAACCACGCAGGAATGCCTGAATGCATCGAGAATCCAGTAGTGCTCTATTTTTATAGACACTGCTATCCACCTAGGGGTCCTTGACAAAATCCAACAAAGAATCTGTAATGTGATAGATCCTGACTTGGCAGCTTGGACACAGTCACTTTCTCACTGGCGCAATGTGGCTTCCCTGTGTCTCTTCTACAAATACTTTCACGGCTTCTACTCCGATGAACTTAGCTTAGGGTGATATTATAAAAAAAAAATGTCTATACTATTACAATGTGGATATAAAGTGGGGGATCAATTCTACATTACAATCATTATATAAACTGATCCCTCACTTTATGCCCACAGTCATCCTTCTCTTACCACTTGTCTGTGCACTGAATACTGCTGCCATATCTCGTCAGGTGCCCCTGCTATCCACTTAGGGGGTCCTTGACAAAATCCAATGGAGAATCTGTAATGTGATAGATCCCGACTTGGCAGTTTGGACACAGTCAATTTCTCACAGGTGCAATGTGGTTTCCCGTGTCTCTTCTACAAATACTTTCACGGCTTCTGCTCTGATGAACTTAGCTCACTGGTGCCCCCTATATATGAATTTACTCGAGCCACAAGATTAGCAACTAGGTCCCACCCTTTTACTGCGAAACCAATAGAATGTAAACGCAAATTCTACTCCATCAGCTTATTTTCTCGCACTTCCCTCCTGTGGCATTTACCTGCTTTCCCGACAGCTACAATCTCCAAGAATTTAAATGTAAAGTCAATAGTCATCTATCTTACTAACCTGCATCCTCTCTCTCTCTGTATTCCACTCTCATCAGTATTCTCATTCTTCTCTTACCCACTTCCTGACACCCCCTATAACATGTCACTCTTTCTCTCATACTCCTTTCTCCATCCACTCCACTCTCATCAGTATTCTCATCCTTCTCTTACCCACTTCCTGACACCCCCTATAACCTCTCTCACTTTCTCATAACTTTCCTTCTTTGTAACCCCCCCTGCAAAACAGTGGCAATAAAATGCCTTGCTTGGGGCGAGATGATTATAAAAAAACACCATTAACCCTCTAGAGCTATTCGTATCATATTTGATACAGCATTTCCTTATAAGGAAACATTTGGTATTCATTGATTGAGCAGTCAGTACTGCTTTCATTTGAAATTTATAAAATATTTCTCTTAAAAAATTTTTCAGGAAAATATTTCTTTCAAGGCTTGTTTTCATACTGTATCAAATATGATATGAATGGCCCTAGAGGGTTAAGGTTTCTACTTGTCATAAAGTGGGGGATCAGTTCTATATTGTTATGAAGTAATAAACAGATCCCCCACTAATATGATACGAATGGCCCTAGAGGGTTAACAACCATCACATGTTGAACGGGTGGCTACAGAAATCTAACTTTGGGAAAGTTGTAAGTCTTTAAAACTGAATCTCAAGGAGGCAAAATTTGTTTTTGTTTGAAGAATTCAATTCAGTTTCATATAAAAATCAACTTGTAATAATTGATTTCCAATTGTTTGAGATGTATCAATTTATATTGATCAAGCTGTTGTCCACACCTTTATTGCCATATATCACTTTTTGGCTGGTGTATGCATGGCTTTTTTCAAGTAATATATGTTAGAATTTTGAACCAAATCTTTTATTTTGTCCACTTGGGTAGATTGTTCTAGTTCCACATGCCATGCCTTTCCTGGATATCTTTGAGACATGGTGATCCTTGCTAGCAAGTGGTCTTGTGCCAAACTAGTCTGAACTTATTTGAAAAATACACGAGACCATTGCTGTGTGTTATTGACAAAAACTGCAAAGTTTTTTTCTTTCAGCAAACATTTATTTCAGAGTTTTACAAAGATTGTGAGAATGTCTTAGACTAAGTACAAAAAAAGAAAAAAAAAAAGCATTGTATGGTAATACCTTTGTTGTCTTTCCTCACTACTTTTTAACACACTTAGATGGCAGTAAAATAAACAAAAAAATGTCTGCCCTTCCTTAAAAAAAAAAAAAACCCATAAATCCCAATATATGAACTACCCAGACAAAATAAATAAGGAACCTGTCTTGAACTAAGCTACCTCTCCTAACCCAAAGCTATATCTCTAAGGCTACAATACGGCCGACTAAATCAGAATAAGCTCCCAACCCCACATTTCACTTAAACATATCACCATAAATAAACCATTTTCACCATTTAATTTTCATTTCAACTTATCACCCGATGAGAAGCGCACATAGCAGCTTCGAAACGAAATTTTTGTGTAGTGATACTATGAATTTATAAACCATTGTAACAACCATTACAACATAATGCTCTACATTGTATCGAGCACTCTTTATAAAAGCAAATGCATGAACAGCAGGTAAAAAAAAACCTAGAAGTTCTATAACTTTGTTATGATATATATATATATATATATATATATATATATATATATATAGTGTATCAAGGCAGCAAATAATTTTCTAAACATATACTGTTAAATCTAAGAGACAATGAATGTCTTATGTTTAATCATGAGCCGTTCTAAACGTTCTGCATTTGTTATTTTTGGTAACTATTGCCATTGCCTTGTGGAGTTTTATGTCAATGCAAAATAAAATTGTCGCTGATGGTGGGTGTTATCGTCTTAATAACCTCTCTGAAGATGGCTCATATGAGCCCAGAGCTTAGATCTAATTTAAAAAATTATCCAAATGTTGGAGAATTTTTGTCTTTATTTTCAACTGAAATTAAAGCCAAAATATGACGTTTAGAACGGCTCATAATTAAACATAATAGACATTCATTCTCTTATATTTAACAGTATGTATAATATATATACACACACACACACACACCAAATCTGTACACATCACATACAATATACTTATCGTGACAACCAGTCTGATAAGAATATACCCTGTACATGCTTCACAGCCAATTGTGTGAGATATAGTGATAAGCTTTGATAAAAATCAGCATATAAACTTGCAGGTTGGGTCAGTTAAAAATACTTTCCGGTTGAATAACCTAGTGCTGCTTAAATTGTATCCAATTGAGGGTGTTTCTTCCAGATATCCAAATGTGACTCAAGTTGCCATGGTTCCCTCACCCATCAAACTTTAGGGGGAAGAAAAAAAAAAAATGTCCCTCCGGGTCATGATGTGGCCTCTGCTCTCACTCATGAGTTCAGATGCACAGTATGCCCCCTCTAAAGGGACATGCTCAACCGGTTCAAGTTGACCAAATCCATGGTACTAAACAAGACATTTACTGTCACAGTTGATTCTGGACACTGCCAACAGGAAATGTGAGCTCAATGAAGACCTATATTTGAATCAACCAAAGATAGCAGACACAATCTGCGAAATGTAAGTGCAGTTCTGTGGTCATTGGTGGAAAAATAAAATCATACATCATCTTTTACTATAGGACCCATGTTATGGGAAGAGGTCAAGATGTAGACCAGCAAGAACTTTTGCCAATTAACTTGGAGATGACACTGGATTCAGAAAGAAAGAACGGGGATGAGAGAATTGGTTCATTTGTGGGTAACCAAGAGGTCACACATTAACTTAGACAATATTTTTATTCTTGGCCTTTCTTACCTTTAACATTTTGGCATACTGCTGGATTGGCAGTTAGGTCTCACCGTTTTGCTGTTGAACTAGCTCGATGCAACCACCACTTTCTACTTTAAGTTTCTTTTCTTGCATTTTCTGTCAGACAGATCTTAGTTCACCAAAACAGGTTCCTGGTGCCAATTCCAATTATCATCAGGGAATTAGTATTGTAGAGTAAGTGGCCAAGCTTTGTTTATTGCAAACTTTGTCATTTCTGTTTGTTGGACATTTTTGCCAATTACATTTACCCATGCACAGTTATATTATTGTTATTGTTATTATGATGATGATGATGATGATGATGATGATGATGATTAAAAAAAAAAAAAAAAAAAAAATGAAAAATCAACCAAGCTGAGCTCTTGTTACATGAAGCAAACAGGAGTTCCATGCTGTTTTGCAAATATTTGATTATTTATTCTGTAAAATTGAGGTTTTCATTGTTATTTTTAGCTTGTCTTATTTCCATTCCATTTTTTATTAAATCTCTCTCAGGTGGCACTATTCAAACAGTAAGAAAAAAAAAAAAAAAAAAAAAAAAAAAGTGAGAATCAGTTAAGAAAGAGACATGACTGCCTAGGCAGAAGATTTTCCAGCAGTGGGTAGCTATTACTTACTACGGTAAACTGGTTGCCAACCAAGGCTGTTGAACCCAATCTATCCCATTGTTCAACCCATAGCTGAAGGGAAGAAATGGATTAATACCTTTCCCCAAAGGCATTTGTGCGTAAGTGAATGCAACAAATTCCACTGGAATTTGAACTCATCTCGCCGATTTCTTGTTCTGAGCCAATATTCACTGCACCACAACGCACATCATCCCTAAATAAAATGGCTTCTGCTTCAACAGTGCAATTTAGGAATAAAGAAATTCTTTTGAATACTTACATAACTTTGCAACAAAAACCAAAATCTTGTCTTGCATGTTAACCAATTTGCTCATAAAAGACTATGGCTTGAGTCATTAACATCTCCTTACTCCTAATTAACATCTCCTTACTCCTAATTTTCATGTATGTCATCTTTTTTTTTTCTTCTACTCCTTAATAACAGTAACAGTTGTTTGGATTTTCAAAATTTATTTTTGTTGATTCATTCAACACATGGCAAGATGCTATTCATCTCATGGGTGGAAGCTATCTGTCCTCTTGCTGGAGGCTATAGGACTGAAAATGTGATGAAAAAGCAACAATAAGATGAAAGAGTCGCCTAAAATGAATTTCTTGTCTGACAATAGTATTCATTAGAACATCTTCAGAGTGCCCAGTCAGTCAGGTCTCTTTCGTGACATGATCGCCCAAAGCGTGTATCATGTATGGCACCTAACTGACTGATTGCTAAACATAACAGACAATGAATGCCCATTATGTTCAATCATGAGCTGTTCTGAATGTTCACCATCTCGCAGTGTGACGTCATAGAACCGCATTACAAATTTACGACCTGCGTCTGCTATTCGGTGACTGTTATTGTCACATAGCAATGTCTTATGTCAACACAAGATAAAATCAAAGCTGATATTATCTTGTGTTGACATAAGACATTGCTATGCGACGATAACAATGGTAAATGTCTATGTTAGCGCCTCCGTAACTCTGAAGATAGCTCACATGAGCCGAAAGCTTAGAACCAGCATAATAAAAAGAATATCCTAATGTTGGACAATTTTTGTCTTTATTTTCACTGGAGATTAAAGCCAAAATATGACGTTTAGAATGGTAAATGTCTATGTTAGCGCCTCCGTAACTCTGAAGATAGCTCACATGAGCCAAAAGCTTAGAACCAGCATAATAAAAAGAATATCCTAATGTTGGACAATTTTTGTCTTTATTTTCACTGGAGATTAAAGCCAAAATATGACGTTTAGAATGGCTCATGATTAAACATAAATATAAAAGACAATGAATGTCTTTTATATTTAACAATGTGTGTGTGTGTGTGTGTGTATGTATATATATATATATATATATATATATATATATGATACTTAGTGCCAAAAATGCTGATTTTTCAGTATCTATCACTCACACAAAAAGAACCAATTACACCAAAACTCATAACTACGGGAAAACACTGGGAAGCAGCAGCAGATTAAGTAGGACTCCTGAAGAGTGAAGACCTAATATCTTCACGAAAATATCTCTTGAAAAGAAAAACTCAATGCATTATCTCAAGTGGTTATATATAATTTTTCTTATAATTTGCTAACTGATGAGATAGGTACTAAAAAAACCTACCCATTGAAATAATATATATATTTTTTTCCATTTGTAAATGAGTTATGCAACCTAGGTTTGCAAATCGTGTAATAACTCGTTTCCAAATGGAAAACATTCAAAAGTTCTACAATATAATTGTACTGAACTCTTTAGTACAAATGTGCACGGGTCTAATCTGGTCTAATCTTATGACCAGAAACTAAGTAATTAAACAATCATTACTATATATATATATATATAATGCTTTGAAGAGTAGCCATTGAATTTTTTGTGTGGATCTAGCTCTTTAATAATTTATATTAAATAGATATATTTGGATTATCCTCTCTGTTTACGGATTTTATACATACATACACACACACACACACACACACAAGTATAGGGTAGGTATGGATGGAATAATATTCCGTATCCAAAGAAACACTATTCTTAAAAAAAGTGCTCAATACAAAGTAGAGCTAATAATATTTATTCAGAAATTATAACCTGAATATATTATAATATCACTACAAAAGTGGCTATTTTGTTTCAATACTTCTTGTGTCTTATCAAGTGAAACAAAATAGCTACTTTTGTAGTGATATTATAACATATTCAGGTTATCATTTCTGAATATATATATATATATATATATATATATATATATATATATATATATATTCACAACATGACAATATAATTATTGCAAATATATAAATGATAAGGTACTGTCAAAGATAAGACACAAGACGTGTCGAAATAAAATAGCTACTTTTGTAGTGATATAACACATTCATGTTATAATTTCTGAATAAATATCGTAAGATTAGTACAAACAAATGGGTTAATAGTCCACTGTTCATAGTAATTTACCATTTTGAAGAGTGCTCAATACTTAGTAGAGCAATAAGTGTCTATAATAAAAACAGTTTGCTCCAACACAAGAGCTGTTGTGTTTTTGTACCTAATATGTGTGTGGGAGTGTGTGTGATAATGTTTAGTGCCAAGATTGTTGGTGGTTGTAGTTTTACTGATAAAAGGTATTTTGGCAAGCAGGATTTTTATTGTAAAGTGCTCGATATTGGGGTAATGATAGAATATAACTATTCTTTAGCTTATAGTTTTGTAAGACCCTCCCCTCACTCAAAAAAAAAAAAAAAATAGCAATTGTAATTGTCTTGTGCTCACATAAGACTGAAAACTTCGATCGCAACTGATGATTAGCATATGTGCCGTGTTTATTATTAATATTATTATTAATTATACACCAGCCTGTGTGTAAAGAAGAAAAAAAAAACAAAAAAAACAAAACAAACTCATATGG
>JBBBDQ010000276.1:6730000-6842500 GCA_037127315.1 Ascarosepion bandense
AGGACAATAGTCCGAATAATGTAAATATTGTTGGCTGGAGAAGCAAGATGTCCATAAGTGGGAAATGTAAGAAAAGGGACTGCCAGCATAGAACTTACAGTTACATCTTGCCATTACCAGGGATCTCATAGATTGGCCACAACCCATCACCAGGGATCTCATAGATTGGCAATGGATGCTTGGTTAAAACATGGCTTATAACAATCCAGATGAGAACAATAGTCCAAATAAATTAAAGTATATTGCCAATTCTGCATCTCTAATAGCTGGGACCCGAATAGGTGCTACAACTCTGGGTCAGGGTAGACCTGGGAACAACAGCAATCAAGAGGTAGTTCCATGCTCCTCACAACCTCTCAATCAGAGGCCTTGTTGCCGGATGCAGTTTACAGTCATACCCAGGACCTGGAATATTTGAACACACTAACAAAATGTTTTCCCTTAATATTTAACAAGTCAAATAAATTTCAAATAAGAATCTGTTAAGTAACTGCAGGGGGGGGGGGTTTGGTTTTAATCATAATATTTGTGTGAATTAAAATCACATGGACAAACTAGTATAAAAATAAGATTCTGATGGACTTAAAATGAAGGATTGATATTTTTATTGTCATTAACAAACTGAACCCCCTTCCCACCAGAATTAGTACATATTAATAATTGCAAAAGATATGTTTAACCCTCTCTTAGCACCATAAGGCATTTTGAACACCTTCAAAAATTGTTTTTCCCTCAATATTTATCAAATGAAAAGTCAAATTTCTATTAAGAAGCTTTCCGAGTATCTGTGTCAAGTAATTACAAGGATTTTCTGGTTATAATCATATTTGTGTGAATTACAAGCAAATTTATTTTTTAATATCAGTTTCTTTAATTCAATTTTTCAAAATGAGGCCTTTTTCTTTTCTTTTTTTTCACTTTCTCTTTATTCTATAAAAACCATAAACAACACTGAAGAAAATATATAACAAGAAATTATCTAACTACAGTATTTTAAAAAGATGGGTTTGAAAACCCCACAGTACAAATCCTGTGAAAAAGTCCCACTTAAGGGAGGGCTAAGTTTAAAAGCGTTTCTTCCTGGCTAAAATACGGCTATAATATTTTAAAAAATGGAGATGTTTGTAAATCTCACAGTACAAATCCTGGGACAAAGCCCCATAGCAAAAACAGAGAGTTCACCTTTAGAGGGTTTTTTTCCTGGCCCAAATAGTGACATATTAGCCCGTCAGGGCAAGGTCAGTCTAGAAGCCCAGATCAGTCAATTAAGTGCCATATGTGATACACACTTGGGCAATCATGTCTCGAAAAAGATATGACTGACTGGGCAGAAGGTTTTCCTGCAGTAGATTGCCATTACTTTCTACAGTAGACTGGTTGCCAATCAAGGCTATAGAACCCGATCTATCCTGTTAGTTAAACCATAGTTGGAGGGAGAAGAGATGGATCAATATCTTTCCCGAGAGTATTTGTACGGACGTGAAAGCAATCAATTCAACTGGAATTCGAACTCATCTCTCTCATTTCTCGTTCCAGGATAATATTCACTGGACTACAACACACTTTCACAAGCTCAGACAAAGATAAGAAACCTTGTTGAGTTAAAAAAACTTCAATGTGATTTTTAACACTAAAATATTAATTGGCATTTGGAAAGCAATAAAAATATCTCCTATTTCAGATGAATGAACATAGAAATATATACAAAAAGGAAATTTAAGAACTAAATGATTAATCTATATTTTAAATGATGGTTTTTTGAAAAGCCCCAGGGTACTAATGCTGTAATAATTCCCCACAATACAAATAAAGGGTTAACTGATGTTGACAAGTTTGTGTTTGTGTGCATACACATGTACACACACTAGTCGTCCATGTCAATATTTGACAAAAGACAATGACCTGAAACTGATTAATCTAAATCTAAACTTATTTATAAATGGAACTGTGTGTGTGTGTGTGTCTGTGTGTCTGTGTGTGTGTCTGCATGTGTGTGTGTGTGTGTGTGTGTGTGTGTGTGTGTGTGTGTGTGTGTGTGTGTGTGTGTGTCTGTGTCTGTGTGTGTGTGTCCGTTACCTATAGACTCCGAAACGGCTTAATCGATTTTCTTGAAAATTTACACAGTTGTACTATAAGCGTCTGCGAGTGTTCTTAGCTAGGTTTTGTGTCGAGGTAACCCCGATAAATATCGAAAATCGATAATCGAAAAAAATCGGGTCATAGAAGGAGTGGTCCGATTTTAATCAAATTTGATACACTCATAGACATAAACGATATTCAGAAGTTTAAGGGTTGCAGTTCTTACAATAGTGCAGAAAATCGATTATATATATATATATATATATATAAATAAAGATGTTTGTGTGTCTGTTTATCTGCCTGTATGTCTGTATTTTTTTCAGCCCTTTTATTTTAGTTTTTGCTTCAGGTTTGGCTCTGAGTAGGTATAATTGTAGTTCTTAGTCTCAGCCATAATACCATTTACTCAAAGGACTTATTTAGCCTTCAAAATTCAGTTTACAACGAAAAAAAACTTATTTGATATCGATACCAGGAAATCAAAATTTGACTTACATCCATCCCCTTTTCTTTCAGTCTACGGTTTCGCTTTAACTGGAAACAACTATTGCTTTTTAGTCTTTCATGCCAATGTCCAAAGAGTCTGAGCTCCAGGACCATGGATTAGTTTTAAAGCTTTCATTACACCTGAGCAACACCGGGCTATACTGCTAGTGTTGCATAGAAACAAGAATAAAACGGCAATCTCTTACCTTCGTGCCTGCACCTACCCAAAAAATGATTTTTTTTTTTCTCGACACGGATATTTTTACCACCTTCACTCCTTGACATTTATTTTAAAAAGCAATGATTAGAGTTTTAATAAGACCTAAACATATGAAAATGAATTTATAAATGTTAAGAATTTACAACAAAATATTAAAACACTGTTTTATTTACAAGAATAATTTTATATTTACAACATTCTAGAAATACAATTAAAACTGATGCAATGCAAGACATCATTTTTCAATGTAAAGTCAATAGTCATCTATTTCCCTAACCTGCATCCACTCTCTCACGCTCCTTACCCCATCCACTCCACTTTCAGCATTTTCTTACACCCACTTGACACGAAACTTGGTTGCACCAGTGCCAGAGCCTGTGGCTCAGCTGCCCTGATGACGTCTGACCGAGGAAACAGTGGCGCGGCTGAGCTGCAACTTACACCTACTTCGGTAAGTATCAACATTTATTATTTTCTTCTTTTCAAAGTACCGCAAAGAAAGTGATGGTCTTGTGCCAGGCAAAGTGACGCACTTGTAGATACTCAGTTTATCGTATTGCATTTATCTTATTTTTCTTAGTTTAAAATAAAGACTCTTCATTAAAGATAAGGTTGTACGCTTGTTCTTGATTCACAACTTTAGCAAGAAAAGAATGCGAATCTTGATATTTTCATGCCAGCTTACTGGGAACAATTTTTGAATTTCATTACCTGTGCTAATTGGAGTAGATAGATCTATCTATCGTCCGGTTCACACTCCACCCACGTCTATTGAACAGGTTAAGAGGCTCATCCTTTGCTCCCTATTTAGGATGTGGTTTCCGGCTTTCTCTTTGCCAATCTTTTCACTATTATGTAGCCCCCTGCACATCAGTGGCGTTACCGCCTTGCTCTCGGGGTGATACGATTAAAAAAAAACAAAAAAAAACTTCCTGACACCCCCTATAACCTGTCACTCTTTCTCATAACTTTCTCTCATGCTCCTTTCCCCGTCCACTCCACTCATCACTATTCTCATCCTTCTCTTACCCACTTCCTGACACCCCCTATAACCTGTCACACTTTCTCATAATTTTCATCCTATGTAACCACCTGCGATATGATTATAAAAGAAAATATTTCTATACTATTATAATGGATATAAAGTGGGGGATCAATTCTACATTAGAATCAATATATAAATTGATCCCTCACTTTATGGTAACATCTTTCTCTTACCCACTTCCTGACACTCTTATAACTTTCCCCCTATGTAACCCCCTGCAAAACAGTGGCAGTAAAATGCCTTGCCTGGGGCGATATGATCATAAAAAAAAAAAAAAAAAAAAAATTATTTACAAATTTATAAACATTTACAAAATTATTAAAATATGTGAACGAACTATAAGAAAATTGTTATAAAGTTTGAATCAACTGGCTGATAAGATATATATATATATATAAATATGAGATATAAATAATGAAGCTAATAAATAAATTGGGTTTAATATTTTTGTTGCCAATTCTCAAGAACTTAAAAAAAAAAAAATGTATAAATTCCCTTTCATTCTATTTAGGTTTTATCACAATTCTAATCAGTCAGTTGAGTGTCATAAATGATGCTCACTTGGGCAATCATGTCTCGAAAGAGACAGGACTCACTAAGCAGAAGATTTTTCCTGCAGTAGGTTGCCCTTACTTTCTGCAATAGACTGGTTGCCAATCAAGGCTATAGAACCCAAACTGCCCCGCTATTTAACCCATAGTTGGAGAGAGAAGAGATGGATTAATACCTTTCCCAAGGGTATTTGCGTGTAAGTGAATGCAATGAATTCAACTGGAGTTCAAAATGCTCTTTGATTTATTGTTCTGAGCCGATATCCACTGTTCCACAATGCGGATCCTTGACATTCTAATGACTGTTTTCTAAAACAGTAAACATCGTTGATGAGTAGAGGTGGTTAAATAATAGCAGTACCAAGAGAAAAACAGCTCTTTTGGCACTGTCAATAAAACATCGTACAGTTTTAAAAAAAAAAAAAAATGGTAAAATTGGATAATGTTTTCCATGTTGTGTCACCTGGGAAGATGGCATTGTGAATGTAAGGTTGAATTTTACAGCGTAGCATTATCTGGTGAGATGAATAGAAGAAAAAAAATTTTTCCACTTACCCGATCTACTTTGTGTTTATAGATTAACCCATCAGAGTCAATAAATAAAGTTGAAAAACCATCAAAAAACCTACAAGAGAGAAAAAAAAAAACAAATAAATGCATTCCTCTTGGCATCAGTTTAAAGTGACTTTTATGGATATATAAATATATATAATAAAAAAAATATGGATTTATTTTGTTTTATTTTGGGTTATTTAATGCCAAAAAGGTGGGGTTATAAGGTATTTCTTTTAATGTTCAATTATAATGAAAAGGTTGATTTTGTCAGTTTTTAATGAAAATTTGTTTTTATTATTTTTTTTATTTTAGAAAACTGAAAATTTCTAGTTTTGTATTAAAAATGTTTTGCATTGAAAAAAAATGTTTTGCTGAGAATATTTTTTTTCCTTCAAAAATGTATATATTTCTATAAAAGTTTTTTTTCATACTTTCATAGTGTTTTGACCCCAGTTTTTTTTTTTTTGGGGGGGGGGGTAACTATTTGCCTATATCTAGGACCCTAACAGGTGCTACCACTCCAGGTCAGGGTGGACTTGGGAACAACAGTTAAGATCTGATTCCATGCTTCTCACAATCTCCCAATCAAAGGCCTTGCTGCTGGATGTAGTTTACCGTCAAGCCCAGAACCTTGCTCCTTGTGATGGTGTTGGGAGCTAGCTTTAACCTCATCTCTAATAATTCCTGTATTGATTAGAACCTCGTAGTACTAACCTCATCTCTAATAATTCTTGTACTGAATAAACCTCTTATTCTATTATACCTCGATGATTGGTAATTGTTCCACTCAAATTTACACTTTGTTAAATTGTACCCCTGTCCTGAATAAAACAATATATATATATATATATATATATATATATATCTCACACTTCTGAGAAAAACGCTCGTTGATAACACGTACATACTTAAACAAGAAAATAATAAACAGAAACTAAAAATCCTGGAAGCAATCTACATTAAACAATTTAAACCTAGTTTGAATACAATCAATTTTGATATTTCCAATAACGTAATCAAATGCCTGTAATCAGATCAGGGACTACAACGCCACTATTTTGTCACTGTCTTCGGACTTATATTTTGTCACTGTCTTGGACTTATATTTTCAATTTAATTCTCTTTATTGTTAATAACTTAAATGTTCTATGTTTACTGCGTGTTAATATTTACTCTTTCATAATGGCTTATGTGAGCCGAAAGCTTAGACCCGATAAAAAAAAAAAATCAACAATTACTGTGATGTTTTGTTGTCTTTCAACGATATCACCAAGTATATCAGACGGTACGAATGGATCCTACACAAAATTAATAGTCAAAACTTGTCTATATTATTCAATGAAACCTGCATTAATGAAAAAATGCTGCCAAAATATCTCGACGAATTAACTCAATGCACCTTGTGTGTATAAAATGATGATAATTTACCCATCATACCCTGTATAATGACTCATCCATTATCAGTATCATGACTTATTTCTTAACAGTAATTATTAGGACCTATCCTTAATGCGAGCCCCAGTCTATTTTATCTTTTTCAAGACAATTGCCTGTGCATATGCAAACACAGATGGAATCAAATGAGTAGTGATCACTTGAGCATTCTATACCAGATTCCAAAAATATAGTAAATAAAATTACAGAGTCTAGGTATTTGTATATTTGTATATACGTTATTGTGTTTTTAGTAAATTAAATATCTGTTTGTTATTTAGCTCTGTGTTTTGGTAACTCTTTCTTTACTTTCGTTACAACTTCTAACACATGGTGTGTAATGTCAACCCCTTGACTATGCCATTATTTTCTCTTTGAGTTCCTTTCCTTCCTTTTTTGTTTTTCTACATGATCAGCATCTCTGGTATAACTTTTTCTTGACTTTCTTTGCAATCAAGACTAAATGGTCGATTATTTTTTCATGATAATGGCAGGACCTAACACATGCCATGATGATGGAAATGTTGTTCAACAGAAGGATGCTGGGACTTGTGAGCAATAATCTTTTTAAAGATGGAAGCAGAAAAAGACATTTATACTTAACATCAGAAAGAGGCAGTTGAAATTTCTGGTGTACGTAATATAGAAAGTGGGTTTAGAAAATTTGACACTGACAGGACATTTAAGGTAAGAGGAAAGTCATGTGTAACCTACCTTTTTATTAAGAGTTAAAAAAGGACAGGAAATTGTGGAGAGCCATGATTGGCAACATCTTGATGAGGCATAGAAGAATAAGCTTATGAAAATAAATAGCGGAATAGGGATTAGGAGATATCGTAAAAAGCCAAAATGTATTAAGAGCTACCAAGGATGAGAAATTTTAGTTGCTGCTGCGGTTGGTATTCCTCAAGTGATTCAGTTTCTGTCATTTGGTAGAGTTCTAAGTCTTTATTTGCTCAAAGCTTTTTATAATTGATCTTAGGAATCAGTTGTAGACTGCTGGCAGTTTAGATATTTCTGAACAGGTTTGGCGCCATTCATCCATATGAAGGTATTTTGATGTTGGACAATTATACTTATAACTGATCACTGCGACCGTCTGGTGTGGATCAGTTATATATATATATATATATATATGGAGAGCTGGCCTCTGGGAAAAGACCCACTGGGCGGCCACAACTGTGGTATCGTGACATCATAAAACGATATGAAAGCTGTGGGCATCATCACGGTGTCATGGAAGAGCAGTCAACTGGTTCAAATGGAGAGAAACCCTGGTCCAACAAGTTAAATCAAGAGAGAAGCAACTAACACAAGTCGCCATGGAGAAGTGGGTTCGCAGGAATCAAAAGGACAGCTCCGACAGACCAGAAACAAAACGTAAATGCAGCCTCTGCAACAAAGACTGTCACTCCCACATCGGTTTCTACAGTCACAGACGCCGATGTTCCAGCCAAGCAGATAACTAGGAGGCTATCCATGGTCAACCCTGATCGACAGAGGCCTACTACTACTAATTGATCCATATGCTGAGTTATCTGAAGTCTTTAGTATTTACTAAATATGATTGTAATAGTAAATGTTAAATCCTGCAAATATAAAATGCAATTTAAACATCAAAGCAAATCCTGAAACCCTACCACTAAAGCAAAAACATGACAAAAAATGTGGAGTGTATCCATCCCGGCTTCTTAAAAAGACCCGCTCGCGACGCTCAAGGTAGTAGGCAGGCAGTCACCAAGTTGACAGGTGGTGTTGGGTCAGTTGACCTAATACAAGCTTCAACAACAGACCCATACACTATTGGCTACCCTATCTTCTTGGTTGCTTCTCTCACTCACAAAGAAACATTCCCTTTTGATCCTTTCTTGTGACAATACAGATAATTTTAACGTTGTTATGAAGGGGGTGTTAGTCTCATAACTAAAATGCTTTAATTTACAGTATGATTCATGGTCCGTGGACGAGTGTGTAGCCCGTGGAGAAAATTCATGGAACGAAAGAAAAGTAGATATTTACTCACGGTTGCCTGGAAGTATACATTTATTTTACTCGGAGAAATATTACAACATAGGTACAGGAGAACATGCATGTGTTCTTAACCGTTGATGGCCATATTCCAAGTCTGTTGAGTTGTGCGTCTCACGTCTGAATGTCGCGTTGATCCCGTGACTCGTGTGGACCCACTTTTGAGAGGTGAAAAGGGAGGTACTCTGTTTTGGAACAGGAAAGGGTTAATTCCCTTGGAACATGTTTTTATTAGTCCTAAAACATATCTTCCTTGTTTGTTTGTTCTCTTGCAACCATAGTCCTGGGTTTGATGATAAACTACATCTTGCAGCAAGAACTCTGATCAGGAGAGTGGAGGTATTGTGAAGCGTGGAACTGTTTCTCAATTGCTGTTGGGGTGATAGTGCTATTGGGCTCCCAGCCATGGGCAAATAGTCACCCACCCAAAAAAAACAGTAAATCAAAACACTTGGAAAGTATAAGAGGAAAAATTTATGGCAAAAGTGGGGACAATTTTTGACTTAGCCTCATATAAAAATACATTTTTATAGTAAACAATACCAGCTATACATTTTTATAAAAAATATACCAATAATATATTTTGTAGTGAAATTACTAGCAATACATTTTTATAAAATTACCAACAATACATTTCATCTTCTATATATCTAAAAAAACATTTTCCCTGAAAGTATAAAGTTGTTCAAATTATATGTAGCCAAGGTCATAAAATTTGTGTACAAAATATTTAGATTTCACTATTTAATAACCCCCATAGATGTTGTTATACTGCTAAAGAAAATCAACCAACCAACTTGCAACCATATGCGATGTGTAACAAATATGAATCCAGGTCATTGTTTAAAGAGGTACGAGTGTACAAAGGAGAATATTAATAATTGACAATGTTTTTCCACTTCACTGAAGCAGACATTAAACACATGAGAGCTTTATCATTCACCTCCTCTATTTTCCTTTCCTTCCTTTTTTGCTTTCTACACAATTTTCTTGTTTTCTCTAAAAATCAATCAGCATCTTTGGTATAACTTTCTTGTCTTTCCTTGCAATTAAAACTAAATGGTTGATTATTTTTCTGTGATAATGGCAGGACCTAACACACGCCAGCTGATGATGGAAATGTTGTTCAACAGAAGGATGCTGAGACTTGTGAGCAATAATAATGTTTTTAGAGAAAATGGAAGCAGAAAGAGACAGTTATATTTAACGTCAGAAAGAGGCAATTGAAATTTCTGGTGTACATAATGTGAAAAGTGGGTTTAGAAAATTTGACACCTACAGGACATTTAAGGCAAGAGGAAAGTCATGTGTAACCTACCTTTTTTATTAAGAGTTAAAAAAGACAGGAAATTGTGGAGAGCCATGATTGGCAACATCTTGAACAGAAGCATAGAAGAATAAGCTTGTTTTTATCAAGCCTATGACTGGAAGCTATTTGTGGTCGAGAGGTCTAAGACGTTACCAGATCAAATGGTAGCTTCCTCTATGTAAATAGGGGTCACAGGTTTGAATCTTGCCGAATGGCATACATTTTCGTAATAATTTGTTGTAAATAATCTAAAGGTCAGATATAAATATATAATATTGTTAACAAAAAACAGAATATCTACTTAAATAATAGCATTTAGCAAAAAATAATGTTCAAACAAATCATTTCAAAATTGTCGCTTGTTTATAAGCAAGTTCTCATAATCTTTCGTTAATTTCCGTAATATGAAACAGAATATCTACTTAAATACGAGTACCATCAAAATAAATTAAACAAATCATTTCAAATTGTTTCCATTGTTTATAAACTGTGCTCTGCACTGCTAATTTTAATATAAACAGAATATCTACTTAAATACGAGTATCACAAAAATAATGTTCAAACAAATCATTTTAAATTGTCGCTTGTTTATATGTTTTCAGTGACCTTTGAATAACATAAAACAGAATATCTACTAAATACGAGTATCGACTGTAAAAATAATGTTCAAACAAATCATTTCAAATTGTCGTCATTTATACAGCCATAATCTTCGTTAATTTCCGTAACATAAAACAGAATATCTACTTTAAACATATATCGACAAAAAATAATGTTCAAACAAATCATTTCAAAATTGTCGCTTGTTTAAAAGTGCCCTTGCGAATTTTCACACTCGAATATAAAACAGAATACCTACTAAATACTATATCGATCAAAATAATGTTCAAACAAATCATTTCAAATTGTCGTTGTTTATAACCAGTTTCACATCTTCGTTAATTTGCAATATAAAAACAGAATATCTATTTAAATACTAGTATCGATCAAAAATAATGTTCAAACAAACTTATTTAAATTGTTTTTCGCTGTTTATAACCAGTTCGTTAATCTTCAATTTCGTAGAGTAAACAGAATATTCACTTAAATATTGGTATCGATCAAAATAATGTTCAAACAA
The DNA here is from genome assembly GCA_037127315.1 of Ascarosepion bandense. Classification (NCBI taxonomy): domain Eukaryota; kingdom Metazoa; phylum Mollusca; class Cephalopoda; order Sepiida; family Sepiidae; genus Ascarosepion; species Ascarosepion bandense. The sequence goes on from JBBBDQ010000276.1 coordinate 6,740,828, forward strand.
TCATTTCCAATTGTTTGCTGTTTATAACCAAGTTTCGTTAATCGTTAATTTCCGTAATATAAACAGAATATCTACTAATGGTATCGATCAAAATAATGTCTAAATAACCATTTCAAAATTGCTCGTTTATAACCAGTTTCACACCGCCAATTTCCGTAATATAAATGAATATCTACTTTCAAAATACCAGCATCGATCAAAATACTGTTCAAACAAATCATTTCCAAATTGTCGTGCTGTTTATAACCAGTTTCATGACCATAATTTCAGAATATAAAACAGGAATATCTACTAAATATCGGTATTGATCAAAAATAATGTCCAAACAAATCATTTCAAATTGTCTGTCGTTTATAACCAGTTTCGGTTAATCACACTCGTAATATAAACAGAATATCCACTAAAATGTTTAGCATCGATCAAAATAATGTTCAAACAAATCATTTAAAATTGTCTGTTGTTTATAACCAGTTTCATAATCTGCTCTAATGCTAAAACAGAATATCTACTAAACACGGTATCATCAAAATAATGTTCAAACAAATCATTTCAAATTGTCGCTTGTTTATAAGCAAGTTTCGCTAATCTTCAAGCACTCGCATTATAAAACAGTAGAATATCTACTTAAATACGAGATGATCAAAAATAATGTTCAAATAAATCATTTCAAATTGTCGCTTGTTTATGAAGCAAGTTTCGTTAATCTTCGCACTCGTGAATATAAAACAGAACATTCACTAAATACGAAATATCGATCAAAATAATGTTCAAACAAATCATTTCAAATTGTTTGTTTATAAGTTAAAAGCTTCGTTAATCTTTCGTTGCTATTTCCTAATATAAACAGGAATATCTACTTAAATATTTACACGATCAAAAATAATGTTCGAAACAAACGCTTCAAATTGTCATTGTCATAAATCTCTGAAGTCATAACTGCTAATTTTCGTAATATAAAACAGAATATCTACTTGGAACACGAGTACGATCAAAAATAATGTTCAAACAAATCATTTCAAATTGTCGCTTGTTTATAACCAGTTTCAATAACTTAATTTCCGTCATATAAAACAGAATATCTACTTAAATAGTATCGATCAAAACAATGTTCAAACAAATCATTTCAAATTATTTGTTTACAAATCAGTTTCGTTTAATCTTCGTTAATTTCCGTAATATAAAACAGAATATTCACGAAATACGAGTACGATGTAAATAATGTTCAAACAAATCATTTAAAATTGTTGTTTATAACCAGTTTTAATCTTCGCTAATTTCCGAACATAAAATAGAACATTCATTGTAACAATATATCGATAAAATAATGTTCAAACAAATCATTTAAAATTGTCTGTTGTTTGTAACTGTCTAACTTAATTCTCAGAATATAAAAACAGAATATCTACCATTACGAGTATCGATAAAAATAATGTTCAAACAAAATCATTTAAAAATTGTTTGTTGTTTATAACCAGTTTCACATCTTTTCGCACCCCCGTAATATAAACAGAATATCTACTTAAATACGAGTATTGATCAAAAATAATGTTCAAACAAATCATTTCAAATTGTCGCTTGTTTATAACCAGTTTCGTTAATCTTCGTTAATTTCCGTAATATAAAACAGAATATCTACTTAAATACGAGTATCGATCAAAAATAATGTTCAAACAAATCATTTCAAGAATAAGCTTATGAAAATGAATGGTGGAATAGGGATTAGATGTTGTAAAAAGCCAAAGCGTGTTAAGAGCTACAAAGGACAAGAAATTGGGAAGAGACATGATCTCCAACATCCTGAACGAACACAGCACATAGAAGATTACTTGAATTTTTTTTTTTGTTTTTTAATGCCATGTCCCTTCAGGACAGACAATTGTGACTCCATTTTCCTTTCTTTCAGTATCTTTTAATTGCTAATCTTCTTGGTAATGGTTTTCTTTTACCTTCTCCAGTTTCCTTCTCTTAGACTTGATTGCCAACCAAGGCTAGAATGTTCAGTCAATCCTGTTGTTTAACCCATAGTTTGATTGAGAAGCACTGATCTATCTGATGTGGTTGTACCAGAAATTTCCTTTTTCTTTTCTTTTTTAAGATATGTCCTTATTTCAAGGTCATTTTGAGATTCAGTCAGTTGAGTGCCATACGTGATATATGCTTGGGCGATCATGTCTCAAAAGAGACATGACTGACTGGGCAGAAGATTATCCCGCAGTAGGTTGCCATTGCTTTCTGCGGTAGACTGGTTGCCAGCCAAGGCTATAGAACCCAATCTGTCCTGTTATTTAACCCATAACTGGAGGGAATAGATGGATTGGTGCCTTTCACAAGGGTATTTGCGCGTAAGTGAATGCAAGAAATACAACTGGAATTCGAACTCGGCTCCCCGATTTCTCATTCCGAGTCGATATCCACTACACCACAACGCACATTTTGAGATTATCTTTACTAAATGAGGCCATGATGTTTTACTTGTTCTGTGGCCATTCATCATCAATGTAACAAGTCTTCTCAGTGTGCTAGGGACCAGTACCATATTTGTGCCATATAATTAATTATCTATCAGTCAAGTGCCATATGCGATACATGCTTGGGTGATATTACATGACTGACTGGACAAAAGATTATCCCAGAGTAAGTTGCTATTACTTTCTGCAGTAGACTAGTTGCCAGCCAAGGCTATAGAATCCAATCTGTCCTGTTATTTAACTCATAGCTGGAGGGAAGAGACGGATTAATACCTTTCACAAGGGTATTTACACGTATGTCCCTCACATACTGGTACCGTGTATTGTTTACATTAATCACTTGTTCGATTTTGTTTGTATGAGTGACATACTGATTGGTGGTTAGTAAATATACTATACATCTTTCGTTGTCCAAGAATTGTTTTAATTTTTATAAAAATGAATTAAAAATTAACAAAAAATATGCATGTAAAAACATAAAACAAAGAAACTGTTTAGGATGCGGTTTCTGGTTTTCTCTTTTCCAATCTTCTCACTTTTTTTTTTTTTTTTTCAATTGGAGTAGATAGACTAAACTATCACCCGGTTCACACTCCACCCACGTCTATTGAACAGGTGAAGAGGCTCAAACCTTGTTTCCTGTTTAGGATGCGGTTTCCGGTTTTCTCTTTTCCAATCTTTTCACTCCTATGTAGCCCCCTGCACATCAGTGGCGTTACCGCCTTGCTCGGGGTAATATGATTAAAAAAAAAAAAGAGAAAAAAAAAGGTTGCCGCAGTGAAAATAGAACTTCCGTTTTGAAGAAGAGTTTTTATTTTTTTATTTATTGTAATGTTTTGGCTCATGACTACACAGTCTGGCTTGTCCCCAACACTTTGACCCAATGCATATAGATGGGTGTATGGTTAGGGTAGTTTTCCAATACGCCCTGAAACTTGACCTGGAATGTGATTGGGTACGTTTTTTTGTTTAGGGTGTTTACTTAGTTTTAGAGTGAATTTGGGTTGCTTGATTGTCCACTGAAACAAATAGCATCAAACGTTTTGTGAATGACAAAGAGAAAAACAGGTCAAAATTTCTCCTGTTGGAATCGGATTCCTACTATCCATTCCAAAACCACAGAGGCTGGTTCTTGGATTTACTGACCAGAGTATGTATAATTTCAACTGACAGTAACACTAACTGTTTGGTCAATGAATGACAAAAGTTTCCTGTATAGAAACTGACCATATATACACAAATATGGTTAGAGATTTTTTTAATGATCAGTTTCTTTTTTGATGCAAAAAACCGGGGATTGTATTAAACACAGGTAATTTTTTGGAAGTAGTTAAAAAAACACAGGTAAAAAACGGCTCATGATTAAACATAATAGACATTCATTGTCTCTTATATTTAACAGCATATGTTTAGAATATATATATATATATATATATATATATACATACATATATATATAAAAAAAGGCAAGATGTTTGTGTGTGTGTGTGTTTATCTGTCTGTATGTCCTTTATACAAATCCACAATTTTTATCCGATTCTCCCCAAACTTCACACAAATATTCTTTAGGCCGAGTTTGAGTTCCAGGACCACGGATTAGTTTTAAAGCTTTCATTACACCCGAGCAACGCCGGGCTATACTGCTAGTACAAGTATATACAGTAGTAATGTTAACATTACTGCAACCATTTGCAATAGTAAGGGAGGTAACTCTTTTTTTCTAACAATATATGTATTTGCACATAAGTGAATACGAATTTGAATTCATGTGAATGCAATGAATTTGACTTGAACTCGTATTTGCTTACGTGAAAATACCCTTGGGAAAAAAGTGTTAATCTATCTCTTCTCCTTCCAGCTATAGATTAAATAGCAGGATAGATTCGGTTCTACAGCCTTGGTTGGCAACTAGTCTACCAGAGAAAGTAATGGCAACCTACTGTGGGAAAATCTGATCAGTTAGCCTTATCTCTTTCGAGGTATGATAACTCAAGCAACGAACTTAAGTCACTGGTGTCTCTGCAACAGGTGTTTACTCGTGCAACCAGATTGGCAACTGGGTCCCACCCATTCACAGTTAGATTAACCAAATGCAGATGACAATTCTACTCCTGCAGCTTCTCTCGCACTTCCCACCTGTGGAACTCACTTTCATATTCTTGCTTTCCTGACGGCTACAACCTCCAGGACTTTAAATGCAATGTCAATACCCATCTTTTAAACACTTGACTAATTCTTTCTACACCACCCTGTATATCTTTTCCTTTCTCTCCACCTTTACAACTGTCATCACACCTGTATTCCCATCCTTCTCTTGCTCCTTTCTAACTGGTTCGTCTTCCTCTTCACTCTCTTCTACTTAATCTTTTTACTCTTATGTAGCCCTCTGCACATCAGTGGCATTACTGCCTTGCTCAGGGTGATACAAAGACATCAACAATCATAATTCTTTTCAGATCCATTTCTTTATTTTGTAGTAGATAGATCTATCTATCACCCGGTTCACACTCCACCCTCATCGATTGAACAGGTTAAGAGGCACATCCCTTGTTCCCTGTTTAGGATGTGGTTTCCGGCTTTATCTTTTCCTATCTTTTCACTATTATGTAGCCCCCTGCACATCAGTGGTGTTACCGCCTTGCTCGGGGTGATACAATTTAAAAAAAAGACAAAACTTCCTGTAAAAAATTGCAAAGTATTTTTCCATTGCCTTCTCCATGATTTAAAATTCACAGCAGGCAACCATGGCTCACCAAAGCTTCCTTTCTTTAATATTTGCAAATTATGATTTCTTGGGATATATAGCAGAGTAGTTTCCCCATTGCTTTCTTCACAATTTAGAATTTAGATTCGTCTTTCTCAGGCTATGTGATACCCAAGAAGTCCAATCTACTATTTAATTCATAGCAGGCAGGAAGAGATGTGTTCATGCCTTTTCCACAGAAATTTAGAGCGAAAAAAAAAATGCAACAGCTGAGTCTGGAATTCTGACTTGAATTAATTCTTATCTTGTTCATTTTATTAATGCATAGTTTTGTGTGTGTGTGTGTTTTTTTTTTTTTTTTTTAATCATTTCACCCCAAGCAAGGTGATGATGCCACTAAGATGCAAGTGGCTCCTGAGAGTGAAAGATAAAACTTTACTTCTGTTCAAAAGACTGGGGGGTGGGGTGGGGGTACGGATTGTGAACTGGTCAATAGGAAAGTCTATCAACTTCTATTGAGGGAGAGAAAAAAAAATAAAGCCTTAGTAAATAAAATAGAGAAGGCTGTGATAAGGGTCGCAGACACTTTCAATTTGGATGACTTTCATGGGAACCCTCACAAAAATGGATGGAGTGCTACAACAAGTGCATTGAAGTCAAAGGGCCCTACTTTGAAGGAGATTAGAGTTTTGTAATTTTGACATTAATAAATGTCTCTCCTGAAAAAGTCTCAAAAACTTTTGAAATGCACCTCGTACAGAGGGGGTAGGGAAAGAAAGAGACAAAGAGGGAGAGAGTAAGAATTAGTGAGTGTAGTGTCGCAACTGAGGCGAAGACTTGTTATCTTCAGAAGCGGCTGGGGCTACTGATAGGGAGGGGCTGTCATTCTGAAGATATTTAGAAGATAAAGGTGACTGCAACCCCCATTGCTTTAGATAATCTCCATTGAACTTTCACAATATGGCTTGAGCGGTATAAGTGCCTCAAAGTCGGATGACCTTACTTTGAAAGAAGCTATAGTTCTCGTACTTCTTTGAAATCAATTAATGTCTCGCCTAAAAAAGTCTCAAAAGATTCTAAAAATGTACCTCGTACAGAGGGGGAGGAGAGTAAGAGAAAGCAAGATTTAGTGAGCAAGTGTAATGTCAGAACCGAGGTAAAGACTTGTTATCTCTACAAGCAGTAGAAGTTAATGATGTGGTGGGGGCTATTGTTTTGAAGATAAAGGAGGCTGTGACAAGGCCCCTGTACCCCTATCACTTTAGATCAGTTGTTCCCAGTTCAGCCATCCAGATTTCCCCCTTCATATGTATGAGAGAAAGAGCAGTTAAAACACACTGAGACTATTTACTAATTCATTTTCCAAATGTACAAATATACTGATAAACTTATAGTTACAGAGTAAAGTGGATAGAGAGTAGTTAGTAACAACTAAGCATAGCTATAGAGAGCGGTTAGTGATTCCCAAACTTTTTTCTGCCATTTCCCCTTACACCCAGTTCAACCATCCAGATTTCCCCCTTCATGTGTATGAGAGAAAGAGCAGTTTAAAAACACTGAGACTGTTTACTAATTTATTTTTCAAATGTACAAATATACTGATAAATTTATAGTTACAGAGTAACTATAATAGAGAGCCTATCGAGAGTTTCCCCTACTGGTAGCTTCAAATTCCCCCCAGTTTGGGAATCACTGCTTTAGATGGCCTCCATGGATTTTTCACAAAATGGCTGGAGGGGTACAACATGTGTCTTGAAGGCATAGAGAGCGGTTAGTAACAAATAAAAGGACTTGTTTGCTCTTCCTTCAACTTCAGAATTAAATTAGTGAGAAGGGTGATGCTGCTTCTTGTGCACCAGTGTATCAATATCATTGTTAGTTTTGGCAAGTGCACAACATATGAGTTTTGTTTTATTTAGTAGGTAGTGTAATTATTTCCCCACTGGTAGCTTCAAATTTCCTCCAGTTTGGGAATCACTGCTTTAGATGACCTCCATGGATTTTTCACGAAATGGCTGGAGGGGTACAACATGTGTCTTGAAGCCAGAGGATCATCCTTTGAAGGAGATTAGAGTCTTTGGATTTCTTTGAAATTCATAAAATGTCTCTCCTGAAAAAGTCTTAAAACTTCTGAAATGTACCCCTTTCAGAGGATGTGCATTGCAGTGCACTGGAGATGATTGTAGCAGCTGTTGGAACACACCCTACAAGATACTGCTTGTCACAGCAGACCAATTTGAAGAATGTAGTTAGGGCATGAGGACAATTTGTAAGCTCATTTTGTGACGTGAGAGATGAGGCATTAAAACTATCCCTCACATTTCCTATTGTTCAGACCTTGCTCCTTGTGACTTTTGGTTGTTCCCCAAGCTGATAGAGAAACTCGGGGCATCTTTGAAGATATTTATGAGATGACGGAGGCCGCGACAAGGGTCTTGTACACCATCACTTTAGATGATTGCCATTCGGTCTTCACAAAATGTCTGGAGTGGTATAACAATTGCCTTGAAGCCAGAGAATCGTACATTGAAGGAGATTAGAGTCTTTGTACTTTTGAATTAATAAGTGTCTCCTGAAAAAGCCTAAAATATTCTGGAATGACGCTTCTAAGTCGTTTGATTTTAAAATGTATCAAGACCCAACGAGACACTTCTTGTCACAGTAGACCAGTTTGAAGAATGTAGTTAGGGCATGAAGACAATTTGTAAGCTCATTTTGTGACGAGAGAGATGAGGCATTAAAACTATCCCTCATCCTTCCTATTGTTCTGACCTTGCTCCTTTTTTTTTTTTTGTTACCATAACTCATACTCCTGAAGATGATCTCAGAAAGAGATTGAAAGTACTTGGGTACATTGAGAAATGAATGAAAATAACAACTGTCAATGTTACAGCTCATTTCTGACATCTTTCAATTATAATATGCGAAAGATTATCTGTGAGTATGAACGGACTTTATTAAGAATAAACAGACACAATGTTTGAAATTTATCTAATCTGACATGTCTAAAAGAAAATTTGATGCCTAAATACACAAATATATATATATATATATATACACACACACACACACACACACACAAAGACACACATTACCTTTAACCTTTTTACTAGTATTTAATTCATCTTAATTTCTTTACTTCTTTTCTTGAATTGAAAAGTTCATTCTCACTAAGTATTCTTTTTAAACTTCAGATTGTTACGAGGATGCATTTATATATAAAAAAATAATATTGATAATGTATAAAAAGTTATAGTAAGAGAATCTATTGAGTCTTACTTGTTATTACAAAAAACTTAATTCATGAACTGGCTGTTAAATAGAGAAATTATGAATAGAACACTTTGGAAGATTGTAGAATGTTCGAGTAAAACTGAGAGAATTCAAAATGTTCTAGAAATATGAAAATTAGATGTTAGCCCCTATAAAAATAGGTTTTGGAAAGAGAGTAGTTAGTTGTTAAAAGGAATTGCTGACATTATCAACTCCGGTTTTGATTCAAGGATTTATATCCAGCAAAAGAATCTCTAAGAAAAGTTGCCAACCAACTAAAAACTGAAAGAGAACCTTATGGAACTAAATGGGTAAATAGATATTTTTTGACCTTTTAATGTTTATCATTAATTAAATATTTGTATGTGATTTAACTCTAAGTTTCGGTCAATCATTTTTTTTTTCTTTTGTTACACGTAACACTATCCAATTCATTTCATACAATTTTTTAAAATTCTTAATATAGTTTTCTGCCACACTGATTCCTACAGTCATGGAAATTCTTTGTTTTGTACTTTTCTAAATATTCAATAACTTCCAAATAGAGAGAGAGTAGAAATTAAACATTCATCTACAACAAGCTCCTCCCATTTTTTTCTATCTCCCTGAATCATTTGACCCCAATGAATGTTTTTTTTTAGCCTCAAAATACTCACTGTGATTCTGATTTGAGGGAATTACGATAAGTCCAAGGTAGAAACTTCCAGAACTGCAAAGTTTTTAGCTGTGGCAAGCCAGTGACTCTCCAATGTAGTTTGATGGAGCCTTCCTCTGGATGCGTTGTAACCTTCACTATATTCATTTGCAGATGGGCATATTTTATATGAGACAAGATACGAGCCTTCGACAATTCCATCATATATGCAGAGATTCCTCTGGGAATAAAAAAAAAAATAAAAAAAATAAAAAATAAAAATTATGGTACGAAAAAAGTTGGAGACTGAGAAAAATGAAGAAATTTAATTCATTTGCAGATGGGCATATTTTATATGAGACAAGATACGAGCCTTTGACAATTCCATCATATATGCAGAGATTCCTCTGGGAATAAATAAAAAAAATAAAAAATAAAAAATAAAAATTATGGAAAAAAAGTTGGAGACTGAGAAAAATGAAGAAATTTAATTCATTTGCAGATGGGCATATTTTATATGAGACAAGATACGAGCCTTTGACAATTCCATCATATATGCAGAGATTCCTCTGGGAATAAAAAAAAAAAATAAAAAATAAAAAATAAAAATTATGGAAAAAAGTTGGAGACTGAGAAAAATGAACAAATTTATTGGTAAAAATGCAAAAATCAGAGATTGTGTAGAGCTAAGATTCACACTAAGACACACACAGCCCGACACAACATTCATGCACACTAAAGCAGGGGGAAAAAAAAAACAAAAAAAAACACGTAAATTAAAAGCAGATAGATATAACACTAAGTCATAAAACAAAGCCCACTAACCATTTTGGCAAAGGTCATACTCTCCGTCAGGTCAACCAACGCATACTTAGATAAACCATAAATCAAAGCAGACTGATATCATCAGACCGTACAATGGGACCAGCTATCAATCACGCATATATATATTATATAAAAACACGCACACACATACATGCACTAACACACTTACTACAATTAGAAGGATGACCATTCGGTGAAAGGCACGGAGGAATATATATATATATAAATGTATTGGGTGTGTATAATGACAATATACATGCTAAAAAGTCTGCCTTCTACCGTGCGCCCATGGCCCAGAGGTAGAACTGTCGACTGACACCACTTTGGTTGGGTTTCAATCCTGCGTTAAAAGCAATCGGAGTCTAACCATACTGATGAGCTGTGAAACAGATCTGTCTGCGGATGACTATATATAAAATGAACACACACATATATTTTCTAAACGTATGCTGTTAAATGTAAGAGACAATGAATGTCTATTATGTTTAATCATGAGCTGTTCTAAACTTCGTATTTTTGCTTTAATTTCAGTTGAAAATAAAGACAAAAATTCTCCAACAATTGGATAATTATTTATTGATTTGCTTCTAAGCTTTCGCCTCACATGATTTGCTGCCTTGATACACACACACATATATATATATTCATTACAAATTGCCGGTTGCTTATAACCAAGTTTCGTTAAAATTCGTTAATTTCCATAGCGTTTTTATATATATATATATATATATATATATATATATATATACTCAGTATCATGTGTGCGAGCTTATGGCATATCATGTTTGGTCACCAAAGTTAAGCAACATGAGCCTGGTCAGTACTTAGATGGGCGACCGCTTGGGAATACCAGGTGCTGTAAGCGTTCAGTGATGGATGTGCGTTGTGGTGCAGTGGATATTGGCTTGGAAAGAGAAATTGGTGATCCAAGTTCGAATTCCAGCTGAGTACCCTGCATTCACTTAAGCACTGGTACCCTTGGGAAGGGTATTAATCCATCACTTCCCTCCAGTTATGGGTTAAATAATGGGATGGGGTCTGGAGGCAACCCATCTAGTGTTGGTGTCGCAATAAAAACACCCTTGGTAGCTCTGTTGAAGCATCAAGTATTCAGCTATTTGACAAGATTATGAATTTTGCTACAAATTGCGCCAGGGTTCCAAATGCACAGAAAATACTGGAGGGGTGTAGTGGGTTCTATATCGGCCAAGACCGCAAGACTACGGCGTGTGTTCTGGAGCATATTGTGTTGCAGTATATATGTATACTGGAGAGAGTGTGTGTGTGTGTGTGTGTGTGTGTATATGTGTTCCAGTGTATAGGATGTTGGAATGTGTGTGTATGTGTGTATGTGTTCCAGTGTATAGTATGTTGGAGTGTGTGTGTAAATGTATACTTAGATAAATTAAAGCAGACTGATATCAAAACGGAACCAACTATCAAACACACACACACACATATATATATATATATATATATATATATATATATGCATGCATGCTTTAGCACACTTACACACACACTAACTACAATTAACGACAACAGTAGCAGTTGAAAGGCATGGTTCACCACGGAGGAACTCGAAAACAAGCTCTCCTACCATTCTGAAGATGAAATTTTGATCTCGAAATATTAATGTATAATAAGTAGGTAATACCCAACAACTTCTTTACTGTCCTTTATTTTACTAAACGCATTGTGATAACCTTCAAGACCTAACCATAAAGCTAAGATTCATTTTCGAATAAAAGTTGCTTGAATAGAGGACAACTTGTAGAAATCTTAATCTTAGGAAAAAAAAAATTTTTTTTTTCTTAAAATTTTAAACTCTTGACAAATATTGATGAAATAATTTTAGAAATCAATTTCTAATGTAAAATACTTTTTTTAATTTCACTCAAACATTTGGAAGAATAAGAATGACAGAAATTACCAGCAGTTTTTAACGAAATCTTTAAGAAAGATATTCCCATTCCTGGTTAATCACAAATGAAAGTGGGCTCCCTGTGCAGGGCCCGGAAATTTTTCCCACCTGAATCTATTCTGCACATATACAAATCTACCATCCGCCCGTGTATTGAATATTGCTGCCATATCTGGTCGGGTGCCCCTGCTGCTCTCCTTGGGCTTCTTGACAAAATACAAAGGAGGATCTGTAACGTGGTTGATACTGACTTGGCAGACCGGCTGCAGCCGCTCTCACACCGGCGTGATGTGGCTTCCCTGTGCCTCTTCTACAAGTACTTTCATGGCTTCTGCTCCGATGAACTTAGATCACTGGTGCCGCCTAAGCACGAATTTACACGAGATACTAGATTAGCAACTAGGTCCCACCCTTTTACAGTTAAACAAATAAGATGTAACCGTAAATTCTACTCCAACAGCTTCTTTTCTCGCGCTTCCTGCCTGTGGAACTCCCTTCCACAAGTCTGCTTTCCCGACAGTTACAATCTCCAGGTGTTTAAATGTAGGGTCAATAGACACCTCCTATCACACTAACTCCCAACTATTCTCACAACACTCATCTACCCAACCCTCATTCTCGGTATCCTTACCCGCCTATCACCCACCCTCTGTCATTTCCTATATTTAATCAGCCTTTCTCCACTCTACGTAGCCCCCTGCGCAGTAGTGGCAGTGACATGCCTTGCTCGGGGTGAAACGCTTATAAAAAAAAAAAAAAAAAAAAAAAAAAAAAATATATATTTATGAGGCGTGTTCAAGAAGTTTTGAAAACTATTTTTTTTTTTTTTTTGAGATTTATAATTTTCCCAAATTATTTTAATTTTAGTATATAATTACTCTACATCTAATAAATTGACTTGCCAATTTTTGTTATTCTAGATTGAAAGAGACAATTGTAAAAGCTCTTTGAACACGCCCTGTTAAAAACTGCTTGTGATCGTGGATAAGTTTGCAGAAAGCTGCCAATATGTGAAGACGACTTGGAAGCTTGCTTTGCAATAAAGTTTTTTTTTAAAATAATCATATTGCCCCAAGCAAGGCATTTTACTGCCACTGTTTTGCAGGGGGTTACATAGGGAGAAGTTATGAGAAAGAGTGACAGGCTATAGGGGGGTGTCAGGAAGTGGGTAAGAAAAAAAAATGACTGCGGTCATAAAGTGAGGGATTAGTTTATATTAACTGTAATGTAGAATTGATCCCCCACTTTATATTCACATAATAGTATAGAAATGTTTTTTTTATAATCATGTCAGCCCCAAGCAAGGCATTTTACTGCCACTGTTTTGTAGGGGGTTATATAAAAGGAAAGTTATGAGAAAAAGTGATTGGTTATAGGGGTGTCAGGAAGTGGGTAAGAGAAGAATGAGAATACTGATGAGAGTGGAGTGGACGGAGAAAGGAGCACGAGAGAGAGGATGCAGGTTAGTGAGATAGGAGATGACTATTGACTTTACATTTAAATTCTTGGAGATTATAGCTGTCAGGAAAGCAAGTAAATGGAAGGGAATTCCACAGGCAGGAAGTGCGAGAAAAGAAGCTGATGGAGTAGAATTTGCGTTTACAATTTATGTTTAGTATCAAACTGAACAAAAATATTACAGAAATGTTTGAAATGCTTTAGGATACTTACAGATTTACTTTTTTTGATCCAAGTATGTGATTCTGCCATACGTGATATACACTTTGGGCAATTGTGTCTCAAAAGAGACATGACTGACTGGGCAGAAGATTATCCTGCAGAAGGTTGCCATTGCTTTTTGCGGTAGACTGGTTGCCAGCCAAGGCTACAGAACCCAATCTGTCCTGTTATTTGACTCATAGCCAGAGGAGGAAAGATGTCTTATATTATTAGGTATTAATTAGTGGGGGATCAGTTTATGACTTTGTAACAATAGAAAACTGATCCTCCATTTTATGCCCAGTAGAAGCCGTAATCATGTTTCCAACTATTATATTCAGTCAGTCAGTTAAGTGGCATACATGATACACGCTTTGGGCAATCATGTCTCGAAAGAGACATGACTGAATGGGCAGAAGATTATCCTGCAGTAGGCTGCTATTGCTTTCTGTGGTAGACTGGTTGCCAGCCAAGGCTACAGAACCTAATCTGTCCTATTACTTAACCCATAACTGAAAGGAAGAGACGGATTAATATCTTTCCCGAAAGCATTTATGCATAAACGAATGCAAGGAATTCAGCTCCTTGATTTGTCATTTCGAGTCGATATCCACTGCACCACAATGCACATCCGGTAAAAATCTTATTAATATTAAATAGACTATATAGAGAGCACAATGGATATTATCCAGAGCTATATATATATATATATATATATATATAAATTACAAAAGGATTAATTCAATGATGTTGGATGATCATTTCGATATGAAAATCCCCACGGGGGATAACATCACCTCAGCAACAGAAAAATCCTTTCAGAAACTGGAGAAAAAGCAGTCTAATTTTCCTTTTTAAATAGATTTGCAAAGAAATTTAAAAAGGAAAAGAAAAAGAAAGAAAGAAAAAGAAAGAAAAAGATAAAACAAAATAAAAAAGAAAAAACTGACATCGTCTGGGTTCGCAAAAAAAGGAAAGAGAATTGTAACTTAAAATTAATAGACGGCGTGTTGAATTGATGTAAGGTTAAGCAACACGGAAAAAAGGTGGGAGATAAGAGAGATAAAGGAAGGAAGGGAGGGAAAAAGAAAAGAAAAGAAAGAAAAAATTTATATATATTACAGACGCTGGACAAATTCAAAAACCTAACTTACCAAAAACGAAGTATTAGAAAAAGGCCTTTACTTAAAAAGGCATAATTATTTTTAAAGGGAATAAAAAGATTTAAAATAAAATTTAAAAAAAAAAAAAAAAAAAAGGTCAATTGATTTAAACTAAATAAAGACACCGCTAGGTAAAAAAAAAAAATTTCATTTACAATTATACATACAATTCTTCGATTATGAATACATATATACATACACACTTATATACGTATATATACATACATGCGCATACACACATATATGTACACATATACAAAAATTCACACACACAATATATGTGTACACACACACACATATATATATATATATATATATACATACATACATAATACATATCCACACACACAAAAAATTAATGATTATAAAAAAGAGCATTTAAATAGCTAAAAAATTTTTTACACACATAAATACATATATACACACACACATATATACAAATATGCACATACACACACAAACATACACATAAAAATTATAAAAAGAAAAATTAGAAAAATTAAAAAAACTTAATATTTAAAAATTAAAATCCGCCCTATGACGCCACTTATTAATGAATTCCTTACATATATATATATATATATATATATATATATATATATATACACACACACACACACATATATACACACACACACAAGCCTGTTTCGCTGTATCACAGCTCAGTGTGGCTAGATACATCCATTTGCTTCCAGCCGGGATTGAAACTGGACTGATCCGGTGTCAGTTGGAGTCCCTACACCTTAAGCCGTGGCAAATGTACACAGAATTATTCACAAAGATCTGAACATGTGCAAAAGTGCTCAGTGACAAAAAGGAGGAAAGATGCATCATAACAGAAGGGGAGACAGTTGAGGATCATCAAAACTGTCCCACACCCTCGTTACAGTGCAGACCTTGCCCCCTGTGACTGTTGGTTGTTCCTCAAATTGAAGAAGAATCTCTGGGGTAGTCATTTTGAAGTCATTGTGAAGATGAAAGAGATTGTAACAAGGGTCCTGGACATGTTTGATTTTTATAACTATCCATATGGTTTTCGCAGAATAGCTGGAATGTTACAACAAAGGCCTTGAAGTCAGAGGATCCTACTTTGAAGGGGTTTAGAGTTTTCATACTTCTGTGAAATTAATAAATGTTTTTCCTGAAAAAGTCTCAAAGATTCTGGAATGCACCCTGTAAACTGTTTCATTTTAAAAATCATGTCAGGTCTTGTTTTGTTTAATATTGAAATCGGTCATCTTATTTTTCATAGGTGAGGTCTTGAGCATTTACATGGCTTTGGGATTGGTAAATAGCTCATAGTTTCTTCGAAAATACACACATTCTGTAGCGCAGGAGGAGGTCGTCGGTGATGTACTTTACTCAGGTCACTGGGCAGTTTCGGGTCTTGCAACATCATACTACCCTCGCTGAGTTGACCCCGTCAGAGCTGATCAGACTCTGACGCACCCACCTTCTGTTCTATGCTATACGACACTGATTTATTTTTCTAAACCGACTTGTGTTTAATACTGGCAAGAAACACATAAGGAGAGTCCATAGCATTCGGGTAAGTTGGGTTTTTCAAGCAGTCGGAAAAAAATTTTCATTTAATATAATTAAATCTGAACATCAGTCTAAAATTACAAGACAAATAATTCCCCCACCACCCCCGAGAGAGAAAAAAAAAAAGATTACATGAAAACTTAGAACCACGAATATTAACATAAAATACATCGATATGTACATGTGTGTGTGTGTGTGTCATTTTTAAAATTAAAATTCCACCATTAAACTACCCCACAAAAAGAGAAAAAGTAATAAGTGATATACCCCACCCTGAAGATTTAAAAAAAAAAAAAAAAAAAAACTGTACGAGTAGATTTTAGTTAACATTAAATACGTATATACAAATTTGTCATTTTTAAAGTTAAAATTCCTAAATTACCCACAAGAAGGTAAAACAAATAAAATTATTAACAACATTAATATTATCTCCTCCCCAAAAGACAAAGTAAAAACGATTAAAATAAAAGAGGGTTTTAAAAAAAAAAAAAAAAAAAAAAAAAAAGATTTGCTTGACTTAAATATTTTAATATTTAAATATTTTACCTGTGCACAGTTTCTTTTCCCCAAAAGTTATTAATGAACACCATATTTGGGTTGTACAGCCGGTAGTCATGAGTCCTTTTGAAAAAATATTGCACCTACAAGAAATTTATATAGGACAAAATTAAATTAAAAAAAACAATAAGAAATAATTACAGGTAAATAAATTTACCCATCACACCGTGAGTATATATATGTAAACATGTTACGGAAATTAACGAATTTTAACGAAACTTGATTATAAGCAACCGACAATTTGTAATGAATTATTTTGAACATTATTTTTACCGATACTCGTATTTAAGTAGATCTTCTGTTTTTAATTAAACAGTATTTTTATATTTATATCTACCGGCCTGATTATTTACGATAAATTTTTATTATGAAAATGTGTGCTACCCAGCAGGATTCGAACCTGCGACCCCTATTACATAGGGAAAGCATGCCATTTGATCTGGTACCGTCTTGACCACTCAACCATGGATTTTCGTAATATAAAATAATAAAAATACCGTTTAATTAAAAACAGAATATCTACTTAAATACGAGTATCAGTAAAAAATATGTTCAAAATAATTTATTATATATATATATATATATATATATATATATATATATCTCTCGAGGAAGCAGATAATTTTCTAAACATATACTGTTAAATATAAGAGACAATGAAGGTCTTATATTTAATCATAATAATTACTATATTATCATTAATTAGCCATGTAGGTAATACCAGACAGATTTTAGTCAACAATACAATAATACTCACTCATACACACAGCAAAAAAAAAAAAAAAAAAAAAAAAAAAAAAAAAAAAAAAAAAAAAAAAAACTTCAGATATTCATCTGCATTAAATCAGAACAACCTACACTTAATAAAATCACATTTAAATCTGGTCATAACACATTACATTTAAATATCTGGTTCTGTTAACATTTTGAGCTCTCATGCAGTGTGACGTCATAGAACTACAGTACAAATTTACAAACTGCATTTGCTGTTTGGTAACTTATCATTGCTTAGCAAAGTTTTATGTCAACACAAGATAAAATCATCTTTGATGGTGGATGTTTTTATGTTAACGTCCCTGTAACCTCTCTGAAGATGGCTCATATTAGCCGAAAGGTTAGAACCAACTTAAAAAAAATATCCAAATGTTGGAGAAGTTTTGTCTTTATTTTCATCTGAAATTAAAGCCAAAATACGATGTTTAAAATGGCTCATGATTAAACATAAAACATAACATTCATTGTCTCGTATATGTCTAGAAGAAAAATTTTTTTAGATTTCCTATATATATATATATATATATATATATATATATATATGAAAACTATAAAAAGTTGTAAGTTTAAAAATGTATTTTTTTGACAGTATTTGTTTATTTCTATGATAATAGAAATAAACAAATACTGTCAAAAAAAAAAAAAAAAAAAAATTACAAAACATCTGAAAACCAAAGCACCTACGGTCCCACAAATTTTGGATAAAGGATTCTCAACTAGTATTAAAACTTTTGCCAAAAAAAATTAAAGGATAATATGAAGATGACTTGTAGGGAAACAAAAATAATGCTGAAGTTGTGATGAAGTTTGAAAGATTTGACACCCCACCAAAAGCATTGAGGACATGAGGGGAAATAAAAAGATAAAGGGAGGTTACTGTGGTAGACAGGTGCCTGGATTAAAAGCAGAAGCTGAGATTATATATAGATATATATATAGATATAGATATATATATATATATAGATATAGATATAGATATATATATAGATATAGATATATATAGATATATATATAGATATAGATATATATAGATATATATATAGATATAGATATATATATATATATAGATATAGATATATATATATATATAGATATAGATATATATATATAGATATAGATATAGATAGATATATATATAGATATAGATAGATATATATATAGATATAGATATAGATATATATATATATATATATAGATATAGATATAGATATAGATATAGATATATATATATATATATATATAGATATAGATATATATATAGATATAGATATATATATAGATATATATATAGATATAGATATAGATATAGATATATATATAGATATATATATATATATAGATAGAGAGAGAAGCTGTTTAAAAGGTTTCTTTTTAATGCTGTCTCTCTTCAGGATTGAGATAACCAAAATATTCCACAGATTCCTTGGGAACTACAGTGAAATGCTTCTCTACTGTTTTCTTTAATTTTGATTTCAGTTCACCCGTGTATTGAATACTGCTGCCACATCTGTTCGGGTGCCCCTGCTATTCATCTCGGGGTTCTTGAAATAATCCAACGGAGAACCTGTAATGTGATTGATACTGACTTGGCAGCTCAGCTGCAGTCGCTATCTCACTGGTGTGACGTGGCTTCCCTGTGCCTCTTCTATAAATACTTTCACGGCTTCTGCTCCAATGAACTTGGATCACTGGTGCCCCCTAGGTATGAATTTACATGAGCTACTAGATTAGCAACTAGGTCCCACCCTTTTACAGTGAAACCGATAAAATGTAACCACAATTTCTACTCTAACAGCTTCTTTTCTCGCACATCCTGCCTGTGGAATTCTCTTCCATTTGCTTACTTCCCTGACAGCGACAATCTCCAAGAATTTAAATGTAATATCAATAGACATCTATCTCACTAACTCGCATCCTTTCTCACAAGCTCTTATCTACTATCCCCATCCTTGGTATTCTAATCTGTCTATTACCCTTCTCCTGACATTTCCCATAACTAACCCCTCTCTCTATCACTTTCATCCATGTAACCCCCTGTGCAACGATGGCAGTAGAATGCCTTGCTTGGGGTGAGATGATTATAAAAAGACTGGTTGTCACTCAAGATTAGAGAACCAAGTCTACCCTGTTATTTAACCCATAGCTGGGAAAAGAAATGTATTCCTAAATTTCCCCAGAGTATTATTGTGAAAATAAATTCAACAGTTAGGTCTGGCATTTGAACTCAATGCCAATTATTATTTCTGTGCTAATATCTATTATGCTACTTGAGCACGATAAAAACAATACAAAAATATGGTTCTGGGCATGGCGATAAACTGCATCCGGCAGCAAGGCTACTGATTGAGAGGTTGTGAGTAGCATGGAACCACCTCTTAATTGCTGTTGTTCCAGGTCCACTGACTCAAGAGTGGTAGTACCCGTTAGGGTCCCAGATATGGGCAAATAGTTAACCCCCAAACTACGGTCAAAACACTATGAAAGTAAAAAAAATAGACTTAGAAATATATACATAATAGGCTTTTATAGAAAAATATACATTTTTGAAGGAAAAATATTACCAACAATACATTTTTGAAGAAAAAAATTATTCTCGGCAAAACAGTTTTAATACAAAGCTAGAAGACATGTCTAGTTTTCTAAAATACAAAACTAAAAACTAAATATTTTCATTAAAACTGACTAAATCAGCCTTCTCACTATAACTGAACATTAAAAAAAATACCTTAAAACCCTACCTTTTTGGCATTAAATAACCCACAGAGGTTGATATGCCATTAAACAAAACTCAAACACAAAATTATTAATTTTGCTAAGCAAGGGAGAGAGGAAAAAAAATCCTTAACAGCAAAAACCTTATCTCAATAACACAGTGATGAAAAAAAGAAGAAGAAAAAAAAAAGGCCTGAATCATTTTTCTTTAACTAACAGAAAAACTAGAAGCACATATTTGAGAATTTTTTTTTTTTTTTAATCATTTCACTGTAAGCAAGGCAATAGTGTTACTAGGATGTAAGGGTTAGGGTCAGAAGATGGCGATAATGCCACTAAGACGCAAGAGGTTACTGGGAGTGAAAGAGAACGAGAAGACTTGAGTGAGGAAAAGGGATAATTGTTACAAGGAAGCATTTATATATAAAAATGATGATGTCTAAAAAGTTGTAGTAAGGGACTCTATTGAGTCCTACTTGTTATTACAAATAAGTCTTAATTCATGAAGTAGTCTTAAATAGAGAAATTAGGAATAGAACATTTTGGAAGATGCCAGAATGTGCCAGTAGATTCGAGAGAATTTGAAAGGTTCTGGAAATATGCAAATTAGGTGTTAGCTCCTATAAAAATAGGTTCTGGGCAGTGAGGAGTTAGTTGTTACCAGGGTTAATGTGGTGTTATGGTGTAAGGTTTATTGTAAATGTGTCAGGGTCGACGAAAGTGAATAGCTAAGTTAAATTAGGACAGATGAAGACCAGCCTTCCCCATCCCCAATTTTGGCCTTGTGCCACATTTTTTGTATTTTATACAAAAATAAATAATGTTGTTACCAGGGTTTGCTGACGTTATCAACTCTGGCTTTGATTCAAGGATTTATATCCAACTGAAAGAATCTCTAAGAAAAGTTGCTGACCAACTAAAACCTAAAAGAGAACCTCATGGAACTATATTGGTAAATACATATTTTTGACTCTTTCATTGACCAAACTAATAATTATTCTTTATATATTCATTTAAGGATTTCCAAAAAGTATAGCACTTAACTTCTTTGCCAACTTAACTGGGTAAAGATATTTAACACCTTACCTTCCCCTTCTCTCCTCGTAAGACTCGCCAGTAGTAAACTATGTTTCTTGTTTTGAATGCAACAAAAATTGTAAATTTGTAAATATTTTATTTGGTGTGTTTTGTAAATTAAATATTTGTCTAATTTTTATCTCTGAGTTTTGGTCAATCATTTTTTTTCTTTTGTTACAACTTAACACGCAACAATAATAAAAGAACAGATATCACGAAAACAGAGGATAGCAATTGATGTTGCATTTAAATTCTTGAAGCTTGTAAAAGGGAAGAATGAAATTTGAAGGGCATTCCACAGGTGAGAAAAGAATCTTTTATAATAGAAGTAATGGTTGAATCCCAAAGTTATCAGTAATGTTAATATGAGGTCAGATTGACAGTTGTGGGTCTTGTTCAGATGATCCATAGAACATTTGTAGGAACTGAGCGGCATGCCAGACAACATGACATACTTTTGACATGGTATGACAGAATGAAGTAAGAATATGAGATCCGCTATGCTCCATACACAAGGATGAATCATTATCCATTCCCTTTGAATTGTATTACGTAGAATGGAATTCCATTCAGACAGATTCAAGAAATACTGATATGTGGAACAGACTTTTGGTAGGATGTTTTCCCAAATCTTTATTTCTTTAAGTCTAGGGGTGAACCATTATCTTTCCTGCATAACCCCAGGAACTTCACTTCCTTACACTCATACAACGTCACACAGCAACGATCTAAAAATCTGGTATTATGAGGGTCATTCAATAGAAAGGTGAATTTTTTGGTATAAGGACTTCTTATACAGATAGAAGCTCACTTTTAATTTTTTTTCTTTTTTCCTTTACTTCTTTTTCAAAGGGATTTAATTGTTTTTGCAGATTGGAGAAAAAAAAAAAAAAAAAAAAAAAAAACAGTTTTGGAGATTAACAAAGATGGCAGACCAAGAAGCATGCTCCAGGATTGAACAGAGGTCAGTTATCAAGTTTTTGGTTGCTGAAGGGTGCAAACCAGATGAAATTCATAGGAGAATGTCAACTGTGTATGGCGCCACATGTTTCAGAAAAAAAAAAAAAACAAAAAAAAAACGTCTACAAGTGGGCTAAATTGTTTAAAGAAGGATGGAGCAGTATTGAGGATGAAGACAGGCCTGGGAGGCCTACAGAAGTGAGGTCTCCTGAGGTGATCGAATCAGTCAATGACCTCATTCAATCTGATAGAAGAGTAACAGTGGATGACATTGCAAGGACTTTGAGCCTATCTGTTGGGGCAGCACACAATATTGTCCTTGCCTACTCATCAAGACAATGCAAGACCTCACAGCTCAAACGGTGCAGACCATACAGCCCAGACCTTGCCCCTTCAGACTTTCACCCGTTTGGTCGCTTGAAAGCGTTCACGAGATGCACGAAGTTTGAAAGTGACAAAGTCAAAAGTGCTGTGAGCAATTGGTTGAGACATCAGTCCAAAGACTTAAATCTGACAGAATGATTAGATAATGACTTTAAATATTACGTTTTAGTGGATACAAGTGTAAAGCTACATTTACCAGTCTGCACATTTGAGAGTTTTAATAAAGAATATATGCCTTCTGTCAGGGTTTGAACCTGTATCCCTTTCTATTTAAAGCCCCCATCTTACCTGGCATGCTTTAAACCACTGAAGCTCATAAATTTATCCACATTTTAAAGGAATAAATGGATTCTATTCATTGTTGGATATTATATGTATATACTTATACAAGCTATAATTTTATGGATATTATTTAATGAATAACTTAATGGATATATGTTTGAATAGGCATCTATTTCTTTTAGATTGATATCTACTGGACAATGCAAACAAAAGCCTATTTTTTAAATGTAAAAGACAATAGGGAAACTGTAATAGTTGCCAATGCGTTACAGCCAATGTGGATATTTTGAATCTGTCAAAACAGCAATAAAAACAGTATCTCCACACGTGACACTATTTGACGTAATTTTCAGTTAACAGTATAAAAATAGTGTTCTTAGAAATTCTTCCGGTAGCTAAAAACATTTTGTTTTTTGTTATTATTAGTTACTTGGTTTAATAAATTCAATTTCTTTTTGTCTTGAAAAAGTCCACATTGGATAAAACGTGTATGGCATACAAACTTTGAAATTATGTTAGAGACCACTGGGAGGGGGGTTAATGTAGATGTCATTCAGTTGGACCTCAGTTTGTGGTTGGAAGTCGGGTACAGATACTCCAGAAGAGCCCAGTGCAGCCTTGTCTATTGTAGAGGTAAAGACCTCAAATTTGTTGATTAGAGCAGGGATTGAAAGTCATCTTATTATTGCCTACGGATGACACACACACACATATATATATATATATATATATATATATATATATATATATGTGTGTGTATTTAGGCAGCAAATTTTCTTTTAGACATGTGAGATTAAATAAATTGCAAACATTGTGTCAGCTTATTTTTTAATAAAATTTGTTCATGCTCACGGATAATCTTTCGCATATTATAATTGAAAGATGTCAGAAATGAGCTGTAACTTTGACAGATGATTTTATTATTCATTTCTCGACGTTCCCAAGTACTTTCAATCTCCTTATGAGAACATCTTCAGGGGCGTGAGTTGTGATAACAAAAAATAACCGCAAAACTGTGTTGCTAAAAAATTACTGTAAATATTTTTAAATATTCCCACATGGTGCCGAATAATTTCCATGATATATTCAGGAAGTGTCTCTGTATTACTAATGTCTGCTGCATAAACCAACTGTTTTAGGTGGCCCCACAAGTAATAATCAAAAGGATAGAGGTTGGAGAAACGTGCAGGCCATGGAACCAATCCTCCCCTACCTATCCGTCTTTCATGGTAGATGTCAGCCAGTGCATTGCAAACTATGTGATCAAAATATGCTGAAGCACAGTCATACATGAACCACATGTATTTTCGTATTAGCAGGAGTACATCCTTTAACAGATCAGGAAGTGTGTTTGAAAAAGTCTCTGTAGACAGCTCCTATAGGGTGTGGTGATAGAACATATTGATCTATCAGTGTTGTGGAGTAGTTTTCGCACTGAAGGTTATAATCGTGCTATGCCGGTTGCTAAGTGAATTAACGTACCCAAAATGTTAGGAACTTGGTAATCTTCCACTGAAAGCTGACTCCTTAGTATTTTGCTAACTGCCGACTAATATCAACTGCCTAAAACTCCAATAGAACTCCTATGGATTTCCCAAGAACTCTTAAGAACAACACTGGTTAACTTCCTGTTAACTATTAACATAGGAGAGAGCATCCATTATCTGAGGAATAGGTGTGTTCCGCCCATAACAGACAGTCACCTACAATGATGGTGTCTCGTCTGTTTTGTACCATGGGGGATTCTGATCCAACAACAAATGTTGGTTGTGTAAATTTGTTATTCCATCTCTTCCCAATGTTGCCTCATCGATAAACAAGACTGATGAGACAAATAATGGATCAGCAGTTTGTGCAATAAACCATCAGCAAAAGTTCTCTTGTAAGTTATCAAAGGACAAAAGACCCTGCACACATTGCAAATGGTATGGATACAGGAGTTGCTCTTGAAGTATCCTCCATGCAGTACAATTAGATATGCAACATGATAGGGCTGCTTGATGTGTGCTGATACCTGGATCATCCCCGACAGCCCATAGAAGGTGTTCTTCATAGTCAGGCATACAAGCTCAATCCATAGCTCATGGGTGCCGTAGATCCTAGCAGGCCTGGATGTGTGTTAGAAATAAAATCTCTGTAGTTGTTATTTCAATTTCCTAATTTATGATTATATACAGAGTGTTTAAAAATACTTTTACAAACTTCGGGAGGCAGGTTCCTCACACCAAAACAAGGACTAACATTCATGTAAACATATGTCCGTAAATCCTTTGTTTTTGCGTTATTTAGTTTAAAGTTTATGGTAGATGCTGTTAAATGTTCAATTCAAGATACAACCCCCCCCCCCCCAAAAAAAAAAAATCATCTGCACATGTTGAAAATAATACAGAAACAAAAGCTTCTCCTGAAGATGTTCAACATGCTAGAGCTGCTTAACGTGTGCTCATACCCGGATTGTCACCGACAGCAGATCCGTCTTCCTCAATCCATAGATTGTAGTGGCCCAAATCTTGTCACAGCAATTTGATGATAAACAGCAGCATGGAAGTGTGTTTGAAATAAAGTCCATGTAGGTGTTTTCTGTAAGACGTACATAGAAAACAAACCTAGCAGACAGTCACCTACTATTCCAACCCATACATTATGTTGGTGTATAAGCCTGTATTTTACCATGGGGCTTCCAATCTACTTATAAATGTTGGCTGTGTATATTTGTTACTCTATCTCTTCCCAATGTAGCCTCATCCGTAAACAAGACTGATGAGACAAACAACGGATCAGCAGTTTGTGCAGTAGATTATCAGCAAAAGTTCTCCCATTGTGAGTGATCAGAGGTTGAAAGACATTGCAAATGATATGGATAGAGGAGCTACTCTTGAAGTACCCACCAAATAGCACTATAAAATGTAGGACATGCTTAGGCCACTTGACGTATGCTAATACCTGGATTGTCTCTGAGAGTCTGGAGAATTTATTCTTCGATGTCAGGCATACGAGCAGACCTCGGCCTTCCTCAATCCATGGTTTGTGGTGCCATGAATCTTGTCTTGGCAATGTGACGATAAACGGCAGCAAAGATTAGATGACTTGGCTGCCTTCAGTCTAGAAACACAGACTTGTATCCATTACCATTTGTATGATCGTATGTAAAAATTATATCTGCCTGGTTGAATATCCTGCCATTGTTAAATGGAACGCTTCTCAGTTAACTCAGTGCTACACAGGTTAGACGAAGGCAGACTAGCCACAAATCTACACGAATGACAAATATAACCTGGTCTACATTACAACACATCACCGTCTACCATAAACTTTCTTTGGACTTTACTCAAAACTGGATTTGTGGACATGTTTATATAAACTTTTATCCTTATTTTGGCAAGATGAACTTGTCCCCAAAGTATTTTTGATACACCATAAGTGGATGTCTAGCCACACTGATGAGCTATATTATGCCCTCATTACGATTGAGGAAAATTAAAAAAAAAAAAAAAGTTACCACTTCTGCTATTTATGCATTACTCTTCAGCAATGAATTGAGTTCTTTTGGTGACTGGTGGGTGTATACCCCATTTATATACAACACGCTAAAATTTCCCTTCTATGATTCTATACATCTATGGCTTAGGGGTTAGCAACTCCGACTGACACCGAATCGGTCGAGTTTCAATCCCGGCCAAAAGCAAGTGGATGTCTAGTTCAACTGATGAGCTGTGATACAGCAAAACAGGCTTGTATGTGGATGACATGTATATATATATATATATATATATATATATATATATATATATACATATACATACATACACATCAGTGTATAAGGTGTTGATAGAACAGTGCTCAATCATCATGTGCATATTACAAACTGACTAAAAAAAAAAGTCAGTTCATAATATGCACCTGATGATTGTGCAGTGCATGGAACTTCGAGTTATGCTACAGATGTAGGATTATATATAATGCTATCATTATTATTGAGTTCTCTAGAGAAGAAAATTTTTAAAAAAAGTTTCCACTTCTACGATATGATATATGTGTTACTCTTCAGTAATGAATTGAGTTCTTTCGGTGACTGATGTGTGTATACACTGCTTATATACAACATGTCAAAATTTCCCTTCTCTGATTCCATGTGCCTACGTCTTGGGGGTAGTGACTGATTGACACCAAATCGGTTGAGTTTCAATTCCGGCTAGAAGCAAGTGGACGTGTCTAGTCACGCTGATGAGCTGTGATACAGCAACACAAGCTTGTATGTGGATGACACACACACACACACACATATATATATATATATGCAGTGTAGATACAGAAGAATCCAAAGGAGTATCCTGTACATAAAGTGGTAGCATAAAACTATGTGAGCTCTAAATATATATATGTATATAAATACATATAAAGCAAATATATATATAAAAATTAAGACAGGCATGTTATTCCATGGTTAAGCGGAAGTATAGGCCTATTTCAGGCGAACCATTGTCAGCTTCTGTCTTTATTGTATAACAGATTTTAAAAGACAGAAGCTGACAATGGTTCGCCTGAAATAGGCCTATACTTCCGCTTAACCATGGAATAACATGCCTGTCTTAATTTATATATATATATATATATATATATATATATATATATATATATAGATATATAGGCAGCTAGTATTCATCCAGACAAGTTTGATTTAAAAGAACTGGCAAGGTATGTCCGCTTAATTATGCTATTTTAATTTTTTAATTGTATTTTTTTTCCAATAAGATATTTAGTATAGTGCTTAAAAAGGTGAATAAACTGTCAACTGGACATATTTGATTTTTGTTTAAGTACTTTTGACTTTCGCAGTCATACAAATAATGTCCTCAAACAAAAATAACAATATAAACTTTGACCTATGCAAACTCAGCACCTCATCCAAAAATCGGAAAGACAGATAACTTTAGAAAGATTTTGTCTGTTCCTTTAAATCAAACTTGTTTGAAGATACATATTAATCATTCAACCCAAGCAAGGCAATAATGCCACTAAAACGCAAGAGGCCACTGAAAGTGAAAGAAGAAAAAAAAAAAAAAGACTTTAGAAAGAACTAAAAACCTAATCCTTAACAGGAAATGAAAAATAAACCTCAGCTACTATTAAAAAAAAAAAAAAAAAAACTGGGGAAGAGTGTGAGCCAGATATTAGACAAACTGTTTCGGTCCCATTAATCTAAGGAAGGAAAATTTTGCAAATCAAATTATATAGTATAGTATCATGCATGACATTATACATACAACTTCTACAAGTCTTTCTTTCACTTGATGAAGCTGTTCTTCTGATGGTCCATTTCTTTGAGCTGGTGGCTTGGAACTTCCAGGGCTGGGTGACGGGTTGCAAGTCAGTTCCAAAGACTTGCGTTCTTCACAGCTATAAATCACTGGTTGGTTTTTGGGTAGAGAATTACCCCATGACAGAGTGGAACATGGAGGCCGAGTTTTTGTGTATACTGGGATTAATACCTCCACTACAGTGGCAGCTCCAATGCCTGGCTTATCTTCTGACAGGTGGAATAAGTATGCGGTTTCATCTCTGAGTGGAGAAGGAAAACTGGTTACAGAACCACAGTCTCTTGCAATAAATACATCGTGTGATGTCAAAGTTACTAATTTTGCAAAGATACTATTAAAGTCTGATAAATGTAATGAGTTGGAAATACGAGAAGAACATAACGACGGGGGATTTAGTATAGGGGTTAATGGCAAAGATGGAGCGGACAAGGAGGAAGTTGAGCCTTGACTGCAACAAGGGTCTAGAAAGAGGCTGGAGTCATCCTTTGGTTGGATCAGGACTGGTATTGAGCTGCAGTTCAACAATTCTACCCGTGGCTGACTGGTTGGTGCTATTTGTCCAAAACGGTCACTTGTTCCGAGGCTCAGAGCCTGAAAACAGAAAAAATAGTTCAGAGATATTATTTTACAAAGACACACACATACAAGTAAATAAATCTAAACTTATATATAAATGGAACTTTGTGTGTGTGTTACCATTACCTATAGACTCCGAAATGGGTGAACCGATTTTTTGGAAAATTTACACAGTTGTACTATAAGCATCTGCAAGTGTTCTTAGCTAGGTTTTGTGTCGAGGTACCCCCGATAAATATCGAAAATCGAAAAAAATCAGGTTATAGAAGGAGTGATCCGATTTTAATCAAATTTGATACACTCATAGACAAAGATATAAGAAACGATATTCAGAAGTTTCAAGGTTGCAGTTCTTACAATAGTGCAGAAAATTCGATATCGATACCAGGAAATCAAAATTAGACTTACCTCCATTCATTTTTCTTTCAGTCTACTGTTTCACTTTAACTGGAAACAACTATTACTTTTTTAGTCTTTCGTGCCAACGTCCAAAGAGTCTGAGCTCCAGGAACATGGATTAGTTTTAAAGCTTTCATTACACCTGAGCAGCATCAGGCTATACTGCTAGTCTATATATAAAGTTCTGTGACATCAGTTTGTCAAACCCTCTAAAATAGTCATATATATATATATATATATATATATATATATATATCTCAACCATTTGAAATTAAATTTTGGGAAGATTACAAACAGCTAAGGGTGTACAAATTACAGTTGATTTCACTAGCATGTGGAGCTTAGTACAGTAAATTTTCATTAATTCTTTTTTTTAAAATAAAATTTATTTAATAAAAATGCAATATTTTATTTTGTATTTCTTTTAAGTTTTTGTATACACAAAGTGCAATGGATAAATTGTTGCGTTGAATCTGCGGAGGGGGGTGAATTGAGGCATAAGTGATCACTCTGAACACCATGATGTCGACTAAATATATCCTCCAACACTTTCTGAATCCTATGCACTGTCCTCAGATTGACACCCAAACCCCCTGAATGTTTGTATTGGAGCTTGCAATACAAACTTCTAAGCAGTACGGCATACTATTTCCAAGTTTCTGGTAAAGTAAAATGCATCATGGTGCTCTTTTTCTCATAGAAGAAGCCCAACTGACCCTACTATACTGTGCAGTTAACAGAACAGATGTGCAAAGTTAAAATATGGTGACAATTTATCCATCGCACTGTATATGTATGCATACGTTTTAGCATATCTTATCTCTATTAGCACAGATGCTGCAATCTTGTGGGGTGGGGGGGGTGAGTAGTATAAACATTTTCAAATGTTCGCTTGTTTTATGAGTAGTCATACAACCTCTTGATCTTAGTGTCCAATCAACCGTAATTTCAGTCTAAGTTTCTATCGGTTACTAAAAAGTAAGTAATTATTCAGTCAGTCAGTTAAGTGCCATACATGATACACGCTTGGGCGATCATGTCTCGCAAGAGACATGACTGACTGGGCAGAAGATTATCCCGCAGTAGGTTGCCATTGCTTTCTGTGGTAGACTGGTTGCCGACCAAGGCTATAGAATACAATCTGTTCTATTATTTGACTTATAGCTAGAGATGGAAGAGATGTGTTATATTATGAAGTAGTAATTAGTGGGGGATCAGTTTATTACTTTATAACAATAGAAAACTGATCCCCCACTTTTTGCCCAGAAGAATTTATGTTTCCAAATATTATCTTCATTCAATCAGTTAAGTGCTATACGTGATACGCACTTTGGGCGATCATGTCTCGGAAGAGACATGACTGACTGGGCAGAAGGTTGCCAGCCAAGGCTATAGAACCCAATCTGTCCTGTTATTTGACTCATAGCTAGAGGGGGAGGTGATGTATTATATTATTAAGTAGTAATTATTGGGGGATCAGAATAGAAAACCGATCCCCCACTTTATGCCCATTAGAAGCCTTAATTATATTTCCAGCTATTATATTCAGTCAGTCAAGTGCCATACGTGATACACGCTTTGGGTGATCATGTCTCGAAAGAAGCATGACTAACTGGGCAGAAGATTATCCCGCAGTAGGTTGCCATTGCTTTCTACAGTAGATTGATTGCCAGCCAAGGCTATAAAACCCAATCTGTTCTATTATTTAACCCATAACTGGAGGGAAGAGACGGATTAATACCTTTCCCAAGGGTATTGCTGCATAAGTGAATGCAAGGAATTCAACTGGAGTTCAAACTCAGCATCCTGATTTGCCGTTTTAGGTCCACTGTACCACAACGCACAAAGTGTAGAGTTTGTAAATCCCAAGAAAAATTGTTACTGATAACTTCAACAGTAATAAATGCTGGGATGGTTTCAACACGCTGATGCATGTTGCAAAAAAATTCTACATCTGTCTATATTTCCATCTTGTTCGGACTGTTGCCCTCATCTTGATTGCTATATTCACTCCTTCGACATCTGCATATATTTCTGAGATGAGGTATTGTAACGATTTACAGTATTTGCATTGTTCGGACTGTTGTCCTCATCTTTATTGTCATATTCACTCCTTCAACATCTATCTATATTTATGAGATGAGGTATTGTAACTATTTACACTATTTACATTGTTTGGACTGTTGTCCTCATCTTTATTGCCATATTCACTCCTTCGACATCTGCATATATTTCTGAGATGAGGTATTGTAACTATTTACAGTATTTGCATTGTTCGGACTGTTGTCCTCATCTTTATTGACATATTTACCTTTAATATCTTTTTTTTTTTTTTATAAGCGTTTCACTCCGCGCAAGGCATGTCACTGCCACTACTGCGCAGGGGGCTACGTAGAGTGGAGAAAGGCTGATTAAATATAGGAAATGTCAGAGGGTGGGTGATAGGCAGGTAAGGATACTGAGAATGAGGGTTGGGTAGATGAGAGTGTTGTGAGAATAGTTGGGAGTTAGTGTGATAGGAGGTGTCTATTGACCCTACATTTAAACACCTGGAGATTGTAACTGTCAGGCTGTCTATATTTCTGAGATGAGGCATTGTAATGATTTCCACTATTTACATTGTTTGGACTGTTGTCCTCATCTTTGTTGCCATATTCACCTTCAACATCTGTCTATATTTCTGAGATGAGGTATTGTAATTATTTACACTATTTAGATTGTTTGGACTGTTGTCCCCATCTTCATTAAGGCTGGATTGGACACACTCGGTAAGCAAGTGTCCAACATCACATGACAAGCCCTGACAGAACACAAAAAATGAGAAAGAAAACAAACCAAAAAACAGGCACCTCAACGCCTCTAACAAAGTCAGTCAGTTAAGTGCCATACATGATACACGCTTTGGGTGATCATGTCTCTGAAGAGACATGACTGGAAAGAAGATTATCCCGCAGTAGGTTGCCATCGCTTTATGTGGTAGACTGGTTGCCAGCCAAGGCTATAGAACCTAATCTTATTTAACCCATAACTGGAGGGAAGAGATGGATTAATAACTTTCCCAATGGTCTTTGTGCCTACGTAAATGCAAGAATTCAACTGGAATTCGAACTCAGCACCCTGATTTGTTGTTTTGAGTCGATATTCACTGCACCACAACACACATCAAGAACAGAAACACCATTCCACGAAACGGCCAAAATCATTATTCCGAGTTTCTCACTGAGGGATTATCAGGTAAAGAACGGTCAGTGTATAGACATTTTTCGTTGAATGCAACAAACTAGGTCAAATGGTTGGTTGATTTTGTTTAGATGCATATCAACCTCTAAAGGTTGTTTAATGCCGAAATCTAAATATATCGAATGCATTGTTTGCCTTAAACTACAGATAAAATGTGTTGTCGATATTTTGGCGGACATGACGGAGACTATCACCACCTTTAAATTTGTTGTTTTTCATTTTTGGGGGGTACTTTTTTCAGCGCAGTCTTGTCAGTTGTTAAATAAAGTTTCAGATTATCAAAAAAAAATTTGAAAAATATCAATATTTAATCAATTTTTTTTTGTGGGGGTGCTCACTTTCTCATACACCATTATAGTAAATCGATCCTCCATTTTGGAACCAGTTGTATTGGGGTCGCTTTGTTTTATTTTGTGGGGGGGGGGACGAGTTGTTGCTCTTGTTTCTGTCTTTTTCAAGTTTTCTTTAGTTCTTACGATGGCATCTTCCTCGGAAACCCCAAGAATGGCTTTATTAAAAAGTTTCGCAAAGGATTCAGTAGTTGAATATATGCAAGCAAAAAAAGTTAATTGCACAGGATAGATTTACTATAAGGTATGAAAAACTGAGTACCCCTCACCCACAAATTGTTTAAATTTTGAATTTTTTACAAATGTTCTTGTGAATTGGAAAGTTTAGGGTTTAACCGAGACGATTGCATTGAAAAAATTGATAATCAAACAATTTACAGGTGGTGGTAATGTCGTACCGGCGAGTGGTTCCAAAATGAAGGATCGATTTACTATAACTTTGTATGAAAAAGTGAGCCCCTGCTAAAATTGTTTAAAGAATGAAATTTTTCCAAATTTTTATTGGGAAATCGGCAAGTTTAGGGTGTAATCGATAAGACTGCACTAAAAAAAATTTTAAATGAAAAAGGTGGTGGTGGTCTCCTTCAGGTCCGCCGGTATTTTTACCATAAAACTATACTTTTATAGTGTTTACTTTTTTCGGGGAGGGAGTTCATTATTTGTCCATAGAGTCTAGCAGGTACTACCATCCTGGATCAAAGTGAACATGGGAACTACAACAATTAAGTTTGAGTTTTGTTTAATGGCATATCAACACTTCTGTGGGTTATTTAATGCTAAAACGGTGGGGTTTCAAGGTATTTTTTTAATGTTCGATTATAGTGAGAAGGTTGATTTCGTCAGATTTTAATGAAATTTTTTTTTTTCTTTTAAAAAACTGAAACTGTCCTCTAGCTTTGTATTAAAAAATATTTTTCTGAGAATTTTTTTCCCTTCAAAAATGTGTCATGGTAATCATTTTACCTTAAAGAAAAAAAAAAAAAAAAATTTTGTTGGTAATATTTTTCCTTCAAAAATGTATATCTTCCTATAAAAGTCTATTTTTATGTATATATTTCTATAACAGGGTATTTCTATACATTCACAGTGTTTTGACCCCAGTTTGGAGATTAACTATTTGCCCATAGCTGGGACCCTAACAGGTCCTTCTACTCCTGGTTAGGGTGGACCTGGGAACAACAGCAATGAAGAGGTGGTTCCATGCTCCTCACAACCTCCCACTCAGAGGCCTTGCTGCTGGATGCAGTTTATTGTCATGCCCAGGACCCCAACAATTAAAAGGTGATCCCGTGCTCCTCAATCTTCTCATCAGAGGCCTTGCTGCTGGTTTATAGTCATACCCAGGACTAGCAATTAAAAAACAAAACAGAATCAAACAACACTATCTTTTCTAGTTATGTTACACTGTAATATGAACGGCTTAAAACTAAATATTCATAGCAAATCAATTGTCATTTGTAACAAAAACATCTGGCATAGTTCTTGTGGCTTCTGATCAAAACCAATTGGAGGTATAACTTTTGTCTTGGTGAAGTAAGATCTCTTACCCCTCCCCCCTCTCCACGAGAGGGTTTCTGTAACTTGTCTCTTTTACTAGTAATGGTGTTGACCTCTACACAACCCCCCCCACAAACTAAGGCTATAGAAACCAATCTATCCTGCTATTTAATCCATAGCTGGGGGAGAAGAGATGGATTAATACTTTTCCTTAGGGTATTTGCATATAAGTTAATGCAACAAATATCAACTAGGATTTGAACTCAGCTGAGTTCTTGTTTTGCATTGATACCCACTGCACCAAAATGCAGGTCCTCCAGGTTTGGGGGTTGGGTGCAGGGCTAACAACCCTGCCCTGTAAAAAAACAGTTTGTTACAGAAACAGCAACAAAAAGTTGCTGCCCTATGCACCATCTGGGTGTGATGGATAGATGATGATGATGATGATGAACCAAAATGCAGATCTGAATTAAAATAGGTTACAGTAAATATCTTCTCTAACAGATTTGTTTGTCAATTGCTTGACCGTAACTCACTGGGCAGATCCCTGAGAGGCCAATTGATTAATTGATTCAATGGCATATCAAATCTTTATTGGTAATTTAATGCTGAAATTTAATTTTCTTGAAAGTAATGACGTAATAAAAATATGAGATATATTATTCTGCTTTCACAGTGAAATACATGGTAGACGATACTCAGCTTTCGTGCATATAACACATCACTCAAATCCCGGGCCTAACTAATAAAACAACAACTTTTAGGCAAAATTTGACTATTCATCAACAGTTTCCTTATAGGGTGATACACTGATTCCAATGCTTCTCTAACAATTCAATGCTGTTTTTATAGTACGATTTGTCTTTGGCCTCAAAATATGCCTCGGTTTCTTCATTGGAGCCAAATCTCTTTCCCTGGAGCATTCTTTTGAGGTCTGTAAACAGCCAGTAGTCACTGAGGGCCAGATCTGGAGAACAGGGTGGATGCAGAAGTAATTCATGTAGTTTTGCCATCATTGTGATCGACTTGTGACATGGTGTGTTGTCTTTGTGAAAGATTACTTTTTTTTTCTTGATTTGTGGCAGTCTTTTGGAGATTTTTCTTTCTTCAAATGCACAAATAATGCTATATAATATTCACTATTGATGGTTCTTCCTTTATCAAGGTAATTGATGAACAAATACCTTGTACATCCCAAAATATGGAGACCAAAACCTTGCCTGTTGATGTTTATGTGATCTCTCTGGAGGACATTCACCTGCTGCTGTTCACTCAGCTGACTGCCAATTTGACTCTGGAGTGACGAGTTTCATCCTTTGACACATATCTATGCAAAAAGTTCTTGTTGCATTGAAACAGTTGCAAACAATGCTCTGAATTCTCAAGTTGTTTTTGATTGATTGTGAGAAAACAAGGCACCCACTTTGAACACAACTTTCTCATTGGCAAATGCTCATGCAAAATGGCGAATACACTGCCTTCTGATGTGTTCAACTCCTTTGCTATCTCATGCAACGTTAATTTACGATCGTCCAAAACGTTTGTGGATATTTTGGTGTTTTCCAGGACAATTGCTGATTTTGGGTGACCTGAGTGTTTAGTATCATTTGTATCTGTATGACCACGTTTAAAGTCAGCATACCACCTCTTAACCATTGTTTCTGAAGAAGCAGAGTCCAAATAACAGTTATCAAGCCATTGCTTTGCTTGAACAGCATCCCCACCCGCCACAAAAGAAAGCAATGCTTTATCAACACATGAAATTCAAATTTTTCTTTTGTTCTGAAAACTGGCAACAGTAGCTACACTTAAATAACTAACTAATTTGTAAACTAATAATCCAATTGAGCCCAAATTTTGTCATGTACCATTTGAAGGTTATCTAAACTTATTTATAAATGGAACTCTCTCTGTGTGTGTGTGTGTGTGTGTGTGTGTGTGTGTGTGTCCATTACCTATGGACTCCAAAACAGCTGAACTGATTTTCTTGAAAATTCACACAGTTGTACTTTAAGCGTCTGTGAGTGTTCTTAGCTAGGTCAAGTTACCCCCGATAAATATAAAAAATTGACAATCGAAAAAAAATCGGGTTATAGAAGGAGTGGTCCAATTTTAATCAAATTTGATACACTCATAGACAAAGACACAAGAAACGATATTCAGAAGTTTCAAGATTGCAGTTCATACAATAGTGCAGAAAATTGGATATCAATACCAGGAAATCAAAATTTGACTTACATCCATTCATTTTTCTTTCAGTCTACAGTTTCGCTTTAACTGGAAACAACTATTGCTTTTTTAGTCTTTTGTGCCAACGTCCAAAGAGTCTGAGCTCCAGGACCATGGATTAGTTTTAAAGCTTTCATTACACCCGAGCAATGCCGGGCTATACTGCTAGTTACTTCATAAAAATCATATGGATTTTTTATTAGTGGCGCCATCTATGTGTCAGGCCCGAGGCTTATCAACTGATGCGTTACATGTTTGTGCGACCATGATAACTAGACGTGGGGATGTGTGTTTCATGTTTTGTTGAACTTATTATGGATAACAGTTTGATTTTGTTGAAAAAAAAAAATTTGAAGGACTTTATATGGATTAATACCACGAAAGAGTATATGGCAGTATATCGATTTCTGCAGCTTATTTAATGCCGAATTTGTAAGCACTATTTACATTATTCGAATTATTGTCCTTATCTTTGTTACCATTTGTATGACGTTTCGGCTGTTGTACACTTCAACTGTTTTCAGGTGCTAGGGATTTCGAACCAAACCTTTTATTACAATCACTGGACTATATCATTCTCTTCCCTTGCGCAGAGCCTCTTTTGGTAGTCATGAGTTATCTCCCTCTAACCTCTAAGTTACTTGTTTACCACTGCTGTAGCCCGATATTAAACTCACAACTCTTTGGGTGAAGTCAAAGGAACTAACCAGTGTCTATATCCACTGGGTCATATGTCTTTAAGTAAGCCTTCAGCTACAGATAAAACATTGATATTTTTACTATAAGAATACACGACTGACCCTTAAGGAGACTACTACCACCTTTAAATTTGTTGTTTTTCATTGTTTTACTTTTTTCAGAGCAGTTTTATCAGTTATTACATAAAAGTATCCGATTATATATATATATATATATATATATATAAAAATTTGAAAAATTTCAATGTTTAAGCAATTTTAGTGGGAGCTCAGTTTCTCATACATTATAGTAAATCTATCCTCCATTTTGGAATCACTCATGTTGAAGTCACTTTGTTTTGGTTTCTTTGGGTGAGCTGCTGCTCTTGTTTTTGTCTTTTTCAAGTTTATTTAGTTCTTACAATGACATCTTCCCCGAAAACTCCAAAAATAGCTTCATTCAAAAATTTCGCAGAGGATTCAGTTGTTCAATATGTGCAAGCAAAAAAAGTTAATTGCACAGGATCGATGAAGGTTGCATGAAAAACTGAGCCCCCACCTAATAGTGTTTAAAAGTTAAAATTCTTACAAATTTTTTTTTGTCAATTGGAAAGTTTAAGGTTTAATTGATAAGATTGCACTGAAAAAAAGTAAAAAAAAATTGACAATCAACAGAAAAAAGTAAAAAAAATATGGTAATCAAATTTACAGGTAGTGATAATGTCATACTGGCGAGTGGTTCAAAAAAAAAAAAAAAAAAAAAAAAAAATCCCCCCCCCCCAAAAAAAAATCAAGTTACTATAACATTGTATGAAAAACTGAACCCCCTTAAGATTGTTGAAACATTTCCAAATGTTTTTGTCAATCAGAAAGTTTAGGGTGTAACCGTTAAGATTGCACTGAAAAAAGACATTTAAAAGATGGTGGTAATGTCATACTGGTGAGTGGTTCCAAAATGGAAGGCCGAGTTACTATAATGTTGTATGAGAAACTGGGACCCACCCCCCAAATTGCTTAAATATTGAAATTTTTTTTGATAATTGGAAACTTTATGTAATAACCGATAAGTCAGTCAGTTAAAGTGCCATACGTGAAACACGCTTGGGCGATCATGTCTCGAAAGAGACATGACTGACTGGGCAGAAGATTATCCCGCAGTAGGTTGCCATTGCTTTCTGCGGTAGACTGGTTGCCAACCAAGGCTATAGAACCCAATCTGTCCTGTTATTTGACCCATAACTGGAAGGAAGAGACGGATTAATACCTTTCCCAAGGGTATTTGTGCGTATATGATTGCAACGAATTAAACTGTAATTCAAACTCGGCTCTACCGATTTCGCGTTCCGAGTCGATATCCACTGGA
Organism: Ascarosepion bandense; assembly: GCA_037127315.1. Classification (NCBI taxonomy): domain Eukaryota; kingdom Metazoa; phylum Mollusca; class Cephalopoda; order Sepiida; family Sepiidae; genus Ascarosepion; species Ascarosepion bandense. The sequence goes on from JBBBDQ010000276.1 coordinate 6,779,419, forward strand.
CCACAACGACTACGCTTAAAAAAAAAAAAAAAAAAAAAAAAAAAAAGGGTGGTGATAGTCTCCTTCAGGTCCTACAAATATACTGTTGATTTTTGTTTGGGGTTCACTATTTACCCATAACTGATACCCTAACAGGTGCTACCCTTAAAACTCCAATGATGCACATTACTGTAAATCAACCAAGGCTTAGATGGATTGAAAGGGGAACAAGCAACGATGCTGAAAACCTAACTTAAAATTTTTTTTTTTTTTTTACAACATCAGTAAAATAATATTTAAAAAAAAAACATACTGGGCATAAAGTAGAGGGTTGGTTTTCTATTGTTATTAAGTAATAAACTGATCCCCCAATTTACAATATATTCAAAAGGACTTTGAATGAGACTTATAAGTGATATTTCTTTTTGTTTATATTTCTGAAATGAAGTATCAATTATTTACACTATTTGAACATTTGTTCCGCTTCTTTGTCATATTCATGGTATTTCAGCTGTTGACCAATTGAAAATAAAATGTAGTTCGAAATTCTAATCGCCCAAAGAAGATTGGAGCATACAACTGAAACATCTTGAATATGGAAACAAAGATGAGGACATCAGTCCAAACAATGTAAATAGTATAAATAGTTAGAATACCTCATCTCAGAAATATAGAGATATTGAAGGAGTGAATATGGCAATAAAGATGAGGACAACAGTCCGAACAATGTAAATAGTGTAAATGGTTACAATCTCAGAAATATAGACAGATGTCGAAGGAGTGAATATGGAAAATATTGTTAAAATGTAAGCCGTTTTTTTCTTTCTTTTAACTTTTGCTTAAATTTAAAAGTGTTCATGCTTAATTGAAGGATTGATTTCGTTTTTCTAGTGAAAATTTCACTGCCTGAACTTTAAGTTAAAACTTAGCAAGTCACCATCATTTTCTTTCTATTGGAGTGGATGGACTGGGTTATCGCCCGATTCACACTCCATCCACGTCTATTGAACAGGTGAAGAGGCTCATCCCTTGTTTCCTGTTTAGGATGCGGTTTCCGGCTTTCTCTTTTCCAATCTTTTTACTCTTACGTAGCCCCCTGCGCATCAGTGGCGTTATCGCCTTGCTCGGGGTGATATGATTAAAAAAAAAATAAATAAATAAAAAATAAAAAGATGAGGACAACAGTACAAACAATGTAAATGTTCTAAGTGATATATACAGATCACACTGGTCAACATGATTTTTGGTGTGAAGAAACAAAACATTTTTTAGCTTTTTTGATGGAGGCTGATTTTGAAAATGACTAGATTTTCATGGCTAGCTACTGTTTTTAGAAAAAAGATCAATTTACAATCTTGGCTGATAGCAACATATAGTTAAAGGTCGCAGAAACCCATCAATTCATAGGTAGGCTGAGCAATTTCTACCTGAAATAGACTATTTTTTTATAAGAAAAGTTTTTAACCCTCTAGGGCCATTCGTATCATATTTGATACAGTATGAAAACAAGCCTTGAAAGAAATATTTTCCTGAAAAATTTTTTAAGAGAAATATTTTATAAATTTCAAATGAAAGCAGTACTGACTGCTCAGTCAATGAATACCAAATGTTTCCTTATAGGGAAATACTGTATCAAATATGATACGAATGGCCCTAGAGGGTTAAATCAAAAATTTTAAGAATTATCAAACTTCTCCAAAGTATCACCAAAACTGAAATTAAGTGATAAAGTGTATTACTGATAAAGTTTATCAGTCAGACACTTAATACGAGTATTAAGGTTCATTTTTGACATTAAGGTTTTATTTTTGCTGTTGTTTATTAAATAATTTTGATGAAAATCATTGTTTGTCTTACTATATTCAATTGTGTTATTTTTAAAAACTTAGGGTCTGATTGTTATTGAAAAAAAAAAAGTATTTCTCAATAAGCAGACCAATATTGTCGGTTTAAATATGAATAGAGAGGTTCCTACAATTTTACTTTGAAAAATATTGCAATCGGACATTGTTTGGACTGTTGTCCTCATCTTTATTGCCATGTTTATGATGTTTCGGCTGTTGTAAGCTTTAGCCTTTTTCAGGCGCTAGGAGTTTTGAATTAAATTCTTTATTATTTCCATCACTGAGATTTTTCTCATTCCATGTGCAATGTCACTTCCAGATGCCGTGTTATCTCGCTTTAACTCAACTGACCAACACCTATATCCACTGGGCCATAAGTTCCAGTGACTTGACCCGAAGTGTTGTGAGTTCAGTACTTGGCTACAGCAGTGGTGAACAAATAACTTAGAGAGTTGAGTTAAAGGGAGATAACTATATGGCATCCGGAAGTGGCATTGCACATGGAATGAGAACAATCTATTCCAGTGATTGAAATAAAATCCTTAGCACTTAAAGGCCGGAGCATATGTCGTAAACATAGCAATAAAGAGGAGGACGACAATTTAAACGATGTAAAGTATTATCGCGTCTCAGAAGTATAGGCAAAAAAACTCATTAAGCGTTTTTAATTGAAAAGCAAAGTTGCTTTTTCTTAGATCTATCGCCCGATTCACACTCCACCCACGTCTATTGAACAGGTTAAGAGGCTCATCCCTTGTTTCCTGTTTAGGATGTGGTTTCCGGCGTTCTCTTTTCCAATTTTTCACTATTACGTAGCCCCCTGCACATCAGTGGCGTTACCGCCTTGCTCGCGGTGATACGATTAAAAAAAATAAATAAATAAAATAAAAAAACACTTCTATTCTATTTCGTTTCTCAGTTACATTATTTGGGACATTAAAATATATGCTTTTAACTTTAAAATTGGTACCTCCACTAATTTGCTGAAGAAAAAAAAAGCATAACATGAAGAAAAAAAATCCTCAAACTTAATGAAAACAAAGTTTTTATTCTCAAAATGTTTATAAGAAAGATCAAAAGTAATTTTTCATTTTTAAAAAAATTGAATCCTTTAACACGTTCGAAATTTGAAAAATAATTTTTTTTCGTCAGTAGGTGACCAAATTTTTTCCCCAGGATGAGTGACAAGTAGTCACAAAAATAAAATTTAAAGAAGAAAAAGTGGAAGCTGTTTTTAACTTTTTTAGTTTAAAGCACCAACCAATTGGTTTTTTTTTTAAGTGTAGCTAAAATGAAAGCCTTAAAAACTTTTTTTAAAAAATTCATTTGATCAATTTGAAAACGTAAGGCTGTGGGTGTGGAAAAATCATTTACTCTAACTGTGGGTGTTGACTATTTTAAATGTGGTTATAGTGTGTAAAAAGGAAAAAAAAAGCCGATATATTGTCTACTTAGGCAGATGAAGAGGAGATTTACTGTAAATTTTACAGTCACTAAAACTATTTAAATTTTACTTTCTAGAAAGAGCGATCGTGGAAAATATTTTCTCTGGTTTTCAAGTTAAACAGTAAAAGCACCAACAAAAAGGTGTGACTGTGACTGTGAACTGACTGAACTGAAGTGTTGGATTTTTTGGGGAGACCTGTCCCCCCCCCCCCCACAACGATCCATCATTGTAAAAAAAAACTCAGGTAAAAATAAAAAGACAGAAGTACAAAGTAAAAAGAGGAAATAATAAATTAAAAAAAAAAAAACTGAAATAATTTTTCAATTCATTAACGAAGGAGAAAGTTTTCGTCTTCTTCTGTTTCTTCAACTTAGAGACTCTTTAAAGTTTAATTTTTTATGCTTTTAATTTAAAAAAAAAACACCTTTTAAAACAATTTTTAATTTTAATAATGACTGGTTTTACAAGAAAAAAATCGTAAAGAGTAAAGAATATTATTTTCTTCATTTTAAGACGAGTTTATCGCTTTTTTCTGCATAACACAAAAAATTACATTTAGTCGTTTTTTTTCTTTAACTTATCTCATATTCTTTTGCTTTACTTTAAATTTGATAAAAAAGAAAAAAAAAAAAAATGCAATTTTAATTTCACAGGTAATTTACGTTTAAAAAAAATAAAAAACGAAACCGATATTTATTAACCGTTTTCCTCAAATCAGAGAGAATTTGTTGAATTCCAGTCCCCAAGAAATACTCAGAGGGTTAATAAATAAACAGACAAACAGTGAGAATTAAAAAAAATAATTTAAAATTTAAAATATTGATTTCCCGTATTATTTAGTCTTAAAAAAAAAAAAAAAAAAAAAAAAAGACTTTAGAAGTACACACCAAAGTAAGTTTTAAAGGCGTAATTAATTTAGGGAAGGGGAATGAATGAAATAACATAACAAACCTCCCCTTAGATAAAAAAATAAAAAAATTACAGAAAAAGGGAAGTGAAGTGATTCAAATTTAAAAGGTAATAAATTTATTATATACTTAAAATAATAATAATAAAAAAAACTAAACAAAAAATGCAATAAATCTTTTTTTGTTTTTTAAGTGGCGTGCTTAAACTTTTAACTCCAAGGCAAATTTCTATATCAGGAAATAAACAAATTATTTAATTAAAATTTTTAAAAATCTTATTTTTTTAAAAAGAAGTTAGGTGTAAAAAAAAAAACAAAAAAAAACTTTTTAATTTTAATTAAATAATTTGTTTATTTCCTGAGAAATTTGCCTTATTTGTTGTCATAATGAGTTAAAGTTTAAGCACGCCACTTAAAAAACAAACAAACAAAAAGATTTATTGCGTTTTGTTTAGTTTTTTATTATTATTATTATTATTTTAAGTATATAATAAATTTATTACCTTTTAAATCTGAATCACTTAAAAAAAAAAAAAAATTTATTGCGTTTTGTTTATTTTTTATTTTATTTTTATTTTTTTACACCTAACTTTTAAATTAATTAAAAAATAGAAATAACAACAAAAATAAAAATTCGGGAAAACCAGAAGTCATCATTTGACATTCAAATATACAAAATTCGACTTTCAGGTATTTAACAGGTGATTAGATTTTTGTGGACTTGGATTTAAATTTTATGTCAATTAAATAATTTAAATATCAGCGTCCCTGTATTTAAATTTTGGTGGGTGGGTTGGGGGGGGGGGGGTTGGAAGAAGGAAGTCAGGGAAATTCACTTGACCTCTGAAAGGTTATGTAATTGAATCAAACGAAGGAAGGGTCAGGAGAACCAAAAAAAAAACAAGGTATTTTATTAATTAAACTAACGGCTTTCATTCAAGATTGTACGCTTTTAATGACGTGTAAAAACTTATACAGGTGTAAATACTTTTTGACGAAAAGAAAAAAATAAAATAAACTGAATTATTTTCTTACTGTACAATGTCCTCTGATTGTTCCGCCGAGTTTTTTCGCTTCTAAATGAGTCACATAGGAAGTTACCCTCGACTGGGTCCATTTTATTAACTTCAGGTTTAAATTTCGAACCTGAACAGGCATTGTTCGTATTTGGTCTATATAATGTAGTCCTTTGCGTTTCCTAGAGCGAATTCAGGACCAGATACCGGCAAAAATAAAGCCTAGCATGTCTTCACCAAGTCTTGTTTTTAGTGCCATTAAAAGCGAAATATACAGGCGGAAGTTAGCGAGGAGGCATGCGCACTTATATTTAAAACCGGAAATGACCTCCACGTGTGTTCGCTAGATGGTACTGCGTTTTCTTTTATTAATTTTTGTTTCTCTATTTATTCCTTATTTTTATTGTTTAGTAAAGAATAAAGATCAATATGAAAGGAAGAAAAGAGTTCTTTATTCTTTCGAACACTGGATTTTTTTATCATCAGTTCATTCATGAAATTTCATTTCTTCCATCGCATCTGTTCAATTATTTGGCTTAGTACAAAAACGGTGCTATTCACACAGTAATAGTGGCTCGGGCAAACACAAAAGTTTAGCTGATGTAGGGATGGTCACCCTTTGAGTGACTGACAAAGCGTTAGGCAATGTTTTTTTAAACCTTAACCATCTTGTCTTGCGGAAAATTACTGATGAACCTTACTAGGTGCCTCGGAAGTCGGAATTGTACTGAAATTAAAACTAAGCTTGCTAAAGTAAAAATAACAATGAGTAAAAATCCTTGGTAGTGAGCTAGCTTGTTTTTTAAAGTCAGTTAAGTGCCATACATGGTAAACGCTTGGGCGATCATGTCTCTTTCGAGACATGACTGACTGAGCAGAAGATTATCCCGCAGTAGGTTGCCATTGCTTTCTGCGGTAGACTGGTTGCCAGCCAAGGCTATATAACATAATCTGTCCTGTTATAACCCATAACTGGAAGGAAGAGACGGACCTTTCCCAAAGGGTATTTGCGCGTAAGTGAATGCAATGGATTCAACTAGAATTCGAACTCGTTCCGAGCCGATATCCATTGCACCACAACGCACATAGTGTAAGTACCTCCCCTTATTTTCGATAACTAACTTTTAAATTGAATTAAAAAAAAATTCTTGAAGCTTTTATTTTTTATTTTTAATTGAAAGCTAAATAATTATATTTACTATTTCCAGTAAGCAAAATACTCTGGTTACCTGGAATGTTTGTTGGTGTATTTCAAACAGAAATTGTATTGATTAGATTGGAATCTAACATTATCATTTTTCAATTCTTTTTAATCTTTCATTTTTTTCGGCCAATTTTGAGCGATTGACACATTTGTAAACAAAAGTTCATTCTCAGTTTTAAAAATCTTGCAAAAAGAAAATATACATCTGTGACACATTATGTTTAGAAAATTAGCAAATTTAATGTTAAATTAATCTGATTTACACTAGTATTGCTTATTTATAGCATGAAATTTATACTAAAACTATTTCTTAAACAGAGTTGAATTTTCTAACATTTCCACCACATTTGAAATGTGTTCACAGATGTGAGATGATAAAAGTGTATAGCGATCACAAGTGACATAATTGTACAAATCTTTTTCCTGTAAGAGAAAGCAACTTCAAAACACATTACCTTTTAAAGGACACATAGAAATTACCATACAAAATAAAAAATTCTGATACACACATAAGAAAAAATATTTTAAAAATACAGAGGGCGAGGGCACAGCGATTTGTATTAAAATTTATAAAATTTCGATTAGTAAATATAATCTTCACTTAATAAGTTTATAAACTAACCACAACAAATCTTTGAAGTATTTTAAAAATATTTTTAAAACTTTATAAATTATTATAATTAAAAAAAATGAAAATTCTTTTAAAATTTCATTTAATCAAAAAGTTTTTTTTCTTCAGACTGTAATGTCCTTGATATATATTATTTATTAAAGCAATTCTTAGCTTATCAAAGCTTATCAAATTAAATAATGTAAAAATTTTATTTCATTTTTTTTTTTACTACTGGGAGCAGATTTTCAGAAATAAAGGCAATATGTTAGAAAAAAATAGATGATTTACATTCCACAATGAGTCCTGCGATTAACAAATTAAACCAATTTTCTCAATAAAATTTAATTTCTTAAAATTTCATGAATTTATGTGGCGGGGGTTAACAGATGTAAAAAAAAAAATATTCTTTTTTAAAAAGAATTTAAAAAAAAAAAAAATTTCAACAATAATTTCATCCATTTGTGAATAAGTCCTGAAAGTTTAATTAAAATCCAACAATTATTTATTTTTGCAAGAATTTACAAATTATTGTGTTTGTCACTGGAAGAAAAAAAGTTATGTAATATTACGTTTTCTATTATAAATTCTCGTAACGAATTGGTTACATGCTAACTAAAATGTATATAAAAAAATGTATATAAAATGTATATAAAAAAATGTATATAAAATGTATATAAAAAATGTATATAAAAAAAGTTATGTAATATTACGTTTTCTATTATAAATTCTTGTAAGGAATTGGTTACCTGTTAACTAAAATCAAAGCAAGTTTGAACGTGTTAGAAAGAAATAAAAAAAACTTAAAAAATAATTAAAGAATAATTTTTGATATTTCCTCTTAATAATAACATAAACATTTTGATAGGAAAAGTTCATTTTTATTTTATCCTGGGTATGACAGTAAACTGCATCTGGCAGCAAGGCTTCTGATTAGGAGGTTGTGAGGAGCATTGAACCACTTCTTAATTGCTGTTGTTCCCGATTCCACTCTGACCTATAGTGGTGGCGCCTGTTGGGGTCCCAGCTATGGGAAACAGTTGACCCCCAAACTTGGGTCAAAGTACTATGAAAGTATAAGAATAGACTTTTATAGAAATATATACATAAAAATACTTTTTAGAAATATATACATTTTTGAAAAAAAAACATTAGTAATAATTTGTAATATTTTTCTGGTATTGTTCTTTTTCGTCGGGGTCACCATTGTAATATTTTTAGTATCCTTGTGGGTATTTTCTTATTTTTACATACTGTTAAGTGTCTGCTGGCAACAGAACACATGTTGCCTGCTTGGAAGCCAGAGAGGAACTGCTCATCCTTTAGGTCAGGCATGGGTCAAGGAGATAGAGAGAGTAGGGGAAAGATTTGGGTATCTTAGTTCTTGGGAGCTACTCAGAGACAGAGAGGGTAAAAGAAACAATGTATTCTCTGCATTGTAGTAGTATCTGACCTGAGGTCATTTTGATTCATTCCTACAAATTCATTTTTGAAAATGCATATAAATAAAAAACAGCCAGTGATTTTTTTTCCCCGCCTTTAAATTTTAGTAATATGTTTTAACAATAGACAAACTTTTTGGTCCTGGGTATGACAATAAACTGCATCCAACAGCAATGCCTCTGATTGGGAGTTTGTGAGGAGCATAGAGCCACTTCTTAATTGCTGTTATTCCTAGGTCCACCCTGAATCGGAGTGACAACTATTAGTGTCCTAGCTATGAGCAAATAGTTAACCCCCAAACTGGGGTCAAAACACTATGAAAGTATAAAAATAAACCTTTATAGAAATATATATTTAAAAATATACTTTTTAGAAATATATACATTTTTGAAAGAAAAATATTACTAATAATACATTTTTGAAAAAAAATTTATTACCTTAACATATTTTTGAAAGAAAAAAAATTCTCAGCAAAACATTTTTGAATACAAAACGAAAACATTTCCAGTTTTCTAAAATAAAGAATAAAAACAAAATTTTCATTAAATCAACTTTTTCACAATAACTGAACATTATTTTAAAAAATATCTTAAAACCCGACCTTTTTGGCATTAAATAACCAACAGAGGTTGATATGCAAGGAAACAAAACTCAAACTCAGATTCATTTACACAAAATAGACTGTTATAAAAAATATATACATGTTTGAAGGAAAAATATTACGAACAAGACATTTTTGAATAAAAAAAAGGAAAAATTATTGCCATAATGAATTTTTGAAAAAAAAAAAACATTATTTCCAGCAATACATTTTGAATACAAAATTAGAAGACATTTTCAGTTTTCTTAAATGAAAATAAAAATTTTTTCATTAAAATCTGACTAAATCAACCTTCTCACTATAACCAAACATTAAAAAAAAAATACCTTAAAACTCCACCTTTTTGGCATTAAATAACCCACAGAGGTGTTGATATGCCGTTAAACAAAACTCAAAAGTCAAAACTCACATTTATTAAGTTTGGAGCCATTTTTCTACGATTTAGTGGAGGTAACTAGTTTAGTGGAGGTAACTAGTTTATCCATCTGGGACTCCTTCGTAACCACTATGTACGAGAGAAAATTGTCACTGACTCATTATTTTATTAACGAGGCTTAGCTTGGCTTGGATACAAAGTCACAATTATGAAGCCCACATTAAGGATCTAACACACAAAACAGCTCGTTAATCATTACCCAGTGGTGAAATGACTTTTTAACGCGCTAGTGTTTAATTACTAAGCTTAGCTTAATTTGACATTGAGGCACATAGTGAAAGTCGAATTTATTACTCAACAGTTATAGTCAAATAGCTCGTTAACCATTACCCTATGGTAAGACACCCTCTTCACACGTTAGCTGTTATTTACTAGGCTTAGCTTAGTCTGGCACAGGGCCATATGTATGGAGTAGTTATTATTGAACTTCACTTAGTTAATAATAATGGTTAACCATACTAGCCTCGTAAGCATTGAGATATGTTGTCACTTGCTAATTTACTGACTAAACTTTAAATTTGGTGAAGCTTGATCATGCGGAAAGTCTCTGTTGGAATCTGGTCGAATGGAAGGTCAATGACAAGTGGTCATGGTAGTGATGACAAAGGATGCTTGGAATAGTCACGAATCTGACTTTGCCGATACAGAGGATGTGAATGTGAAGAGTTGGGTGAAGTCATGAATTTGACTTTCTGAATACAAGGGTTGCGGGTTGGTAGTGGATTGTATCTGCTATATCCTGTTCATGATCATGTGGAATTCTCTTCCACACGATTGCTTCCCCGACGGCTACAATCTCCAGGAGTTTAAATGTAAGGTCAACAGACACCTCCTAACACACTAACCTGCTCCCATTCTATCAAACACTCTTCCCATCTGCCCAACCCTCATCCTCTGTATCCTTATTCATCTGTCACCTTCCTCCTGACATTCCCTATGTCTAACCACTCCTTCTCTTTACCTTCCCCTATGTAGCCCCATGCACAATAGTGGCAGTGGAATGCCTTGCTTGGGGTGTGATGATTAAAAAAAAAACATGCATTATTTTTTAAGATCCTCTGTATCCTTACTTATCTGTCACCTTCCTCCTGACATTCCCTATGTCTAACCACTCCTTCTCTTTACCTTCCCCTATGTAGCCCCATGCACAATAGTGGCAGTGGAATGCCTTGCTTGGGGTGTGATGATTAAAAACATGCATTATTTTTTAAGATCCTCTGTATCCTTACTCATCTGTCACCTTCCTCCTGACATTCCCTATGTCTAACCACTCCTTCTCTTTACCTTCCCCTATGTAGCCCCATGGGCAATAGTGGCAGTGGAATGCCTTGCTTGGGGTGAGATGATTAAAAAAAAAACATGCATTATTTTTTAAGATCCTCTGTATCCTTATTCATCTGTCACCTTCCTCCTGACATTCCCTATGTCTAACCACTCCTTCTCTTTACCTTCCCCTATGTAGCCCCATGCACAATAGTGGCAGTGGAATGCCTTGCTTGGGGTGAGATGATTAAAAAAAAAACATGCATTATTTTTTAAGATCCTCTGTATCCTTACTCATCTGTCAACTTCCTTCTGACATTCCCTATGTCTAACCACTCCTTCTCTTTACCTTCCCCTATGTAGCCCCATGGGCAATAGTGGCAGTGGAATGCCTTGCTTGGGGTGAGATGATTAAAAAAAAAACATGCGTTATTTTTTAAGATCCTCTGTATCCTTACTCGTCTGTCACTTTCCTCCTGACATTCCCTATGTCTAACCACTCCTTCTCTTTACCTTCCCCTATGTAGCCCCATGGGCAATAGTGGCAGGGGAATGCATTGCTTGGGGTGAGATGATTAATAAAAAAAAAAAAATGATGGTGATGATGAGAGATGCTTGGGGTGGGTAGTAAAGACATCGAGGTGTTAGAAATCATCGTATTGGTGGCGTCGGGAACTCTCTAGTATTGAACCTGGTTTGTTGGTTATATTCTTGTAAATCGTTGGGTGAGATTGGTGAAGCTTGAGCGAGATCAATGTTGTTATTTGTTTATTTCTTTCCTTAAATCATGGTTGTGAAAGCGTTTTGATTGGTTGGGAGAACTATGGCTTTGTTTGCATGGCGATTTTATTATCCGTCTATTTTTAGAGCTGGTGAAATGTTGGTTTCCTTGTTATTTTGTTTATTTGTTTCTCTATTGCCACAATGCTACTAACACTCACTGTGTCAGCCATGATATCTATATCTATAAAAGTGACAAGGGTGGATGTTGTGTAAATATTTGTTTGATAGACTAGACTTAGCATCTGAATTTTGTGGTCTAGCTTGACAGGAGTTGTGCTCAGATGAAGATCAAAATGTTAGAACTCTAACAACACCTTAAAATCTTTCAGAAAGCCAAAATTAGGGGTAGAAAAATATATATTATCACACCACAAAGTCAGGGATCAGTTTATGTATTGATTATAATATAGAATCGATCACCCCACTTTATATTATCTATATCTATATAAGTTGCCCCTCCCCTAGAGACATTCTACATTGTTATTTATCCATATCTATAAAAGTGACGAGGATGGACGTTGTGTAAGTGTTTGCTATATAAATTCATCATCTGTTTTTTATTCTTATTATTCCTTAAACTACCCAAGTGAAACCGGGATAAACTGCTAGTCTATATCTATAAAAGTGCCGAGAGTGGACGTTGTGTAAGTATTTACTATGTAAATGTGTTTTTTATTCTTATTATTCCTTAAAGTACCTGAGTAAAATCGGGTTAAACTACTAGTTCGTTTCTAAATAGGCTGACAAAAACTGATATCAAACAGTTTTGTAGCCCTCCTTTTGTATTCCTTCGGTCAATTTAGGTAGTAAGGCTCACATATATATTAAATTTGATCCATTCGTTTGACCCATATATATTTAATATATATTAAATTTGATCCATTCGTTTGACCCATTCTGTTTGATTTGTCTACTGAACTCTTATACACACGTATGTAACAAACACATAAAGAAACACTCTATTAGCTAGTTTTTTAATGTCTTTTTTCTTTACTTTCATTTGTGTACACATGTAATTTATTTGTGTTAATAAATGCATCTAATTCTTTATTTTAAATTGTTTTTATTCTTGTTTTATCTAGATTTACATGTAGGGCTGGTGTAAGAGTCTGGTGCCCCTCACCTCGAATCTACGATACAGAACCCCCGCTCTGCTACACTTCAATTTTCATAAGGTAGTTAGTCAGTTAAATGTACACGTTTTGGGCAATCATGACTGACTGGGCAGAAGATTATCCCGCAGTAGATTGCCATTAATTTCTGCGGTAAACTGGTTGCCAGCCAAGGCTATAGAACTCAGTCTGCCCTGTTATTTGACTCATAGCGAGAGGGAGAAGAGATGTATTATATTATTAAGTAGTAATTACTGGGGGGATCGGTTTAGTACTTTATAACAATATTAAACTGATCCCCCACTTTATGACCAGTAGAAACCTTAATCATGTTTTCAACTATTATGTTCAGTCAGTCAGTTAAGTGCCATACGTGATAGATGCTTTGGGCGATCATGTCTCGAAAAAGACATGACTGACTTGGCAGAAAATTATTCCACAGTAGGTTGCCATTGCTTTCTGTGGTAGACTGGTTGCCAGCCAAGGCTATAGAATCCAATCTGTCCTCTTATTTAACCCATAACTGGAGGGAAGAGACGGATTAATATCTTTCCCAAGGGTATTTTTTGCATGTAAGTGAATGTAAGGAATTCAACTGGAATTCAAAATCGGCTCGTATTTATATAAAATACAAATTTTATTGTAACCAGAGTATTTACAATAATGGGTCATATGCAATATAGGTGAACAATTCAACTAGAAAAATTGAAAATAAATACAATGTATCTAAATAGAAATTAGAGACCTGTCATAATAGATCATTCCAGCCTATGTACAATAATGGATCATATGCAATATAGGTGAACAATTCAACTAGAAAAATTGAAAATAAATACAGATATATCTAAATACAAATTAGAGACCCGTCATAATAGATCATTCAACCTATGTACAATAATGGGTCATATGCAATATAGGTGAACAATTCAACTAGAAAAATTGAAAATAAATACAATGTATCTAAATACAAATTAGAGACCCGTCATAATAGATCCTCATTCCAGCCTATGTACAATAATGGATCATATGCAATATAGGTGAACAATTCAACTAGAAAAATTGAAAATAAATACAGATATATCTAAATACAAATTAGAGACCCGTCATAATAGATCATTCCAGCCTATGTACAATAATGGATCATATGCAATATAGGTGAACAATTCAACTAGAAAAATTGAAAATAAATACAGATATATCTAAATACAAATTAGAGACCCGTCATAATAGATCATTCCAGCCTATGTACAATAATGGATCATATGCAATATAGGTGAACAATTCAACTAGAAAAATTGAAAATAAATACAGATATATCTAGCTAAATTAGAGACCCGTCATAATAGATCATTCCAGCCTATGTACAATAATGGGTCATATGCAATATAGGTGAACAATTCAACTAGAAAAATTGAAAATAAATACAATGTATCTAAATACAAATTAGAGACCCGTCATAATAGATCATTCCAGCCTATGTACAATAATGGATCATATGCCAATATAGGTGAACAATTCAACTAGAAAAATTGAAAATAAATAAAATCACTATCTAAATACAAATTAGAGACCCGTCATAATAGATCATTCCAGCCTATGTACAATAATGGATCATATGCAATATAGGTGAACAATTCAACTAGAAAAATTGAAAATAAATACAGATATATCTAAATACAAATTAGAGACCCGTCATAATAGATCATTCCAGCCTATGTACAATAATGGGTCATATGCAATATAGGTGAACAATTCAACTAGAAAAATTGAAAATAAATACAATGTATCTAAATACAAATTAGAGACCCGTCATAATAGATCATTCAGCCTATGTACAATAATGGATCATATGCAATATAGGTGGACAATTCAACTAGAAAAATTGAAAATAAATACAGATATATCTAAATACAAATTAGAGACCCGTCATAATAGATCATTCCAGCCTCTGTACAATAATGGGTCATATGCAATATAGGTGAACAATTCAACTAGAAAAATTGAAAATAAATACAATGTATCTAAATACAAATTAGAGACCCGTCATAATAGATCATTCCAACCTATGTACAATAATGGGTCATATGCAATATAGGTGGACAGATTCAACTAGAAAAATTGAAAATAAATACAGATATATCTAAATACAAATTAGAGACCCGTCATAATAGATCATTCCAGCCTCTGTACAATAATGGGTCATATGCAATATAGGTGAACAATTGAACGAGAAAAATTGAAAATAAATACAATGTATCTAAATACAAATTAGAGACCCGTCATAATAGATCATTCCAGCCTATGTGCAATAATGGATCATATGCAATATAGGTGAACAATTCAACTAGAAAAATTGAAAATAAATACAGATATATCTAAATACAAATTAGAGACCCGTCATAATAGATCATTCCAGCCTATGTACAATAATGGATCATATGCAATATAGGTGAACAATTCAACTAGAAAAATTGAAAATAAATACAGATATATCTAAATACAAATTAGAGACCCGTCATAATAGATCATTCCAGCCTATGTACAATAATGGATCATATGCAATATAGGTGAACAATTCAACTAGAAAAATTGAAAATAAATACAGATATATCTAAATACAAATTAGAGACCCGTCATAATAGATCATTCCAGCCTATGTACAATAATGGGTCATATGCAATATAGGTGAACAATTCAACTAGAAAATTGAAAATAAATACAATGTATCCTAAATACAAATTAGAGACCCGTCATAATAGATCATTCCAGCCTATGTACAATAATGGATCATATGCAATATAGGTGAACAATTCAACTAGAAAAATTGAAAATAAATACAGATATATCTAAATACAAATTAGAGACCCGTCATAATAGATCATTCCAACCTATGTACAATAATGGGTCATATGCAATATAGGTGAACAATTCAACTAGAAAAATTGAAAATAAATACAGATATATCTAAATACAAATTAGAGACCCGTCATAATAGATCATTCCAGCCTATGTACAATAATGGGTCATATGCAATATGGGTGAACAATTCAACTAGAAAAATTGAAAATAAATACAATGTATCTAAATACAAATTAGAGACCCGTCATAATAGATCATTCCAGCCTATGTACAATAATGGATCATATGCAATATAGGTGGACAATTCAACTAGAAAAATTGAAAATAAATACAGATATATCTAAATACAATTAAGAGGCCCGTCATAATAGATCATTCCAGCCTATGTACAATAATGGGTCATATGCAATATAGGTGAACAATTCAACTAGAAAAATTGAAAATAAATACAATGTATCTAAATACAAATTAGAGACCCGTCATAATAGAATCATTCCAGCCTATGTACAATAATGGGTCATATGCAATATAGGTGGACAATTCAACTAGAAAAATTGAAAATAAATACAGATATATCTAAATACAAATTAGGAGCCCGTCATAATAGATCATTCCAGCCTCTGTACAATAATGGGTCATATGCAATATAGGTGAACAATTCAACTAGAAAAATTGAAAATAAATACAATGTATCTAAATACAAATTAGGAGACCCGTCATAATAGATCATTCCAGCCCATGTACAATAATAGATCATATGCAATATAGGTGGACAATTCAACTAGAAAAATTGAAAATAAATACAGATATATCTAAATACAAATTAGAGACCCGTCATAATAGATCATTCCAGCCTATGTACAATAATGGGTCATATGCAATATAGGTGAACAATTCAACGAGAAAAATTGAAAATAAATACAATGTATCTAAATACAAATTAGAGACCCGTCATAATAGATCATTCCAGCCTATGTACAATAATGGATCATATGCAATATAGGTGAACAATTTAACTAGAAAAATTGAAAATAAATACAGATATATCTAAATACAAATTAGAGACCCGTCATAATAGATGATTCCAGCCTATGTACAATAATGTATCATATGCAATATAGGTCACTCTGAACATTGAAATCTTACCAAGTTAAGTACTGTCTTAACATATACTAGCAGTATAGCTCGGCGTTGCTCAGGTGAAATGAAAGCTTTAAAATTAATCCATGGTCCTGGATCTCAGACTCTTTGGACGTTGGCCTGAAAAATGTAGGTTGTTGAAAGGTTGATCTTGAAGCCATAGAACTTACTAAAATGAATGGATGTAAGTCAAATTTTGATTTCTGGTTTTGATGTCAAATAAGTTTTCCATTGCAAACTGAATTTTGAAGGCTAAATAAGTCCTCTGAGTAAATGGTATCATGGCTGAGACTAAGAACTACAATTATACCTACTTAGAGCAAAACCTGAAGCAAAAACCAAAATAAAAGGGCTGAAAACCTGATTTTGATCAGACCTGATAGGATATAGGGGTATTGATTTCCAATATCGAGTCATATAAGTCATCCAAGGATAAGCTAACCTAAGTAAGTCCATGAAAACTTATCGTATCCATTGGGCGTAAAATTGGAGAAAATGAGCCATATTTTTTTTTTTTTAATCATATCACCCCAAGCAAGGCGGCAGCGCCACTGAAGCGCAGGGGGCTACGTAGGAGTGAAAAGATTGGAAAAGAGAAAGCCGGAAACCACATCCTAAACAGGGAACAAGGGATGAGCGTCTTAACCTGTTCAATAGACGTGGGTGGAGTGTGAACCGGGCGATAGTGTAGTCTATCTACTCCAATTGAAAAAAAAAAAAGAGTGAAAAGATTGGAAAAGAGAAAGCTGGAAACCACATCCTAAACAGGGAACAAAGGATGAGCCTCTTCACCTGTTCAATAGACGTGGGTGGAGTGTGAACCGGGCGATAGTGTAGTCTATCTACTCCAATTGAAAAAAAAAAAGAGTGAAAAGATTGGAAAAGAGAAAGCTGGAAACCACATCCTAAACAGGGAACAAAGGATGAGCCTCTTCACCTGTTCAATAGACGTGGGTGGAGTGTGAACCGGGCGATAGTGTAGTCTATCTACTCCAATTGAAAAAAAAAAGAATGAAAAGATTGGAAAAGAGAAAGCCGGAAACCACATCCTAAACAGGGAACAAGGGATGAGCCTCTACACCTGTTCAATAGACGTGGGTGGAGTGTGAACTGGGCGATAGACTATGGCTGAATATCAGTTTTTGATCAGATTTGATAGAATATAAGGGGTATCAATTTCCGATATCGGGAAAAATGAGTCGTCTGAGATCTACTAATGTTTGAGACTAAAAACTATAATTTTACCAAGTTAGAGCAAATTCTGCAGCAAGAACCATGTTAAAAGGACTGAAATCCTGATCTTGATCAGACCTGATCAAATATTGGGGTATTGATTTCTGATGTCTGGGGAAAATTGGAAAAAATAAGTAGCTCATGATCTGACCAGAGGCCTAAAGAATATTTGTGTGAAGTTTGGTGGGAATTGGATAAAAATTGTGTATTTGTATAAAGGACATACAGACAGATAAACAGACAGACACACACACACACAAACATCTTACTTTTTATATATATAGATTATTTATTCAACTCTGACAACACTCACTCACTCACTCAACTAAATTTACATTCAACATTTCAATCAAAGGAACATTTTATCATAAATTTTTAATACCTTGGCCTCCTTTGAACTGTTTACTACACCAAAAACTAAATTCTACAAAAAAAAAAAAATTGACAAAGGGAGAGAACTCTTCTCATTCATAAATTTTATATCTTATTCTCTCCATTTAAAATATCTGATGACAATTTGTTATTTCCACTACAATTATTGTATTTTATTAGCTAAATATGAAATCGTTTTTTTGTTGCCTAATAGAATTTGTCGTATTTCTTTGTTGATCACCAATGCAGAATTTTTTAAATGTGATAGATTAATTATAAGAAACATGCTAGTAACTTATTGTAATAAGAGAATAGAAATTTAATAACCACGTCTACTACAGGTGTTTGGGTCTTTTATTCCATGGTTTCTCTTACTTAAACTGATCCCCCACGAATTACTAATTATTAATACAATCCGTCTCTTCTCCCTTCAGCTACAGTTTAAAGAGCAGGATAGAAAATCTACTGCTCAGTCAGTCATGTCTCTTTTGAGACATGATCGCCCAAAGCGTGTATCACATATGGCACTTAACTGACTGAATGAAGATAATAGTTGGAAACATGATTAATGTTTCTATTAGGCATAAATTGGGGGATCAGTTTTCTATTGTTATGAAGTAATAAACTGATCCACCACTAATTACTAATTAATAATATAATACATCTCTTCTCCTTCTAGCTATGAGTAAAAAAACAGGACAGATTAGGTTCTATAGCCTTGGCTGGCAACCAGTCTACCACAGAAAGCAATGGCAACCTACTGCGGGATAATCATCTGTCCAGTCAGTCGTGTCTATTTCGAGACATGATCACCGAGTCCAAGTACACACTGCTTGATACAGAGATTGAACTCATAATTATATCACCAAATTCTATTTATATTTATATTATTAATTCTCGAATTTTTTTATTGGGCGTTCTAAGCCTAGCTTAGATGTGGCACAAGGCCTCAAGTGTGGAGCACTCAATGAGGATCAAGCATTTCTTAATCGTAAGTGATTTAGAGAGAGAAGCTTGTTAATCATTACAGCACGTCGATGCATAAAGTTTTGGCTAGTCTGAATAATTCATGACCGATTTACATTTTACAGTTACTAGTGAATTAAGCTTATCACCTTATCAATTACAAAGGATTTGGGGAAGGAGGACGGGCTAATAACCGGTTCTTAAACGACCCTGTTACGTTCACGATGTTAAAGTTCACTTAGCCTATCTCTTTGGCAAGCAGAGCCGATATGTACAACTCCCGACCGTGGGGACCCGAGCAGTACTTTGTGACCCTCACTATCTTATCAACATTTATTTTTTTAACTTACATTTATATACCTTACTGTTATGTTTCACATTTCTTTATATGTAGTAGTAGTCGTAGCACAGCTCTGCGTGTCCTTTGTGACAACAAGGTTTTCTGTCTCTTACCTCTTCAGTTATTCTCTATTTATTTAATTTGTATACGATACTACAACTCCCCGAATTGGAGCGGTCGTACACCCTCGTTTTTTTCTTTTACTACTCCTGATTATTTTTGTCATTCCTCATCTTTCTTGTTTTCTCTTTAATGGTGATCTTGGTCTCTCTTCATTTTCACTTCATATTCGTCTGTTTTTTTAATTTTCACTTTCTTCCATTTCTTGCTTTGTTCCATTTTTGTAATTTTCTACCTCCTCTTGTTCCTGACCTTCCATTTCCACATCATCCAGTTCATTTCTACTTCGGAACTGATCTGCATGCGCCAGTATATGTTGTCCCTTTTCCTCAAGTATAACCGTATTGTCTTCTTTTCGTATCAGGAAATTTGCTTTTTCTGAATTCGCCTCTTTATTCTTTCTATACCATACCTTTTTCATTCGTTGCACAGGACATAGTTATGGGGGCTCTGATTTGTCTTCCCATTAATGCCGAACGGCTCGGTTTCTTTCCTGCATGTGGAATAGATCTGCAACTAAGAAGTATTTTTGGTAAATATACTTTTATGCTTTCACTAGCATCATAGCCCGGCGTTGCCCGTGCAACTCAGAACATTTTTAATGAGATGATTAATGCAGCGTGTTGCGATTTACGAGCGCTTGTAGTTACCGCCTCACTTTAAAACTCAGTTATATAAAAAAATAATTATATAAAAAATTGTTGTTTAAAAATTGTTTAAAAATTCCATTAAAAACTCTATTTTTTTTTGTTTTGCGTAAACGTGAGTTGATGTTTTCTGTGACATTGTAAACAACATTGCGTTTGTTTTTGTTTCAAAATTACGGGGAAAAATATTTACCTTTTTTGTTGATGAAATGAATTTCAGAAGTTTTCGAAGAATATTTAAAAATGTAGACATTTAATTTCAGAGGAAAAAATTACATTAATGCCACACGAATTACAGACAGTTGGTTTCTTACATGAAATGTTTAGTGAAAAAAAACTTTATGTTTTTAAATTTTATTTTCTGAAGTATGAGATATTAAATCTGAAAAAAAATGCTTAAATAATTAAATTGTTTCAAAATTACGGGGAAAAATATTTACATTTTTTGTTGACTAAATGAATGTCAGAAATTTTCGAATAATATTTAAAAATGTAAACATTTAATTTTAGAGGAAAAAATTATATTAATGCCACACAAATTACAGACAGTTGATTTCCTGCATGAAATATTTAGCAAAAAAAAAAAGCTTTATTTTGTTTATTTTATTTTCTGAAGTATGAAATATTAAATCTAAAAAAAAAGAACTAAAGAATTAAATTAACCATTGGCACTTTTTTTTTTTTTTACATATTTTGTTTTTGTTTGAGAAAACATTTTTTTTTTAAATATTTCTTTTGTTTCAAAATTACGGGGGAAAATATTCACATTTTTTGTTGACCAAATGAATTTTTAAAATGTCGAAATAAAAATTAAATATAAAGGCTCATTGTTTGTTTTTTTTTTAATAAAAAAATATTTTAGTCGCGTTTGACACGTGTGATTTGATTTCTGTGACGTAATTTAGCAACCATCTTAGATCTTAGATGTTTTACGGAGCAAATGTAAACAATCGGCTCCATTGGCCAAAAAGTGCAAAAGGAAAAACTGCTGAACTTAAACTCAAAAGGTATGTGTCAGCCTGGCTTCCCTGTAGATATGTGTCCCTAGAAAGTTTGAATGGTGTAGCTTAAAAGTGTAGGCATGCATAGGTTACAGTCACACACAAACTCACAGATTGCCTTTTATATATATATATATATATATATATATATATATATATAGATTAAGTAGTGAAAATGCTTTCAATCCCATTTTCACCGTTTGTACCATTCTTTCTGCATACCATTAGATTGTGGGTGATATTGCTTGAGAATATGGTTCTTAGTATTTGTTTTATTGTGGTAGCTTTTCTGTTTTTTACCTCTCCAGTTATCTTCTTTTTATACTTGCTTGTTAATTTGCATACGATACTACACCTCCCATTGTTTTTTTTTTATTATTGTTTAATTTGGCTACTACCAAAGGTAGGATATGAATTTGAACTTTTCTTGACTCTATATACTTTGGTTGATAGTTTTCTTTTAGTTGAATAGCCTTTCAATAATTTTATTTCATTTCCTTCTGCTTCCATGGAATTGATTAGTCTCGCTCTAGTTACTTTTAATACATCAATCCCTAATAACCCGTGATCTTTTTTGCATGCTACAACTGTAATGGGAATTATTTCAAAACACTCGTCCGTTTCAAAATTGCTTTGAAATGTACCCATTGTTTTTGTTCTATCAAATTGATTTAATCTTACTCTGCTTTTTTAAAATTTAGGTCGACTTAATTTATTCAGAATTTTTTTGGTGTCAACATAACTTCACTGCCTGTATCAACTTGCATGTTAAATACTTGGTTATTTACCCTTTTTTTTTCTCTACCTCTTTTTTTGTATTCATTGTAAATATTTCAACTTCTTCTTCGGTGGTGGGGGTGAACACTTTTTACTTTTTCTATTTGCTTTTCGTATTTGCATACATTCTGAACATGATCTCTTTTTTTTTGCAATTTGAATATATTTTTCCTAAAGCTGGACATTTGTACTTGTTTCTCTTGTGATTTTTTCCCACAATATCTACATTTAATTATGTATTTAGTTGTGTTCGTCCTGTATATTCTGAATTCTTCTTTGAGTAGATTAAATTCTCTAATTAACTCTAATTGTTGCAAAAACCCGACGCTAACATCCAAACTAACTCTGCTACTCTGTAGACATTCTAGTATTTTTCGCTAGAGGTTTTGGTTTCGCAAGCCTTCAATTAACCTAAGAAGAATCAATTCATCTTCTATAGTCAATTTCTGTACTCTTATTTTTTAAAATTCACAATACTTTATTCGTTCTTTTAATCTATGTAAGTATTTTTTTTTTAATCATATCACCCCAAGCAAGGCGGTAACGCCACTGATGTGCAGGGGGCTACATAAGAGTGAGAAGATTAGAAAAGAAAAAACCGGAAACCGCATCCTAAACAGGAAACAAGGGATGAGCCTCTTCAGCTGTTCAATAGATGTGGGTGGGTGTGAACCGGGCGATAGTTGTATAATGGACTCATTTGGTGATTGTCTTGTTTCTAAAAATCTTGGTTTTTTCAGCGATTACCAATCATTTTTTTTGTCTCAGGTTCTTTTTTAAATAATTTTAATAATTTTCACAATTTCATGTTCTTTTTTTTAAATAATTTTCATGTTCTTTTTTTTAAATAATTTTAATACTTTTCACAATTTCATGTTCTTTTTTTAAATAATTTTCATGTACTTTTTTTAATAATTTTAATACTTTTCACAATTTCATGTTCTTTTTTTAATAATTTTCATGTTCTTTTTTTTAATAATTTTAATAATTTTCACAATTTCTTCTAATTTGTTCGGGTAACACATTGTTGAAATGTTCTTCACAGTTTTGCACCGAACTGTAGCAAGAAATAAATCAGTTATCTCATTTTTTCCTCCGTCGGCCTTTGTGTCTCTTAATTTTTTTATTCTTGTAAAAGCAGCAAAAGTTTTCATCCATGTTTTTATATGTTCTGGGTCATCCAGCGAATTTAAGGATCCTATCGTCGACGCTATTTTTATGTTTCGCTGTTCTTTGTGCGTAGTGGGAGTCATAGCACAGTTTCCCGTGTCTTTTGTGACAACAGGGTTTGTTCCTTCGTAGTTCTCCAATTATTCTCTATTTATGCTTGCCTATTAATTTTTTAATTCGGCCTTGTGTCAGACTTAACCGAACTCTCTACAGCTTACAGGATTTATGCAGAATTATCATCAGAAGGTTTTTTATCATCAGAACCTTGGTTGTCAGAATGTGTGGATTAGTGTAGAAGAGTGGAATGATAAAATATACATTTTTCATGTTAAAATAGAAATTTATTAAAAGGAAAGAATAACATGAGTTGTAGAAGTTAATGTGCAATTAGAAACATTATTAAGAAGTTAAGAGTAGAGTTCGTACAGAATGTTCGTTGTAGTAATTGTTGAAAAAGAGATAAGGAGAGAGAGAAAGAGGACAATGTTTGGGTCGCTTGAAGTTTGAAGTTACATTTTAGATGTGTGTCTCTCTTTCGCTGCTCCCATCTCTCAGTCTCTGACGCTGCGAAGTCATTTATATGTCCTTTTGAATTTCGCACTGGATCGCCAAGTCCTTTCAAGTCTTGCAAGTCGCTCCCATTGGTCAAAAATAATTTTAACGCCTACTTGCGAAATCTGGTTTCGATTGTCGTTAAGCACATGGTCAATCTTTTTTCTATTTGGGAAAACCAGGATTTCACACATCGTTGTGAATTTTTGTAAAAGTGAAGAAGAGAGTTGATTTTAATTAATTTCTTATCCGCTACAACTACACTTACAAATTATTAAAATAAGCACAAGTGGCTATCAAAGGACGTGTGGAATCCACCTTGCAAAGTTTAATTAAAAAAGCAGTTACGACAATTTAAATATCGCACGTGTTATGAGTCCAGTTAAAAAAATTTACATTGCTACGAAACTTACTTCAGAATGATAACTCGTGTTTCTTAACACAGAAGCTGGATTGAAAAACGTAAAGTTTGAAGCTCGCATTAGTCTTCGCTGATTGGTCAATAAATCGAAGGCACGTGAGAACACGTCATAACACATTTAGCCCGTGTGAAATTTCAACATGCATTCTGATCCACTCAGTATAAAATGAAGAAACTTAGCGAGAACTTTCACCTCGGGCAGGAAGCATACGTCCGTGCAAGTCACCAACCAACAAACAAAAGCACAATCGCTCGCTCAATATTGATCCTCAGTGAGAATTCGAACGTCAACAGATTGTTACAGAAATCCACGCAACTACGAACAGTTGAATTTTGCCAAGTTAAGTAACTCTTAGTCTTAATTCTTCTTCTTCTTCTATGTGCCCTGTCCCTTCAGGACGTAGGCGATCATGGTTCTCCACGTCTCCCTATCCTTTGTGGCTCTTAGTATGTTTGCTCCTGTTACTTCTGGCAACCCCCGTTCCGTCATCCACCCGACCAGGCCCTGCAAATATGTTATCCGCTGCCTTCCTCTGTCTCTCTTTCCTTCTATCTGGCCAGTCAGTATCAGATTCTCCAAGCTCTCCTTCCTCACTTCGTGTCCCAGGAACTTCAGTTGTCTCTTCCTGATGCTCAGTATTAATTTCCTTTTTGTTGCCATTCTTTCCAACACCTCATCGTTGCTTGCATGCTCAGTCCACGATATCCGCAGCATCCTTCTGTAGAACCACATTTCCGCTGTTTCGAGTTTTGTCCTCATTTTAATTGCAACACATTCACTCACTCATACAATTCTGTCGGTTAAGGGCCATACGTGATACACGCTTTGGGCGATCATGTCTCGAAAGAGACATGACTGACTGGGCAGAAGATTATCACGCAGTAGGTTGCCATTTCTTTCTGCTATAGACTGGTCGCCAACCAAGGTTATAGAATCAGAATCCAATCTGTCCTATTATTTAACCCATAACTGGAGAGAAGAGACAGATTAATACATTTCCCAAGGGTGTTTGTGCCTAAGTGAATGCAAGGAATTCAACTGGAATTCGAACTCGGCTCCCCGATTTGTCGTTTCGAGTTGATATCCATTGCACCACAACGCACATCCTTCATACAATTAATGTTTACTTATTCCTTCACACAATTATAATTAACTCAAAGGAACAGACATTCAACATTTTCTTCGCATACCTTTGAAACCACTTAATTAACCAATTTCAACAAACTGTTTAGTACTTTCTCTCAGTATAAAATCTCATTTCCAACATTTGTATATTTTGTAAATATAATCTATGTCTACTTTTGTTACCAATTACCAGGATTTTCTTCGTCCACGTGTTCGTTGTTAATCACCTAAGTTATAACGTTATATGTGTGGACTGTGGAGTATAAGGCATATCACGTTGAATACACCGGTTCTCGATCGATCACCGAAGTTGAGCCTGGTCAGTATCTTAGATGGGTGACCACTTGGGAATACCAGGCGCTGTAAGCGTTCAGTGATGGATATGCGTTGTGGTGCAGTGGATATCGGCTTGGAAAGAGAAATCGGTGAGATGAGTTCGAATATCCATTTGAGTACCCTGCATTCACTTCAGCACTGGTACCCTCGGGAAAGGTATTAATCTGTCACTTCCCTAAAGTTATGGGTTAAATAACAGGATGGGACCTGGAGGCAACCCATCTAGTGTTGTTGTCAAATAAATCACCCTTGGTAGCCCTGGCGAAGCATCAAGTATTCAGCTATTTGACAAAATTATGAATTTCGCTGCAAACTGCGCCAGGGTTCCAAATGCACAGGGAATACTGGAGGGGTGTCGTGAGTTCGATCTCGGCCAACGGCCGCAAGACAATGACGACGTATAAGGCCGCAATTCCGTGTCTGTGGATTAGCACGAACACTTACCTTGTCGGACACTCTGCCTTTGGGCGGAGAGTAGTGACCCAGTGGAGGCTCCGCCGAAGGGTGGTGTCTCGTCTGGGTAACTTTAGACAATAAATTTTTGGTCGAGCTATATAGCACGGATTCCTCATGGCCTTGTGCCACATTCCGCCTTGGTGGGAAGGTAGATAAATATAATTCCATAACAGATGACAAATTTTCGTGAATTTTGACGTCTTCTGAGTTACTTTTTTTTTTTTTGCATGTTTTGTTCAAATCAATGAATTTGTTTTGCCCATGTTAAGTTTCGAAAAAACTAAAAAAAAAAACAAAAAACAAAAACAAAAACACTATGATAACATTCATTCACTATTTTGTTTAGTCCATAATGTTGAATGTGCTAAAATTTGTGTGTGTGGAAAATAAAATAAGAAACAGCACAATTCTTAGCACCCTCTACAAATTCTTCAGTTTTTTAACGAAAAAAATCTCAAGTTCAGGTTAAAAATTGGCGCAAAACATTGTTGAGTTATTTTTATGGAATGACTAGCAGTATAGCCTGGCGTTGCTCGGATGTAATGAAAGCTTTAAAACTAATCCATGGTCCTGGAGCTCAGATATTTTGGACGTTGACACGAAAGACTAAAAAGCAATAGTTGTTTCCAGTTAAAGCGAAACCGTAGACTGAAAGAAAAATGAATGGATGCAAGTCAAATTTTGATTTCCTGGTATCGATATCAAATAAGTTTTTTTCGTCGTAAACTGAATTTTGAAGGCTAAATAAGTCCTCTGAGTAAATGGTATAATGGGTGAGACTAAGAACTACAATTACACCTACTTATAGCCAAACCTGAAGTAAAAACTAAAATAAAAGGGCTGAAGAAAATACAGACATACAGGCAGATAAACACACACACAAACATCTTGCCTTTTATATCGATTTTCTGCACTATTGTAAGAACTGCAACGTTGAAACTTCTGAATATCGTTTCTTATGTCTTTGTCTATGAGTGTATCAAATTTGATTAAAATTGGACCACTCCTTCTATAACCCGATTTTTTCGATTATCGATATTTATCGTGGCTGGCGGGGGGGGGGGGGTACCTCGACACAAAACCTAGCTAAGAACACTCGCAGACGCTTATAGTACAACTGTGTAAATTTTCAAGAAAATAGGTTCAGTCGTTTCGGAGTCTATAGGTAACACACACACACACACACACACACACACACACACACACACACACACACACACAGAGTTCCATTTATAAATATTTATGACGTCTTTAATTTTTATTTTTATCGTATTTTTATTATCTTTTTTTCCAGTTGAATTGTTCACCTTAATCACCTATATTGCATCCATCAGTAATTAAAAAATAAGATGTATTTTATGAATATTAACTTATGAAAATTGCGATAAGCAGAGTGGGGTACCCAGTGTCATATATTCCGGGTGGGCGTGTATCACAGATTCGGTGATGGTACACGATCCTTGCACCGGCCCTGCGGGCAAACAAAAATTACTAAACTTGGCTCGAATTTTCAGAGGAGGTTCAGGAATTCTATTTTTTTCGTAAATCATTGTCATGCAATGTTGTATGCTTTGTTTGCTAAAACCTCAGTACTGGTGACTGTGAAATAGATAAGATTACACGTCTATGTAACCGAATATTTATTTTTACTCAACTCAACTGATATATAACGCCAATTAGTATGTTTGCAGACCTGGGAGTCTGCAAGAAGTCAGAACGAGGCTGGGGTCAGGGGAAGACAACTCATATTGAGTTATCTCTCTTACAACGGCCCTCATCAAAAACTAACGGCCATAATTTTAAAATACATCTTTAAAATAAATAAAAATAAATAAATAAATAAAAAAATGCATTAAGTCTCTTTTCATTTTAATTTTCACTAGGATCTCAATTCAAGTGTTATTTATAGGTAAAGTCAGTCAGTTAAGTGCCAT
The DNA here is from genome assembly GCA_037127315.1 of Ascarosepion bandense. Taxonomy (NCBI): domain Eukaryota; kingdom Metazoa; phylum Mollusca; class Cephalopoda; order Sepiida; family Sepiidae; genus Ascarosepion; species Ascarosepion bandense. The sequence goes on from JBBBDQ010000276.1 coordinate 6,807,514, forward strand.
ACGTGATACATGCTTGGTTGATCATGTCTCGAAAGAGACATGACTAACTGGGCAAAAGATTATCCTGCAGTAGGTTACCATACAGTAGACTTGTTGTGGAATACTGGGGAAAATGTTGATCAGAAGGATTTATGTTTGCAGCGTCATGTAAAGATCTTGTGGAAGAACCAGCCAGTACTCAACTAGAATGGAAGTTGGGCCTGACTGACCAAAATCACCCTGGAGCAAATTGGTAGGTGGTTTAAATAATAACCTGGGAGATTCCATTCTGTTACAGGCATGTCTATTCCGTCAGCAGTGATTGGCTGATAATTTCAGTGTGTACATTGAGCTCCATAAATATTCAACACAATATCCACCAATGGTCTTTGGGCCACATAGGGACATGTATTCAGTTACAACTCTGTTTATTTTTGTCTGCCAACTGGACGCTAGTTGGACACATCAGGAAGGTGAGTCTCACACTCTTTAATATTCACCTTCCTACAGGGAGACAAAAGGAGACGTCAGAAAGGTGAGTCTCACACTCTTGAATGTTCACCTTCCTACAGGGAGACAAAAGGAGACAGCCATGTTGAAAGGTAAGTTAATTGACTTCTGCAGAAGTCAGGTGTGTTCGACTTTCCACAAACAATAAGAAATAAGAAACACAATGGCAAATGGCATGAAGCAAGAAACACAGATTTTGGGTAAAAATATCCAGGTTTCTCTTATATCCAGGTTATACTGCCATAAATATATAGTGTGACCCGGATATAAGAGAGCTGTAGGAACCGGATAAAATTTATCTTGTATTCGAGTTTCTCTTATATCTGGGTTTGGTCTATTTTATATACATTATCACAGGCTCTAATTTGAGACCAGAAAAATCTATCTTATATCCGAGTTTCTCTTATATAGGGATCTCTTATATCAGGGTTACATATATATATGCACAGTATAACCCTGACTTAAGAGAGTTGTCGGGACCGGATGAAATTTCTCATACATTCGAGTTTCTCTTATATCCGGGTTTGGTCTATTTTATATACATTATCACATACTCTAATTTGGGACCAGATAAAATCTCTCTTATATCAGAGTTTCTCTTATACCAGGGTCTTTTATATCAAATATATACAATTGAACATTTCTGAAAGGTAGTAATGAATGTGAATGTCTCAAAGATGACGAAAATCTATTTGAATAGAGTTCAGGACAAATTGTGTGTAGTTCCAAGACAAATGATTAAATTAAATGACAATTTAGAAAACGTGTATTGAGGAAAAACTGGTGTGTGTGTGTGTGTGTGTGTGTGTGTGTGTGTGTGTGTGTGTGTGTGTGTGTGTGTGTGTGAAGTCTATAAGGTTGAGTTGCGTACCTTCGATTGGAAACTTAGCAATATTTCTTTGTAGCTAAAGTCAATAGCAACTTTAGAAAATATTACTGCTTTGATGAATCATGCATCGGTCTGCGATAATCGTTTGAAATATAGAATGGTATTTTAGATGAAGTATCTCGTTGGCGGGCTTGATTATTCGTGGTGTTGAGTTAGCTGGGTCATTAGGTTGTGCAGGAAAGCTTCGTGATGAAATCTTTGGTCGTGGAGTCGAGTTAGCAAGATTGCTGTTTCGAGTGTCAAAATTTCGTTTGGAAATTGTAAAGCTAACTGATGATCAAGGGTTAGTTACTCTTTATATAGCTGAACCAGAATCTGTTCTGTTATTTAACCCATAACTGGAAGGAAGAGAAAAAACAGATTAATACCTTTCCAAACTGGGGTCAAAACAACATGAAAGTATAAAAATACTTTTATAGAAATGTTTACATAAAAATAGACTTTTATAGAAAAATATAATTTTTTGAAAGAAAAAAAAATACTGCCATAATACATTTTTGAAAGAAAAAAAATATATCAGCAATACATTTTTTAATGCAAAACTAGAAGAAATTTTTAGTTTTCTAAAATAAAAAAGAAAGTTTTCATTAAAATTTGACTAAATCAAACTTCTCACCATAACCAAATATTAAAAAAAACCTTAAAACCCCATCTTCTTGGCATTAAATAACCCACAGAGGTGTTGATATGCCGTTAAACAAAACTCAAACTCATTTACTCATACAAACTAACAAAGAGAAAGACAAGAGCAAGGAAAATAGGATGTTTTTAAAATGCTGTATTCATATCAGTGAATTGGCATGGATCTTTGGAAAGGTTTTTATTATATAAATATGAATGCTAATCAGCATTTGTTAATGAATAGGATGACTTTTTAACCCCTGGAAATTAAATAGATACTCGCTCAAGTTATGACAGAAAAAGAAGGTTCAGTTTTGATTTGATTGATCCATTTTCTACAGTTTATCAACCCTTTGAAGGTTATTTAAAGCCAGAAAATATTTATATTTTTAGATTGTAAGAATCCACGAAGCCCACTTGTTCCTTGGACACTCTTCTAACAGTTAAAATCGAAAATATGAATTATTTTTGCAACCCTTCTTTTTACCTATTTTTTTGTCTGGTATATTTCACAGTTTCAGTACGAGTAACCTAATTGAGTGTCGACAGTTAGCTTAGCACTTAAATCCAACTCAGCTAATTTGCAGAAGATGCAACATCTATTGTGCATACACCGTTTCCTGTCCATTAAACCCGTTAAATTTTATTAGTGGTTCTGTTACTTCTCCTCTTCAAGTGCGCCATTCTTGTCTTTGATATTTTGGAACTTAACTGTAACTGTAAAAATCTTTATACAAACAAAGCTTTTACATTTATAAAAAAAAAAAAAAGAGTTTAGCTCTGGAATACCTGGTCTGTGGTAAAGAGACAAATTTCTCTGAGTTCCAAGTTATAATTCTTGAGGAGGATTTTCAATAATAAAATAGCGGGTATCTCTTCTCTTATTTCATTTGTAGTGAGGGGTAGTAGGATTCCGTAGCATCACGTCGGGGTCACCACTTTATAGCGGGTATCTCTTCTCTTATTTCATTTGTAGTGAGGGGTAGTAGGATTCCGTAGTAGGTTAACGGAGTCCGGGCTTTGTGGGAAGATAGCCCACTATAATTCATAAATGATTATAAATTCAAGAATGGCAATTTTGAGTGTAAAATAACATTTATACATATATACATTTCAATTAATGTTTTACAATTAAAACAATACTTGGAATAAAGGTCCAACGAAGTTAGATGGAGTTCATGGCAGATAGTAATGGGTTAAAATAGATAAAAGAATGTTCATTGAAGATATAATGCTGAAAGGTAAAAAGCTTGGTAGTATGATTAATGTTCATTATCAAGTTGCCGTTTCTAAGGTCAGTAGGTCAGCAAGTTGGTTTGTGGAATGCCTTAGAAAAGGTCAGTTAGTACTTCGAGAACAGGGAAGGAAAAAAGGCAAACATAGTAGCCGCTCGACATAGGTCAAGGAAGAAACTAATTACACTCTTCTCCTCTGTCTGTGCCTGTCTGTCTGGGTGCCTTTTGTCACGGCTTTTATATTTTCCTTCTGGCTTAAAACGCTGGTCGTTTCGCATTTCATCCTTGTATTTGGTTCCGGGCTTCTCATTGGCTGATAAATAAAAATGGTCATTTGATATTTGATTAATTTTTATTTTTCAACCAGAACATCAGCGCGGAGCCACTTGCGTACGACGACTTTTTATTCATAAGCTTTCTGGTCGGCATAGAGCCAACATCCGGTTTGCTCGCTTTTGCTCGGTCGGTGGTATCACCACAGATTCAGTGCATGTTTCCCATCATTCTTTTGTCACTGTTTATTATTATTATTATTATTATTATTATTATTATTTTTAATTCTTTCCTTGGCTGGTTTTCGTTTTAACTGCTTTTCTTTCTTTCTTTCTTTCTTTCTTTTTCCACATATTTTTTTAACTTTTACTTTTTTCCATCATTTTCTTTCTTTCATTTTGCTTATTTTATTTATTTATTTCCTCGCTGTTTTTCTTTCTTTCTTTCTTTCTTTCTTTCTTTCTTTTATTTTGTTTATTTTATTTACTTATTTCCTCGCGGTTTTTCTTTCTTTCTTTCTTTCTTTCTTTCTTTCTTTCTTTCTTTCTTTCTTCACAGTTTTTCTTTTTTTGTTTATTTTATTTTCTTTTTTTCTCCGCCAAACAGTAGGACACAATGAATTGTCTCACCCTGAAACAACCTTCAAAATATAACCTACTGTTATTTCCCCCACCCCCAACCTGACGGCCATGTCCTTGTCTTCTGTTCAAACATTTTAAACAATACTAAAAAGAGATGGGGTCACAACACACACACACACACACACACACACACACACACACACACACACACACACACACACGAGATTAGAGGTCTAGATACCGATATTTGGGGAAGATGAAGAAGTTATGTCATAAAGTGATATTGATTGGCTGGACTATGATGTCTAAATTAGGAAATGATAAATTTTATGTGTGAAAGTGTTGGATTCCATCGATCCAGGCATTTGCTTTTGTCTGAGTGTCAGGATTTTAAACATTTAGCAACAACAACAACAACAACAACAACAACACTTTTAAATGAAACATGAAGAAGGCTTATTTTCCGAAAACACTACCACCACCACCACCACCACCACCACCACCACCACCACCACCACCACCACCACCACCAAACTTCTGAATATCGTTTCTTATGTCTTTGTCTATGAGTGTATCAAATTTGATTAAAATCGGACCACTCCTTCTATAACCCGATTTTTTCGATTATCGATTTTCGATATTTATCGGGGGTACCTCGACACAAAACCTAGCTAAGAACACTCACAGATGCTTATAGTACAACTGTGTAAATTTTCAAGAAAATCGGTTCAACCGTTTCGGAGTCTACAGTTAACGGACACACACACAGACACATACAGACACACACAGACAAAGTTCCATTTATAAATAAGTTTAGATTTAGATTAAATGATCTTGAAATGGGTTAACAGACTTACTTTATGACAATCAAGTTAATGTATTTGTGAGTTCATAGACAAAGCCTTAGTGGCAGTTGCTGATTAATCCTTTCTACTGTGTGTGTATGTGGACAAGGCCTTATTTGTTGGCAGCTGGCTGTCTCTCTTCTATTCTGTGTGTGTGTGTGTAGATCAAACTGGCCTCCCAAATTGTTTTTGAGCACAAAAAAGAAGTATGCTTCTATCTTTATATCTGTAAGGGTGTTCAAAATAATGGTGCAAATTTCTTGAATACAAGGTTTTCATTGGTTAGAAAATAATTTCACACTAGCTTACAAAAACATTTTCTCAATTTTGCTGGAGTGAATGGTAAAGAAAGTTATTATTGTTAATTTGTAAATAGTCCAAAAAATAACATGGTAGGTCTACAATTACACCTGCCAAGTATTTTGACAGTATGAATTCAGTTAATCTGTTTCAACACACATAATGGATAACCCACTATAAACTGGTGACCGCGACGTGATTTCACACACACACACACACACACACACACACACACACACACACACACACACACACACACACACATACATTTAGTGTATCGAGGCAGCAAATAATTTTCTAAACATATGCTGTTAAATATAAGAGACAATGAATGTCTATTATGTTTAATCATGAGCCATTCTAAATGTCGTATTTTGGCTTTAATTTCAGCTGAAAATAAAGACAAAAATTCTCCAACATTTGGATAATTTTTTATTAATTTGTTTCTAAGCTTTCGGCTCACATGAGCCATCTTCAGAGAGGTCACCAAGACGGTAACACAATAACATCCACCATCACCGACGATTTTATTTTGTGTCGACATAAAACTCCGCTAGGCAACGGCAATAGTTACCAAAAATAACAAACGCAGTTTGCAAATTTGCAATGCGGTTCTATGACGTCACATTTATATTTAACAGTATATATATATATATATATAATTTAAATTGTGTGTATTTTGGCAGCATTTTTTCATTAATGCAGGTTTCATTGAATAATATAGACAAGTTTTGTCTATTAATTTTGTGTAGGATCCGTTCATACCGTCTGATATACTTGATGGTGATGTCGTTGAAAGACAACAAAAAATCACAGTAATTGTTGATTTTTTTATCGGGTCTAAGCTTTCAATTTATATTTTCAACGTCTCTTCCTCCACTGTTCGTGATTTGCAAAAAAACAATGTAGTATATAAATTCATATGTCCATTTAGAGAATTTAAAACAACACGGTTATCAACGCACACTTCTGAGAAAAACGCTCATTGATAACACGTACATACTTAAACAAGAAAATAATAAACAGAAACTAACAATCCTCGAAGCAATCTACATTAAACAATTTAAACCTAGTTTGAATACAATCAATTTTGATATTTCCAATAACGTAATCAAATGCCAGTAATCAGATCAGGGACCACAACGCCACTATTTTGTCACTGTCTTCGGCCATCCGCCACGGTAGGGATGGACTTATATTTTTAATTTAATTCTCTTTATTGTTAATAACTTAAATGTTCTATGTTTACTGTGTGTTAATATTTACTCTTTGATAATGGCTTATGTGAGCCGAAAGCTTAGACCCGATAAAAAAATCAACAATTTATGATTAAAAAAAAAATTAATATTGCAAATATAAGACAGCACACTCAAAATTTTTACAACATTTTGGCAGCACTCGCCGTGGACATAGTAGGAAATATACAGCCAACTATACTGCAATCAAAAGACGCCCTAAAAGAAGCAGTGACGGGCGCTTACGAGAGAACAAAACCAGAGATGCTGGACAAATTAATGTCGTCATTGACAGTAACGGGTCGTCCTTCAGTATAACTGAATGAACTCATGTCATTAGCAAGTCGAATTGGGGTAGGGGACGATATTGTGCGTCACAAATTTATTCAAGCCCTACTCCACTCTATTAATTAAGTCGATTTAGACACAGATCGTCTTGGAAAAATGGCGGACGACTTATTATGATATTTTAATACACAAGACACCACACATACTCGACAGATTTCAGGGAATCAAAAGGATAGACAGCAAAATAAAGATGAAAACCTTCTGATGATAATTCAACATAAAACTTGTAAGCCGCAGGGAGTTCGGTTAAGTCTGACACAAGGCCGAACCAAGAAACATTAACCAACTCCCTACTGTTGTGGTTCGGACAACGTGGTAGTAATTTGAAAGTGGAGTCACCATTATAAAGTAGACTGGTTGTCCAATCCACCACATTAATAATAAAAATAACTCAGAGAACAATATAACAAGAATAATAACAATGTATTAAAAATAGTTACAGGATTGATTATTTTGTGCATGCAAGATTTAGTGGAGAAAGTTCTCTCTTGGATGTTGAAGAAAATGTATCAATGTTCATATTGGAAGAGTTCCTGAAAAAAGAAAATATGATGTTCGTACTAATCAGTAGTTGAATATAACTATATATGCAGTGAAGAATGCTTGAGAGAGAGAGAGAGAGAGAGAGCGAGAGAGAGAGAGAGCGAGAGAGAGAGAGAGAGAGAGAGAGATTTTTGGTGTAACTAATTGCTAAACGCAATTAGCGCAGTAAGTGAGTTGAACTGTTAGCTCCGAAAAGCAGTTTCCAACTGGTCTAAGCGCGTGTGAACATCAGCTTATATATTTCTGAACGAAGCGCGGGAAAAAGAGGTTTCACGTGCGGTACTAATGTATAAGTATGTGCGTATATGTGTGTATACGTGCGTACATGGCGATATGTATATAAGTATGTACATGCATGTAGAAGTGATTCTACACTACTACTTCAAATTAAAAGAATTTGTATAACTAAATCATTATTATTTCCCCCCCCCCCCCCAAAAAAAAAAGAATTTACACTTTAAACGAATATTTACTGTCTTTAAATAACGTGTAAAAGGTTGATAAGCAATAAAAAACGAATCAATCAAATTACCTCACCAATAAAACTAAATGTAACATTTTTGTTTTCAAATCAGCTAATATTCCTCATGAGGTGCATTGGATATCGGCTCGGAACGAGAAATCGGGGAGCCGAGTTCGAATTCCAGCCGAATTCATTGCATTCACTTACGCGCAAATACCCTTGGGAAAGGTATTAATCCGTCTATTCCTTCCAGTTATGGGTTAAATAACAGGACAGATTGGGTTCTATAGCCTTGGTCGGCAGCCAGTCTACCCCAGAAGGCAAGGCAACCTACTGTAGGATAATCTTCTGCCCAGTCAGTCATGTCTCTTTCGAGACATGATCGCCCAAGCGTATGGCACTTAACTGACTGATTCCTCAAATAAAGTTTCATAAAAGTATAGTTTACTTTTGAAAGAGAATGAAATTATGCTGACAAATGGCTAAAAATGACACTAAGATCAGCGATTTTTAACAATTTGAAAACAAAAGCTTCTTCCAGTCAATTTAAATTATTCTTTTTTTGAATAAAGCATTGTATTTTGCTTATTGGAAATATAATCTGTAAGCATGAAATTAAAACTAAAATGAAAAAAAAAACCTTCAAGAAAGATTTTTCATTCTTAACCATTTCTAAAAGTATGTATGATGTACCGAAATGGGGTGAGGTGTGTGTGGGGGCGTGACTGTGGGGGTAACAGCCTTTTTAAATATTTCAATATAGTTTTCTAAAATAACCTATTTAATATACTGTTTTAAATCATATCACCCACTGATATGCAGGGGGCTACGGAGTAGTGAAAAGATTGGAAAAGAGAAAGCCGGAAACCACATCCTAAACAGGGAACAAGGGATTAGCCTCTTAACCTGTTCAATAGACGTGGGTGGAGTGTGAACCGGGCGATAGATAGATCTATTTACTCCAATTGAAAAAAAAAGAACAAATTGAGAAGATTCGAAAAGAGAAAGCCGGAAACCACATACTAAACAGGGAACAAGGGATGAGCCTCTTAACCTGTTCAATAGACGTGGGTGGAGTGTGAACCGGGCGATAGATAGATCTATTTACTCCAATTGAAATAAAGAAAAAAGAAAGAAATTAAAGTGATAAGATTGGAAAAGAGAAAGCCGGAAGCCACATCCTAAACAGGGAACAAGGGATGAGCCTCTACACCTGTTCGATAGACATGGGTGGAGTGTTTTGAGAAGTTCATATGAGTTCTTTAGAGTTCTATTGGAGTTCAGTAGAACTACTAGTTGATATTGGTCGGCAGTTAGCCGAATACTAAGGAGTCAGCTTTCAGTGGAAGATTACCAAGTTCCTAACATTTTGGGTATACTGTTATGGTTTATAAAATGGCGAGTGTTCTAAAAATAGAAAAAGATAGACACACTGACGCCAAGAATTCAAAATTGGGCAGCTAAATGAGGAACCGTTTCTTTTGATAGGTGTAGGAGTAAGAGTGGGAGTAAGAAGTAGGAGTTAAGGACAGTAGTTTGTGTAGGAGATTTCAAAAAGAAAAGACGCTAGTCAGTTGACGACTAGAGTTTAGAAGGGAGAGGCTCGTTTACTACTATCATCCCCACAGTGAAGAGAATTTAGCTAGTCTGCTCCTGTATCCACACAAAATTTAAAGGTTGCAACTTGATGTAAAAACCTAAAGTTTTATACCAAAAATAAACATCATTAATTCAAGTTTGTGTTATCTTCTAATTATACCAAAACGAAGCAACACAACAATACAATTCATCCATTAACAATTAAGTACTGAAAATTTAATTTAAATCGGATAATTACCTTATTTTTGTTAAATTTTTTTCAGCAAAAGTTGCAATACATTTGGCCCAAAATTTGGGTCAAATGTATTGCAACTTGTATTGATTTGGGCCTAAGTTTTTGGTAATTATATACCAGCGGTCAGCAATCCACGGCCCGCTGGCCACACCCGGCCCTCGATTGACTCTTGTCCGGCCCGCTACCTTACCCTGGACACTATATAAATATAGATAAACCAAACCAAAGAGACAGTTGATAGTCTGAATATATTGCGTCGAAATTAAAAACAAATTATTTCTTTTTACATGGAGAATGTGTTTTATTTTTTATTTGTAGGGATCACCAAAATTAGCGTACGGCCTCACTTTCACTTTTTCTGTGAAATTGCTTTAGTGAGCGAGCACTCTTAATGAATATAAAATAAAAATAGTGTTTTCAACCAATTTTAATGGAATTTTTTTTTCAGTACTGATTAATGAAACATTTATTTTTAAGATGTAATATTTTTTAACAAAATTCCCGTCAGATATTAAATTATATTGAATCCTTGCTTTCTTGAAACACATAGAAAATTTACTCACATATTTAATAACATGCTTCTTGTCCATGACATTGAAGCCATAGCTGTTTTGCCCTCCTCCATGATTCTACATAGCTTTTTGGCCCTCACTCTCCAAAAAGGTTGCCGACCTCTATTACGATTCATGCTAAGAAAAAAATCAATAAAAAATGCATTCTAATTGAGCTTTCTTCGTTATATATATATATATATATATATATATATATATAAGAGACGAATGATAAATCTTATAAAATATTTGGGTGTTAATTTTGGTTTTACAGAGAAATCAATTCCAAAAGAAATTAGACATCGAGACTGTAGGTTGTCTCCCTTGCATCAAACGCACACTCAACTTGGCTTTGCCTCTTTGAAATAACCGATCAATTGATGTTCACTGTTGGCCGGATGCCAGGGATTATCTGGAATCTGGTGGTCAAGTATCCGTTCTCCAGACAGTGAGTCTCCATTACCCTCAGACAAGTAGTATCAACTGTTGTCTCTGACATTTCCGACAATTCCAAAGTGAAATGGATTTTTTAAAATGTTCGTTATGATAAGAAAAGCGTCTACTACAGAAAAATATCTTCTCCGGTGGGAATTCAGAGTCACCCCATATAAATACAAATCGTATTTAACAGAAAGAAAAGAAAAGAAAAAAAAAAGAGGGTCATTTGAAGTTATGGGGCGAATTTGTCCTCAACAGATCGTTTGAAATGCTTAATCCCTCACAGCAAACAGCTGCCTTTAATCTAAGTCAATTAGTTGGTTGTTTTGTTTTTATGGCATATCAACATCGGCGGGTCATTTGTTGCCAACTAAATTTTTTTTTATTTATTGCTGGTAATACCTTTTTTCTTTCAACAATTTATTGTCTTTGTATAAGTTTTGTGTCTAGTAATACTTTTTTCTTTTCGAGTATCAAGATTCATTGGGATTTGTTTTTAAGGGAAGGGTCCCTAAGTCCTACCCTGTTATTTAATCCACAACTGGAGGAAGGGGACGGATTAATACCTTTCCCATGAATGGTATATACCAGTGCTTAAGTGAATGCAGGGTATTCAACTGGAATTCGAACTCGGCTCACCGATTTCTCTTTCCGAGCAGATATCCACTGCACCACAACGTACATCCGTCACTAACCACTTACAGCACCTGGTATTCCCAAGCAGTCACCCATCTAAGTACTGACCAGGCTCAACGAAGTCAATAAGTCTTGAAAGTTTAATTAAAATCAGAGAAATATCCGATTTTTGCAAGAATTTCTAAATCAATGCTTTTTTCCAGATCCAAGGATTGAACCCATGACCATTGATACTAACACATGTATAACCTACTTCTATATTTTTTAAGTCACCGCCCCGAAGGACTTTAGTGGTCTATTTCGAAATAATTCCAAGATTATTAAAAAATTACCCATCTCAGAAATAAATACAAATTATGACAAATGGTACGAACCCACTAACATAATCCAGTTGTCAAAATCCACCTGACACTGAATATAAAAGGCTCCAAAAATACACGTCGTAGTGACGAACCAAATCCAACATGAAAAGAAACAATAACTTATTTCACAGGATATTTTGTAATAATCAACGAGATAAACGAAACCATATCAGCCAATCTATGGACACCTGATGATGACTAGAGGGTACTTGGTCGAAACGTTGTGTCTCTATAAGATATCAACGAAGATGAGAATAAAAGTTCGAAATAATTCCAAGATTATGAAAATTACTCATATAAGGAATTATACTAAAAACAATCAGAGTTTTAAAGTTTAATAGGATCAACAGGAATTCTTGTTTCGCTCTTAAGACCGGAAAGAGTCGTTGAGGCGCCGGCGGGCCGAGCTGTCCACCATTCTTCCGCATCACTTGCGGTTGTCTGCCTGGGCCTGGGTCTCCGCGAATGGTTTCTTGGTGTGTTCATAATGTGGCGTCTGTTGGGAGTTTTAACCTGGCGAAGCCCATCCTTCTTCAGTGAGACACGCACCATAAATAGGTACGCACATATACGCAATCTAGAGAGATACATTAAATAGAATAACGAATTTTTTCAATGCGTAAGTTTTTTTTTAATTTTTTATAAGCGTTTCACCCCGAGCAAGGCATGTCACTGCCACTATTGCGCAGGGGGGCTCCATAGAGTGGAGAAAGGATAATTAAATATAGGAAATGTCAGAGGGTGGGTGATAGGCGGGTAGGGATACCGAGAATGGTTAAATATAGGAAATTTCAGAGGGTGGGTGATAGGCGGGTAAGGATACCGAGAATGAGGGTGGGGTAGATGAGAATGTTCTGAGAATAATTGGGATTTAGTGTGATAGGAGGTGTCTATTGACCCTACATTTAAACACCTGGAGATTGTAGCTGTCGGGAAAGCAGACTTGTGGAAGGGAGTTCCACAGGCGGGAAGCGCGAGAAAAGAAGCTGTTGGAGTAGAATTTACGGTTACATCTTATCTGTTTAACTGTAAAAGGGTGGGACCTAATTGTTAATCTAGTATCTCGTGTAAATTCGTGCTTAGGCGGCACCAGTGCTCTAAGTTCATCGAAGCAGAAGCCATGAAAGTACTTGTAGAAGAGGCACAGGGAAGCCACATTGTGAAATATCAAAATTAAAAAAATATAATAGAATGTATTTGCTAAAAATAGCTGCAGTAAAATAATAATCTGTTAAAAAAGAAAATTTGCACCCCCCCCCCACCACCACCACCACCAAAAAAAAAAAAAATTACGAGTGGACGAAAGAAGGGACTTGTTTTAATTGCTATTTTTTACAGTTAGCTTTTCTCGGCAATCAGGTTAAGCAGAGTTGCCTCCCTTAGATATAATTTTAGAAAAATGGCTACGATTGAGAGGTGATTTTTCGAAGCTCAGTTTAGATGTAACACAAAGACGAAAATATGTGGTAGCCAGCGAGGATCGGACTCAGTACTCAAGTGCAAAGATTCCAGAGAAGCAAGCTTGCTAAACATTCCTCCACGTACTATGATTTACAGAGAGACAAGCAGTTTCTTTACAATTTAATTAAAAATTTTAGCTAATAGGGGCTACCACAACGACCGAGTCCAAGTTAAGCGAGTCGGCGTAGGACTCTTAGGTTGTCCCAGTTTCCGTTCGATAGTTTCACCAGGGGTCGGCAACTTTTTGGAGAGTGAGGGCCAAAAAGCTAATGTAGAATCATGGAGGAGGGCCAAACAGCTATCGCTCCAGTGGAATGGAAAAGAACCATGTTATTAAATTTGTGAATGAATTTTCTATGTGTTTGAAAAAAGTAAGGATTCAATATAATTTCATATCTGACGGGAATTTTGTTAAAAATAGTATATCTAAATCTAAATATAAGCTTATTTATAAATGGAACTTTGTCTGTGTGTGTGAGTGTATGTGTATGTGTGTGTGTCTGTGACTGTGTGTGTGAGGGTATGTGTATGTGTGTGTATCTGTGTGTGTGTGTGAGTGTATGTGTATGTGTGTGTGTGTGTGAGTGTATGTGTCTGTGAGTGTATGTGTGTGTGTGTCTGTGTGTGTGTGAGTGTATGTGTATGTGTGTGTGTCTGTGTGTGTGTGAGTGTATGTGTGTGTGTCTGTGACTGTGTGTGTGAGTGTATGTGTATGTGTGTGTGTCTGTGACTGTGTGTGTGAGTGTATGTGTATGTGTGTGTGTCTCTGTGTGCGTGTGTGTGAGTGTATGTGTATGTGTGTGTGTCTGTGTGTGCGTGAGTGTGTGTGAGTGCATGTGTATGTGTGTGTGTGTCTGTGTGTGAGTGTATGTGTATGTGTGTGTGTCTGTGTGTGAGTGTATGTGTATGTGTGTGTGTCTGTGACTGTGTGTGTGAGTGTATGTGTATGTGTGTGTGTGTCTGTGTGTGTGTGTGAGTGTATGTGTATGTGTGTGTGTCTGTGTGTGTGTGTGTCCGTCCGTCACCTATAGACTGCGACATAGCTGAACTGATTTTTCTTTAAAATTTACACAGTTGTACTATAAGCGTCTGCGAGTGTTCTTAGCTAGGTTTTGTGTCGAGGTACCCCCGATAAATATCGATAATCGATAATCGAAAAAATCGGGTTATAGAACGAGTGGTCCGATTTTAATCAAATTTGATACTCATAGACAAAGACATAAGAAACGATATTCATAAGTTTCAAGGTTGCAGTTCTTACAATAGTGCAGAAAATCGATAATATATATATATATATATATAAGGCAAGATGTTTGTGTGTGTGTCTGTTTATCTGCCTGTATGTCTGTATTTTTTCAGCTCTTTTATTTTAGTTTTTGCTTCGGGTTTGGCTCTAAGTAGGTGTAATTGTAGTTCTTAGTCTCAGCCATGATACCATTTACTAAGACGACTTATTTAGCCTTCAAAATTCAGTTTACGACGAAAAAACTTATTTGATATCGATACCAGGAAATCAAAATTTGACTTAGATCCATTCATTTTTCTTTCAGTCTACGGTTTCGCTTTAACTGGAAACAACTATTGCTTTTTAGTGTTTCGTGCCAACGTCCAAGGAATCTGAACCCCAGGACCATGGATTAGTTTTAAAGCTTTCATTACACCCGAGCAACGCCGGGCTATACTGCTTGTCTTAAACATAAATGTTTCATGAATCAGTACTGAAAAAAATCCATTAAAATCGGTTGAAAACACTATATTATATTCATTTAAAATGCCCGCTCACGAAAATGAATGTGAGGCTTTAAGCTAATTTTGGCGATCCTTACAAATAAAAAATAAAAGTAAAACACATTCTCCAGGTAAAAAGAAATACATTTTAAAATTTCGACGCAATATATTCAGACTATCAACTGTCACTTTGGATTGGTTTATCTATATTTACATCGTGTACAGAGTAAGGTAGTAGGCCGGACAAGATTCACTCGAGGGCCGGGAGTTGCCGACGGGCCGGGGGTTGCCGACGGCTGGTTTACACGGATCATAAGCTTGTTCGGGATTGTGTAAACTTAGATAAGCCTAAGGTTATGGTGGCTGGGTACTGGAAATTGAGCGAATCATTATTCTAGGAAGAGCTGCTACTCATGCTATAGCGGTAATTGACAGGGGCTTTGATTGAGCATAAGTGGTTGTTGTGGACTGCACAACGTGGTTAGCATTTGTCGAACGTCGTCGTAGTCATTTGAAAGTGGAGTTACCATTATAAAGTAGACTGGTTGTCCAATCCACCACATTTATAATAAAAATAACTCAAGAGATCAATATAACAAGAATAATAGCAATGTATTAAACATAGTTACAGGATTGATTATTTTGTGCGTGCAAGATTTAGTGGAGAAAGTTCTCTCTTGGATGGTGAAGAAAATGTATCAATGTTCATACTGGAAGAGTTCCTGAAAAAAGAAAATATGATGTTCGTACTAATCAGTAGTTGAATATAACTACATATGTAGTGAAGTATGCTTGTGTGTGTGTGTGAGAGAGAGAGAGAGAGAGAGAGAGAGAGAGAGAGAGAGAGAGAGAGAGAGTAGATGTAGAGAGAGAGAGAGAGAGATGTAGTTTCCGGCTTTCTCTTTTCCAATTTTCTCACTTTGGTTTCTTTTTTTTTTTTTCAATTGGAGTAGATAGATCTATCTATCGCCCGGTTCACACTCCACCCACGTCTATTGAACAGGTTAAGAGGCTCATCCCTTGTTCCCTGTTTAGGATGTGGTTTCCGGCTTTCCGTCTTTCAAAGAGAGAGAGAGAGAGAGAGAAATATTTTTGGTGTAAATAATTGCTAAACGCAATTAGCGCAGTATGTGAGTTGAAAAGCAACTAACCTCATTCGGACTGTTAGCTTCGAAAAGCAGGATCCAACTGGCCTAAGCGCGTGTGAACATCAGCTTATATATTTCTGAATGAAGCGCGGGAAAAAAGAGGTTTCACGAGCGGTACTAATGTAAGAGTATGTACGTGCATGTGTATGTACGTGCGTACATGACGATATGTATATGAGTATGTATATGCATGTAGAAGTGATTCTACATGGTGGAATATATTAAAATCCAAAGTTAGGTCGTTTGCTTCCGTCAACTCTAGTTAGATTGCATTGAATACTGCTGTCACATCTGGTCGGGCGCCCCTGCTGTTCACATTGGGGTTCTCGACAAAATCCAAAGGAGAATCTGGCATCCTGAAATGGCAGCTCGACTCCAGTCACTTTCTAATCAACGATATATATATATATTTTTAATCGTATCACCCCGAGCAAGGCGGTAACGCCGCTAAGGTGCAGGGGGCGACGTAATAGTGAAAAGATTGGAAAAGATAAAGCCGGAAACCACATCCTAAACAGGGAACAAGGGATGAGCCTCTTAACCTGTTCAATAGACGTGGGTGGAGTGTGAACCGGGCGATAGATAGATCTATCTACTCCAATTGAAAAAAAAACAAAGAAATCAAAGTGAGAAAATTGGAAAAGAGAAAGCCGGAAACTACATCCTAAACAGGGAACAAGGGATGAGCCTCTTAACCTGTTCAATAGACGTGGGTGGAGTGTGAACCGGGCGATAGATAGATCTATTTACTCCAATTGAGAGAAAGAAAAAAAAAAGAAACCAAAGTGAGAAGATTGGAAAATAGAAAGCCGGAAACCACATCCTAAACAGGGAACAAGGGATGAGCCTCTTAACCTGTTCAATAGACGTGGGTGGAGTGTGAACCGGGCGATAGATAGATCTATCTACTCCAATTGAAAAAAAGAAAAAGAAACCAAAGTGAGAAAATTAGGAAAGAGAAAGCCGGAAACCACATCCTAAACAGGGAACAAGGGATGAGCCTCTTAACCTGTTCAACTACTTTAGTTTCTTGCTACTGTGATCCTCAAGCAACCAGCATGTGGGTAGGGAGGATATAGTAGGTCAATGAAATTTGAGTGGAGAAAAAAATGATCATGAAATATTCATTGTATATTATTAGGCCTTTCAACCAAATAGAACCATTATATATATATATATATATATATATATATATAGTATTGGTGAAACTTACAATTATTAAAACAAAAAAGAAAACTTGAGAACCAATAAAATAAAAGGAACAAATAGGTAAAACTCTGAGAAGACAAAAAAACAAACCCCTTCCTTTACAATAATAGACGGTGCTCAATGTCTAAATGACCAAGACAGAGAAAAAACACTAGCTAGTAACACCTCTCAAGATAGAGGCAAAGTTCAAATAACTACTTGAGTTTCTTGCTACTGTGATCCTCAAGCAACCAGCATGTGGGTAGTGGAGATATAGTAGGTCAATGAAATTTGAGTGAAAAAAAAAATGATCATAAAATATTCATTGTATATTATTAGGCCTTTCAGCCAAATAGAACCATTGAGAAAAGCTGTAAAAAATCAATTTTTTTAGACACAATATACTATAAATATTTTTTATTATAATCGTTTCTCTTTATGGCTTCTGTCTCTACAAATATTTTCACGGATTTCGCTCCGACGAGATTAGCTCCCTGGCGTCCCCTCGTCCAACTAGGTCCCACCCTTTTACAGTGAAAACAAATGTTACCGCAACTTTTATTCTATCAACTTCTTTCCTCGCACTTCCCGCCTGTGGAACTCCCTTCCGTATACATGCTTTTCTGATAGCTATAATCTCCAAGAGTTTAAATGCAACATCAATTGCCATCTCTTATCTCCTTGACTCCCATCCTTTCCCCGACACCCGTTATATCTTGTTCTTCTCTCGTACAGCTCTTTTCATACCAGTATTTCCATCCTTCTCTTCTATCGCACTTCCCGCCTGTGGAACTCCCTTCCGTATACATGCTTCTCTGATAGCTATAATCTCCAAGAGTTTAAATGCAACATCAATTGCCATCTCTTATCTCCTTGAGTCCCATCCTTTCCCCGACACCCGTTATATCTTGTTCTTCTCTCGTACAGCTCTTTTCATACCAGTATTTCCATCCTTCTCTTCTATCGCACTTCCCGCCTGTGGAACTCCCTTCCGTATACATGCTTCTCTGATAGCTATAATCTCCAAGAGTTTAAATGCAACATCAACATCCTTCTCTTCTCTCGCACTTCCCGCCTGTGGAACTCGCTCCCGTATTCTTGCTTTCCTGACGGCTACAACCTCCAGAAATTTAAATGCAAAGTCAATACTCATCTACCAACCACTTGACTCTAGCTCTCTCCCCACCCCTGTATAACCTTCCCTTTCTCTCCACCTATGTATCTTTCATCGCACCTGCTTTCTCAGCTTTCTATTGTTCCTTTCTAACTAGTTTGTACTCCTCACTCTTTTCTAATTAATCTTTTTACATTTATGTAGCCCCCTGCACATCAGTGGCGTTTCCGCCTTGCTCGGGGTGAAATGAGTAAAAAAAAAATAAAAAAATAAAAGATAAACAATTCTACGACACACCCTGTAACCAGTTCCCCATTTTCTTCACTCTCTTATTGTTGTAGAGTAGTTTTTGCACTGAAGGCTATAATCGGGCTATGTCGGTTGCTAATCTACTTAACGTACCCAAAATATTAGGAACTTAGTAATCTTCCACTGAAAGCTGACTCCTTAGTATTCGGCTAACTGCCGACCAATATCAACTGCCTAGTAGTTGTCCTGAACTCCAATAGAACTCTAAAGAACAATATTTATTGTATTAAAAATACAATTGTGGCACAAGGCCGAAAAGGGGAGGGGTAGAGGGCGATATTCACTTAACTATCCTATACCTAGCTAAACACTATCACGACCCAATCACACATTACAATTTACACATTCACCGCAAGAACCCATCTATCATCTCCCAATCCTTCATACACATATTTATAAGGGGAATCTAAAAAGGGGGGAAAGCCCATGACAATAAAAATGCATTTATATACAATATAATATATATAATTTAAAACATTTAGTGAAAGATGAAATGATGGGAGGGGGACGAACCCAAAAACAAATTAAAAAAGCACTCTAAAAAACTCCTATGATCTTCCCAAGAACTCTTATCAATATAAGAGGGAGAGTCCATTATCTGAGGAATAGGTGTGTTTCCCCATAACACTTATGCAACCTCCTGCAAGCCAGTGGCAGTAATGAAAATGGTTATAAAAAATAGGTGAAATGGTTATAAAAAATAGGTTAGCTGTGCAAATGTTATCAGAAGTTAGAGCTGATCGTGCTATTAAATCGTGTGATAGCAAGAAGCTGCCTTAACTAGGGCGGAGCTGGCCTCTTTGCTTATCAAGTTGAATCAAGCTATGGTAATTAGGGCTAGGTTAAAAAAAAATACTTTCCGAGTCGATGAATATGGCCACCGAATTGCGTGTTGAAATGCGTTCAATCGACATATCACGAGCGTCAAATCTATCTAAACTTATTTATAAATGGAACTTTGGCTGTGTATGTGTGCGTGTGTGTGTGTGTGTCCGTCACCTATAGACTCCGAAACGGCTGAACCGATTTTCTTGAAAATTTACACAGTTGTACTATAAGCGTCTGCGAGTGTTCTTAGCTAGGTTTTGTGTCGAGGTACCCCTGATAAATATCGAAAATCGATAATCGAAAAAAATCGGGTTATAGAAGCAATGGTCCGATTTTAATCAAATTTGATACACTCATAGACAAAGACATAAGAAACGATATTCATAAATTTCAAGGTTGCAGTTCTTACAATAGTGAAGAAAATCGATAATATATATATATATATATATATATATATATATATAAAAGGCAAGATGTTTGTGTGTATGTCTGTTTATCTACCTGTATGTCTGTATTTTTTTCACCTCTTTTATTTTAGTTTTTGCTTCGGGTTTGGCTCTAAGTAGGTATAATTGTAGTTCTTAGTCTCAGCCATGATACCATTTACTCAGAGGACTTATTTAGCCTTCAAAATTCAGTTTACGACAAATAAACTTTTTTGATATCCATACCAGGAAATCAAAATTTGACTTACATCCATTCATTTTTCTTTCAGTCTATGGTTTTGCTTTAAGTGGAAACAACTATTGCTTTTTAGTGTTTCGTGCCAATGTCCAAAGAGTCTGAGCTCCGGGACCATGGATTAGTTTTAAAGCTTTCATTACACCCGAGCAACGCCGGGCAATACTGCTAGTTTCTAGATAAGCCGGCCGTGACTAAAAACACATGCATACGTGAAGTTTTTTTGAGACTACTTTCAAGATCTGTTTATCAGGGAGCCCGGTCTGAACTCTGCTTAGTTCAACGCCTATTTGACCGACCGATCGACCGACTTACCCAGCCTCGAGGGAGATGAAGCAGTTTGGCTGCATTACAGAGTTTGAGATCTTGGGAGCTCTGAAGCTGGTTGGTCGGGACAAAACTCCAGGATGAGATGGTCTTCTTTACGAACTGTACTTGTAAAAGTCACCCATCATTGTTCCTTTCCTGGAACTGATTTTAAACAACTGGATGAAGCAGGGGTCTATACCTCAACGCTTCACTAGGGGTGAGATTAAACAGCTACGACAAAAGACAAAAACGGCAGGGACGGAGGAGGTAATTTTCGGTCTTTAACGATGTTAAACACAAAGTTAAAGATTTTGGCGAAGATCTTAGCTAGCCGTTTTCAGGCTATCCTTTCTAGTCTGATAGGTTCTATAGTGAAACAGACATTAGGGTACTCCCGGGTTTATCTCCCCACCAATTTTGTACCAAAAACTTTAATCATTTTGTGAAGATTAAATATAAAACATGAACACCACACAATTTGGGTTTTTGGTGGAATGTGTCGTGAGACTAAAGTATGTTTCTTGTATGCAATACCAGACCGGAGTGCAGCAACACTGACGCCTATAATCAAGCAGTCGGTTCGACCTAGCTCCACAGGAATCACAGACGAGTGGAGGGGATACAATCAAGTGAGGAATGATTTTGCACATCTCACAGTGAATCACATCTTATATATATATATATATATATATATATATATATATATATATATAGTACTGTGCAAAAGTATTAGGACAAGAACTATTTTATCTTTTATGAGGCATCAAAATAAAGTTTAAAATCTAACACTTTTGCACACTAGTGCAAAAATCTAACACTTTTGCACACTAGTGTGCAAAAGTATTAGGACAGGGGTGATTTTCCTAAAAACCTCACTGAAATTCAAATACAGGGTGAAAAGCCAAGTAAACTGCTAATAAATATTGATTATTTAAAACTACGTGTAAAAGAAATGTATTAAAAAGAAGTTATTTAATTTTTCCTATTTTCTATTAAACAAGTTATTTTGAAACTACTCATTATTCTATTATCCTTGGATATGACTGACCATTTCCCCCCCACCCCTCTCGAATTGATAAATCTGATGTTACTTTGCAAGACACACTTTGGGAAATGTAAGCTGCTTGGCAGGAGATACCATTAGATAAATTGAAGAAGCTTGTGATGTCAATGCCTGACAGAATGAAGGCTGTGATCAAAGCAAAAGGCTATTATACTAAATATTTAATTTATTTTGTAACAAGTATTTTTTTCTTGTTAAAGCATTTGTTGAGTAAATCAAATAAAATTACTTTAATTAAATTGTTTATTTTCTCTCAATATGCCCCATAAAAGATAAAATAGTTCTTGTCCTAATACTTTTGCACAGTAATGTATATATATATATATATATATATATATATATATATATATATATATATATATATATATATAATAGGTGCGATTGGTAAATTGTCGCAATTCTTTTATTATTTCAAAGCAAAAGGCTATTATAATAAATATTAAATTTATTTTGTAACAAGTAATTTTTCTTGTTAAAGCATTTGTTGTGTAAATCAAATAAAATTACTTTAAATTGTTTATTTTCTTTCAGTATGTCTCATAAAAGCTAAAATAGTTCTTGTCTTAATACTTTTGTACAGTACTATATATATATATATATATATATATATATATATATATATATTAATGCAGGTTTCATTGAATAGTATAGACAAGTTTTGTCTATTAATTTTGTGTAGGATCCGTTCATACCGTCTGATATACTTGATGGTGATGTCGTTGAAAGACAACAAATCACAGTATTTGTTGAATTTTTTATCGGGTCTAAGCTTTCGGCTCACATAAGCCATTATCAAAGAGTAAATATTAACACACAGTAAACATAGAACATTTAAGCTATTAACAATAAAGATAATTGAATTGAAAATATAAGTCCATCCCTTATATATATATATATATACTTTGTGAGATTGGTAAATTGTCGCAATTATTTTATTATTTCAAAGCAAAAGGCTATTATATTAAATACTAAATGTTGTAACAAATATTTTTTCTTGTAAATGCATTTGTTGAGTAAATCAAATAAAATTACTTTAATTAAATTGTTTAGTTTCTGTCAATATGCCCCATAAAAGATAAAATAGTTCTTGTCCTAATACTTTTGCACAGTACTGTATATATATATATATATATATATATATATATATATATATATATATATATATATATACAGTAATTTAATTCTCTTTATTGTTAATAACTTAAATGTTCTATGTTTAGTGTGTGTTAATATTTATTCTTTGATGATGGCTTATGTGAGCCGAAAGCTTAGACCCGATAAAAAATTCAACAAATACTGTGATTTTTTGTTGTCTTTTAACGACATCACCATCAAGTATATCAGACGGTATGAACGGATCCTACACAAAATTAATAGACAAAACTTGTCTATATTATTCAATGAAACCTGCATTAATATATATATATATATATATATATATATATATATATATATATATATATATAATAAGATAAAAGACAAATATGAAACGTTTATCAGTCTAAAATGTTTCACTTTTATTAAAGCTTCATCAAAGAATAAGATATGCAGAAAAAGAAAGAAATTCTGGTATCTATGTTTGATATATATATATATGTTGTATCCCGAGAGGGGATGAACAGAGAAAGAATAGTGCAAGAAAAAACTCTTAACACTGAGGACATATAAATAGAAATTTACACGTACACCAACGAACAGTTAACACGAACAACAATTAAGAAGGCAATGTCTCTGTATAGGACGTATGCGTCCGTCTTGAGAAGTAGGCTTCCGTCTAGTGACGTCTAACTCTCGTCTAAGGCCGATGACTGTCGACTCTCGTATAATGACGAATAATCTTGATCACTCCCGTGCAATGACGAAGACTCTCGTATAGCCACGAACACACTCGATCTCTTCCGAGTGCTATCTGTCTCTAGTTCGTTCTCGTCTAGGTCTTTTATAACCCGGGTCATACCCATTCCTGGGTAGGACAGGATATTCCTCCACAACAGTATTTGATTGCAAATGTGAGAATATGTAGCCTCTAACACTTTCTCAAAGAAGAAATATACATAGAAAACACTTGTTATGAGGATGCATTTATGTATAAAAACAATATTAATAATGTATAAAAGTTATAGTATTGGATTCTATTGAGTCCTACTTGTATTACTGTTACGAGGATGCATTTATATATAAAAATAATATTAATAATGTATAAAAAGTTATAGTAATGGATTCTATTGAGTCCTACTTGTATTACTGTTATGAGGATGCATTTATATATAAAAATAATATTAATAATGTCTAAAAAGTTATAGCAATGGATTCTATTGAGTCCTACTTCTTATTGCAAAAAAGTTTTAATTCATGAAGTAGTTGTTAAATAGAGAAATTAGTAATAGAACGTTTTGGAAGATTGTAGAATGTTTGAGTAAAATCGAGAGAATTCGAAATGTTCCAGAAATATGCAAATTAGATGTTTGCCCCTATAAAAATAGGTTTTGGGAAGAGAGTAGTTAGTTGTTAACAGGATCTGCTGACATTATCAACTCCAGCCCGACTTGTGAATCTGTGCATCCATACGAGAGAATCTCTAAGAAAAGTTGCTGACCAACTAAAACCTGAAAGAGAACCTCAGGGTAAATAGATTTTTTTAATCCTTTTCATTGACCATACTGGAAATTATTCTTCATATACACATTTAAGTATTTCCAAAAAAGTATAAAACTTAAACTACTTCAGTAGCTTAACTTGGTAAAGATACTGACCCTTCTTTCCTCTTTATAACTCTTCGTCTGCCAGTTGTAAACTCTACGTTTCTGTTTTGAATGCAAAAAAAATTAAATTTTGTATATATATTATTTTGCGTTTATCGTTAATTAAATATTTGTATGTGATTTAACTTTGAGTTTTGGTCAATGTTTTTTTTTCTTTCGTTACATTTAACACGTAACACACTTTATAAAAAGACCCGATACTCTCATCATTCCATCCACAATGTCAAGAGAAAGACATACAAAATATACAGCCACACAAAAGATAACAGCATTATTATCGACAATACCAATGCCAAGAAATTAGATAATTAAGATACTTCCTTGGCGTCTACTATCCAAAATAATTTATCCAATCTTAACAATATCAAAATAAATTACAACCACGCCCAAAACTATCATGGATATGATCAGATGAAAAAATACCCATCACAATAATTTTGAAGTCAGTCAGTTAAGTGCCATACGTGATACACGCTTGGGTGATCATGTCTCGAAAGAGACATGACTGACTGGGCAGAAGATTATCCCGCAGTAGGTTGCCATTGATTTCTGCGTAGACTGGTTGCCGATCAAGGCTACAGAACACAATCTGTCCTGTTATTTAACCCATAACTGGAGGGAAGAGACGGATTAATACCTTTCCCAAGGGTATTTGCGCGTAAGTGAAAACAAGGAATACAACTGGAATTCGAACTCGGCTTCCCGATTTCTTGTTCCGAGCCGATATCCACTGCACCACGACGCACTAAAGTAGACATATATAAAAGAAACTGTCACAACTACTCTCTCCTCCCCATCTCTCTCACACAAACATATACAATAAGTAGATAGACTAAACTATTGGAGTAGATAGACTAAACTATCGCCCGGTTCACACTCCACCCACATCTATTGAACAGGTGAAGAGGCTCATCCCTTGTTTCCTGTTTAGGATGCGGTTTCCGGTTTTCTCTTTTCCAATCTTTTCACTCTTGCGTAGCCCTCTGCACATCAGTGGCGTTGCCGCATTGCTCGGGGTGGTATGATTAAAAAAAACAAAAACATGCGGTGTAGATATAGAAGAATCCAAATGATGATGAGTCGTCTGAAATAGGCGTATACTTCCGATTTGCCATTAAAGAACGTGTCTACCTTAATTTTTCTCATATATATATATATATATATATATATATATATATATATATATCCAAATGAATAAGGAACGAAGAAAATAATTGCAACGTTCAAAACATTAATTTAAAACAGTGCTCAATCAACATAAAAAATAGAGCAATAAATATTTATTATTAATTATTACGTTAGAACATATGAAAAATACAAACTACTACAAAATTGTACATTTCATTGTTTTGACATTGAAAGAACAATGTCTCATCAGGTAGCTATCAATGATGGTAACTATGATGTTAACTATATGGTAACTATGGTAACAATAAATGATGGTAATGATGGCTACCATCATTGTTAACTACCTGATGTCCTTTCAGTGTCGATACAAAAATAATGTACAATTTTGTAGCAGTTTGTAGTTTGTTTTCCATGTTCTAACGTAATAATAATAATAATAATAATAATATAGGTAAAAAAAGAATTGAAGTGACAGTCCCCCCCCCCCCCCCCAGAATGGAAGAAGTCACACAGTTCTGGGAAAAGATATGGGCTTGCCATATCTTTTAGAACTTAGCAAGGAAGTACATTGGATTACGCAAGAGACAGAACGAATGAAAAATAAACCCGAACAGACATGGTCTGGAATTACAGAACATGATGTTAAATATGCACTAAAAAAAACACACAATTGGAAATTCCCAGGCATAGATAAAATTCCTAACTTTTGGCTATATTATTTAAGCGCATCACATAAAAAACTAGCCAAAGAACTTCAAGAAATGGTTGACGACCCCACTAAAATTCCTGCATGGTTGACAAAAGGAATTACATTTCTTCTACCCAAGAATGGTGACACAAAAAATCCGAAAAACTACAGACCAATTACATGTCTTCCGACAACATATAAACTATTAACATCTATGTTAACAAAGCAGACATATTTATTCTTAGAAAGAAATGACATGTTACCGCTTGAACAAAAAGGGTGCAAACGTGGCTGTTATGGTTGTAAAGACCAGTTGCTGATTAACAAAATGATACTGGAAAACTGCTACAGTACAAAGAAAAATCTTAGTACAGCCTGGATAGACTATCGAAAGGCATTCGATAGTGTGCCACATGACTGGATTTTAAAGTCTTTAAATATATACAAGATATCGCCCGTCATCATCAATTTCATCAAACAGTGCATGTCTATATGGAAAACAACCCTTTACCTCAATCATATAAATGGAACCTATAAGTCTGATGAAATAAACATCAAAAGAGGTATATTTCAAGGTGATTCTTTATCTCCCTTATTATTCTGCATATCATTAATAGCACTAACCAGTCAACTTAACAAGACAGAATGTGGTTATAAAATAGGCCAAAAGAAAATAAGCCATCTATTTTACATGGATGACTTGAAGTTATATGCTAAGAATGATAATGAACTGGAAGGTCTTCTGCAAACTGTAAAATGCTTCAGCGAAGACATTGGAATGAAATTTAATTTGAATAAATGTGCTAAAGCTACAGTTTTACGTGGATCAATACAAGAAACATCCTCAATTAGCTTAGACCCTGCTGTAACAATAAAAGAATTGAAACCAGAAGAAGCTTATAAATACCTAGGTGTAAATGAGAGCGAAAACATTCACCATAAAAAAATGAAAGAAATAGTGCGTAAAGAGTACTATAGAAGGCTACGAATGATATTAAAAACTGAATTAAATTCACAGAACAGAGTTATGGCCATTAATAGCCTTGCAATCCCAGTTGTCCAATATAGCTTTAACATCTTAAACTGTACTCTAAACGACATCAGGCGAATGGATGCTAAAACAAGAAAGCTTCTTTCTAAGCATAAGATGCATCATCCAAAGGCTGATGTAGATCGTCTATACATACCCCGTAAAGAAGGTGGAAAAGGTCTTATTCAGCTGGAATTGTCATACAAGACAACAACTATTGGCTTACTAACATACATAGAAACAACAAAGGATTGGATGTTACAATTAGTAAGGCAACATGAAGAAAGAAAGAAAAAATATTCAATAATAAAAGAAGGCAGTAAATTCAAACAAGATTTACAGTTAGTAGATTCTGTAGAAAAGCAAAACAGTAGCCAAGAACCAACTATTGCGGCAAAAAATATGAAAATGAAAGCCAAAGATAAAGCTCTTGAAAAGATGAAACAGCGCTGGCAAGACAAACCTCTGCATGGCCAATATCCAGTACGTGCCAATAAATCCAATGTTGATAAAGTTAATACTCATCGATGGTTACGAGCATCTGGATTAAAGTCTGAAACTGAAGGATTTATACTTGCAGCACAAGACCAAAGTCTTTTCACGAGAAACTTTCAGGCAAATATTATGCATAATAATATGGATCCAAAATGCAGGTTTTGTGATAAACACCAAGAAACAATAGACCACCTAATCTCAGGCTGTTCTGTGCTTGCCCCAAACGAATATAAAAATCGCCACGATAGAGTTGGGCAATATTTACATTGGGCAATGTGCAAACATTATGGAAAAGCTGTAAACAAACACTGGTATGAACATCATCCAGCACCGGTTACAGAAATAGAAGATGTAACCATTCTATGGGATTACACCATCTACACAGACAGAAAAATTGAAGCAAACAGGCCAGACATTATTGTTAAAAACCAGAAGGAGAAAACTTGTCTATTAATTGATATGGCTTGTCCAGCGGATTGTAACATAGCAATCAAGGAATTTGAAAAACTGTCAAAATATAAAGACCTGGAAATTGAAATAGAAAAAATGTGGAAATTGAAAACAAGAGTTGTGCCAGTGATAGTAGGTGCACTTGGAATGATAAAAAATGGAACAAAACAACACATTGAAAGAATCCCTGGAAACCCCAGCTTAAGAGATATACAAAAAAATTGTCTTATTAAGTACAGCCCACACACTAAGGAAAACTTTATCTATGTAATGCTGGGGATGATAGGGAAGATAGAAAAACATGAAATGAAGCCATAACAACACGCCACTACCTGCCTTAGGTCTCCCCGCAGACTTGGTTGGTAGTGAGACCAAAGCAGAAATCGAAATATGATAATAATAATAATTTTCCCCAGTTACATTCCTGTAACACGTTTAATTTTTGATTTGTTAACACACATGTAATCTAAAAGTCCTTTTCAATGATCGAGTCTGAAATCCTTTTCGCCGTCTCTTTCCTTTTCCCCCTCTTTCTCTCCCTCCGTATCAATGTCTAGACGACGACTTTCTAACAAAATCTAATCTCACTTTTAACACCCTTCCCAGTATTCTTTCTTATTTTATATTATTTTTTCCTTCTTTTATGTAAACTTCCGGTGTATGAATTTCTTTTTGAGTACAGTTCCGGTAAATGAATTTTGTACTGTATTTGCATAATAAATGAATTTTTGTCGCTGAAGAAGGAAGATTTTTCCTCGTTGAAATGGCCATACGACATATGTAATTTTAGGAGTTTTATATATATATATATATATATATATATATATATATATATATATATATATATATATATATATATATATTATATATATATCTATACTACCGGCCATAATTATTAGTCTACCACAGTGTTTTAAAAAATGATGTATTTCATACTACTTTTTAGTATTTACTGCCAAGTGAATAATTGTAAATGAAAATAGACTGGTTCTTTTGTTAATGCTGCACAATAACATGTGCATCAAATGAATTTATAAATATTTAATAATTACTTATATTGCAGTTTCATTAATGAAAGAATGAAGAAAATTTAGGGTGATTCGGACGAGTTCATCTTTGCTTCCTTGCCTTGTAAAATTTTGCAAAGTAATAATAATAAAAGAAACATTTTATTTTCATTTGGCAATAAATAATAAAAATATTATGAAATACATAATTTCTTTAAAAAAAATGGCGTGGCGTAATAATTATGGCTGATAGTGTATACATATGGTCACATTGATTAGGAAACCTAAGTACATATTAGGGTGTGTCATAAAGTGTGTAAGACGTAAATCGGTTTTAAAAGTACATATATATGTATGAAATGTATAAAAAGAAAGGACAAACGAGGAAATATATAAAAAAACATCTTACTCACCATGAAAGTGGTGTGTCAAAAAATATTATAAGAAAAAAAAAAAAAAAAAGAAAGGAAAAAAAGCGGTTAGACATTTTTGTAATTTTGTTGCGTTCCTAGTTATTTTTTTAATCAACAACTTTCATGGAGTGTCATTAGTTTTTCGTATCTTTGCCATTCCTCTTCTTTTTTTTCTTTTATAAATATTTTTTTTATCTAAACATATAATAAACAGAACTTTGTCTCTGTGTGTGTATCTGTCTGTGTGTTTGTCCTTTACCTATAGACCACGAAACGACTGAACCGATTTTCTTGAAATTTACACAGTTGTACTATAAGTGTCTGCAAGTGTTCTTAGCTAGGTTTTGTGTCGAGGTACCCCCGATAAATATCGAAAATCGATAATCGAAAAAATCGGGTTATAGAAGGAGTGGTCCGATTTTAATCAAATTTGATACACTCATAGACAAAGACATAAGAAACGATATTCAGAAGTTTCAAGGTTACAGTTCTTACAATAGTGCAGAAAATCGATTATATATATATATGGCAAGATGTTTTGTGTGTTTGTTTATCTGCCTGTAGGTCTGTATTTTTTTCATTCAGCCATTTTATTTTAGTTTTTGCTTCGGGTTTGCCTCTAAGTAGGTATAATTGTAGTTCTTAGTCTCAGCCATGATACTATTTACTCAGAGGACTTATTTAGCCTTCAACATTCAGTTTACGACGAAAAAAACTTATTCGATATCGATACCAGGAAATCCAAATTTGACTTACATCCATTCATTTTTCTTTCAGTCTATGGTTTCGCTTTAACTGGAAACAACTATTGCTTTTTAGTCTTTCGTGCCAACGTCCAAAGAGTCTGAGCTCCAGGACCATGGGTTAGTTTTAATGCTTTCATTACACCCCAGCAACGCCGGGTTATATTGCTAGTTAATAATAATCTGTTTTTTAACTCAAGTCTTACGTTTGAAGACGCAATTACGACATTCTGCTTTGGCTAAAAACACACCGACAACACAATGCACAGAAGTCGACGTCAAGTCCCTTTTAAAAAATCGCAAGAAATTATAATCGTCGTGGGAGACTTGAATACCAAAGTAGGTAATGAGAAAGACGGGGAAATGGTTGGCAAATTCAGCATAAGAATCCGTTATGAACACGGAGGAAAATGGTTCCAATGGTTTAAGGCGAATGACCGACACCTGGTTCCAAGAACATCCGAGATGAATATAAACAGGATGAAATCCAGGCAAACACAGAACCAGATCGAATATTTAACTATCAACAGATTCAAGAATAGTTTTTCATTACGAAACATATGCAAGCGTCAATTGTGGAAGCGATCACCTTTCAGTGATATGTTGGTTGTTTTGTTTTTATGGCATATCAACCTCGGCGGGTCATTTATTGCCAACTAAATTTTTTATTTATTTATTGCTGGTAATACCTTTTTCTTTTCAACAATTGTTGTTTTTATATAAATTTTGTGTCTAGTAATACTTTTTTCTTTTCGAGTATCAAGATTCATTGGGATTTGTTTTTAAGGGCAGGGTCCCCAACTCCTACCCTGTTATTTAACCAATAACTGGAGGGAAGGAACGGATTAATACCTTTCCCAAGGGTACCAGTGCCTAAGTGAATGCAGGGTATTCAAGTAGAATTCGAACTCGGCTCACCGATATTTCTCTTTCCGAATCGTTATCCACTGCACCACAACGCACATCCGTCATTAAACGCTTACGACACCTGGTATTCTCAAGCGGTCACCCATCTAAGTACTGACCAGACTCAACGTTGCTTAACTTCAGTGATCGAGCGAGAACCGGTGTATTTAACGTGATATGGCCGTAAGTACGCATATCTGTCACTATACGCTTACTTGGTATTCCCAAGTGGTCACCCATCTAAGTACTGACCAGTCTCAACGTTGCTTAACTTCAGTGATCGAGCGAGAACCGGTGTATGCAACGTGATATGGCTGTAAGCATCAGTGATATGTAAGCTTAGAGTAAAACTATGAAAATTGAAAAAACAAAAAACAAAAAAACAAAAAACAAAAAAAAACCAAAGTGTTTCAATCATAAAAGGTTGTTGCCTGAATAATCACCAAAATGGATGTTGGGAATAATAGTATATCAAGAAGTACAAGACTCGCACCTTGAGTGAAGTAGATACACTGCTAGTCAGTATAATCACTCTCCTCTTTCCTTTACTCCAACAGTGTCCACGTATTTAAGAGGATAGGAACATACCATTGCGGTATATATGGTAATGTTAATTCAGTCAGTTAAGTGCCATGCGTGATACACGTATATAGGTAGGTATACAACACTAAGACAACATCCACATTGCAATACGACGAACTCTTGAACGACCCAGAATCGCTCCTACCCGCCACTAACATGGAACAGACTAGCCTCCCTGAGAGTAAAGCACTACGCCGCCTTGGTCTCACACTCTCAGCGGACCTCAAGTGGAATGGCTATATCGAATCCATTGCTAAATCCAGTACTAAGAAGGTCGGTTCACTGTGCAGGACCAGGAAGATTTCCCCGTCTGAGTCCATCCTGCACATATCATCCGCCCGTGTATTGAATACTGCTGCCACATTTGGTCGGGTGTCCCTGCTATACACTTCGGGGTTCTTGACAAAATCCAACGGAGAATCTGTAATGTGATCGATACCATCTCACCGGCATGACGTGGCTTCCCTGTACTTCTTCTATAAATAATTACACGGCTTCTGCTCCAATGAACTTAGATCACTGCTGCTTCCTAGGTATGAATTTACACGAGCTACTAGATTAGCAACTAGGTCCCACCCTTTTACAGTGAAACCGATAAAAATGTAACCGCAATTTCTACTCTAATAGCTTTTTTTCTCGCACTTCTCGCCAGTAGAATTCTCTTCCATATACTTGCTTCCTCGACAGCTACAATCTCCAGGAATTTAAATGTAAGGTCAATAGACATCTCTTTTTCTCACTAACTCGCATCCATTCTCTTAAGCTTTTTTTTCCATCTGCTCCACCCAACATTCTCGGTATCCTCATCCGTCTACTACCCTCCTCCTGACATTTCCTATAACTAACCCCTCTTTCTCATCACTTTCTCTCTATGTAAACCCCTGCGCAACATTGGCAGTAGAATGACTTGCTTGGGGGGAGATGATTAAAAAAAAAAAAAATTGAAGGAAATATACAGACAGTGCGAAAAAGTGATACGATCCCTGGGCCTAAAAATTAAAATATTTTCTTTAACCACCGGCAGAAACAATATGGAAACATGGCTTAAAATATCGTTAAAATGTAAGCCATTTTTCTTTTAACTTTTGCTTAAATTTAAAAGTTTTCATGCTTAATTGAAGGATTGATGTTGTTTTTCTAGCCAAAATTTCACTACCTGGTGGAATTGACCACCCACGTCTATTGAACAGGTGAAGAAGCTCATCCCTTGTTTCCTGTTTAGGATGCGGTTTCCGGTTTTCTCTTTTCCAATCTTTTCACTCTTTTCTTTATTTTTTTTTTTCAATTAGAGTAGATAGACTAAACTATCGCCCGGTTCACACTCCACACACGTCTATTGAACAGGTGAAGATGTTCATCCCTTGTTTCCTGTTTAGGATGTGGTTTCCGGTTTTCTCTTTTCCAATCTTTTTACTCTTACGTTGCCCCCTGCGCATCAGTGGCGTTATTGCCTTGCTTGGGGTGATATGATTAAAAAAAAAAGCGTTAGTAATAACAGCAAGCGATAACATACCAAAAGATTTGAGACGAAAAAAAAAAAAATTAATGAATGTCAGACAAAATTCTTGACATAATGAAATAAAGAAAAAAAACCCAGACAAAGTCTGTCCTGTTATTTAACCCGTGGCTAGAGGGGGGAAGAAATGTATTATATTATTAAGTAGTAATTAGTGGGGGATCAGTTTATTACGTTATAACAATAGAAAACAGATCCCCCACTTTATGACCACCAGAAGACTTAATCATAATTCCAACTATTATATAGTCAGTCAGTTGAGTGCCATACGTGATACACGCTTGGGCGATCATGTCTCGAAAGAGACATGACTGACTGGGCAGAAGATTATCCCGCAGTAGGTTGCCATTGCTTTCTGCGGTAGACTGGTTGCCAACCAAGGCTATAGAATCCAATCTGTCCTGTTATTTGACTCATAGCTAGACGGGGAATAGATGTATTATATTATTAAGCAGTAATTAGTGGGGGAATCAGCTTATTACTTCATAACAATAGAAAACCGATCCCTCACTTTATGACCATAAGAAGCCTTAATCATAATTCCAACTATTATAATAATAATTTTTGAGTAGTATCAGTCAGTTAAGTGCCATACGTGATACACGCTTGGGTGATCATGTCTCGAAAGAGACATGACTCACTGGGCAGAAGATTATCCCGCAGTAGGTTGCCATTGCTTTCTGCGGTAGACTGGTTGCCAGCCAAGACTATAGAAACCGATCTGTCTTATTATTTGACTCATAGCTAGACGGGGAAGAGATGTATTATATTATTAAGTAGTAATTAGTGGGGTATCAGTTTATTACTTCATAACAATAGAAAACAGATCCCCCATTTTCTGCCCAGTCGAATCCTTAATCATGTTTCCAACTTCTCTATTCAGTCAGTCAGTTAAGTGCCATACGTGATACCCGCTTTGGGCGATCATGTCTCGAAAGAGACATGACTGACTGGGCAGAAGATTATCCCGCAGTAGGTTGCCATTGCTTTCTGCGGTTGACTGGTTGCCAGCCAATGCTATAGAACCCAGTGTGTCCTGTTATTTAACCCATAACTGGAAGGAATAGACGGATTAACACCTTTCCCAAGGGTATTTATGCGTAACTGGAATTCGAACTCGGCTCCTCGATTTGTCGTTCCGAGTCGATATTCACTGTACCACAACGCACATAGGGAACAGAATATAGTACACTATACAAGGCAGGCTAAAGAGGAATGCCTCAACGAAAAATGTGCAGAAATAGAAAGCAGTTACTGGGGGGCGCAAGTTCCCTAGAGACCACAAGGCCTCGGGAAGCCGCAAGGCTCCCTTGCTCTGCAGATCTATTGTAATGAAAAAAAAAAAAAATAAGTATTAGGATTAACTGGAAAATTATTATCATACTTGTATGTTGAAATAGGCATCTATCAACCCGTCTCGCTCTCTCTGTCTCTGTCTCCGTCTCTCCGTCTCTCTGTCTCTCTCTGTCTGTCTGTCTGTCTGTCTGTCTGTCTCTCTCTCTCTCTCTCTCTCTCTCTCTCTATATATATATATATATATATATATATTTATTAAAAAAGGATTAATTCAAAGATGTTGAATGTCCATTTCGATATAGGATTTATTTTTTTTTTACCTAGTGTTGTCTTTATTTAGTTTAATTCAAATGACCTAATTTTTTAAAAAATAGTTTTATTTTAAATCCTATATCTTTTTATTCCCTTTAAAAATAATTATGCCTTTTTAAGTAAAGGCCTTTTTCTAATACTTCAACGTTTTGGGGAAATTAGGTTTTTGAATATGTCCAGCGTCTGT
>JBBBDQ010000276.1:6847500-6895000 GCA_037127315.1 Ascarosepion bandense
GCTTCTTCAATTTTTTTTGTTGTTAATGATTTTCTCTAGAATTTTAGAGAAAATCCTTAACATAAAAAAATGCAATATGAACTCTGGTAAAAAAGGGTTTATGAAAATTAGATTTATAAGTCCCCAAAATTCAGTTGTTCTTGTCCTTAAGGATATGACCCAGTGGATATAGACGTTGGTTAGTTCGTGTGACCCCACCCAAAGAGTTGTGAGTTCAATACCAGGCTACAAGCAGTGGTGAACAACGTACAGGGTTAGAGGAAGATAACTCATGACTACCAAAAGAGGCACTACTAGGCAAGGAATGAAGTTCATATACCGCAGTGATTGTAATAAAGTGTTCGGTTCAAAATTCCTAGCACTTGAAGAAGGCCGGAGCGTACAACGGCCGAAACGTCGTACAAATGCCAACAAAGATGAGAACAATAGTCCGAATAATGTAAATAAGATTTTTTATGGTAGAGTATCGTGAATAGAGACAGAGCGTTGATAAATACAAGTGCTTGTCACTTTAATTGGATAGATTCACGTGATGTTGGCATGAATCTGCTCAGCGAAAGAGACAACTCTTTGTATTTATAAAGTGAATCTAATAGTCGATTAATAATGCTGATCTCTGTTTTAATAAAATAGTAATGTTAAGGCCCCAATAAATTATTTTTAGAATCTGTTCTTATATTCTTCAAATTAGAAACTACTTTATTTTGATTGGTCCATTCTGTCTATGTAACAATGCCCCACTGATTAAGGGGGTTTGGCTAGTCTTGAACCTTTTGAAACTCTCCAACTTGAAATAAATTTCATCACTTGATAAGACACGGACAGTGTCGAAACAAAATGGCTACTTTTGTAGTGATATATATATATATATATATATATATATATATATATATATATACTTATTATTATTTCTCCTCGTTATCCTTTTCTCTCCCCCTCTCTCTCTCTGTATATATGATTACTATATATTATTAATTATTATCATTCGCACTTTCCCCTCTAACTTTCTCTCTATATATGTATCATTTATTATTATTATTATTATTATTATTATTATTATTATTATTTATCTTTTACTCGCTCTCTCTATCTATAGATATATATATTACTAGCGAAACCCGTGGAATTTCCACGGGAAGATAATTATGATTTCCTGGAAAAATTTTACTTTGTCATACTCCAAATGATAGTAACGTCTTCAAACATAAAGGTATTGGATAATAAAATAACGATAACACAGAGTGTAATTTTATTAAAATATCTATAAAAGTAATGTCCATAGAAGCTACTTTACTGTAATCTTATAATATATTAAGCGGCGTATGCAGAAACCATAACCAAAATACTGAACGCTATTTTGTGAGAGATTTTGAAAGAGAAAATGTTTTTTTATTACTGAAAAATCATGGCTCCTGTGTCCATTGTAAACAGAACCCCCCCCCCCCCCAAAAAAAAAACAAAACAAAACAAAAAAACAACAACTGAGTAATGGCCAAGGATATAGAGGTAAGAAATTGCGTTATTAAGTCGCGGGATACTATTTTTACTATATTGTACAGTACACACACATACACACACACATAATTACTGCTACAACCACCAGCTTAAGCTGCTACTGCTACGGTAATGCTATAGGTTTTCTCCTCCTACTCTCTCACTGTTTACTACCCTTCCGTTTGGCAAAGGTGAGAGAAAGGCTGAGGAGAGTAGCGTTTATAAAAAGACAGAGGAAGGAAAAGCTCGTGTAGAGAGTGTGTTATCTTTCTTCAGTGGTGTAACGGACGGAGGAACTAAATAAATAACTAAGGAAGGAACAAGCATAATTATTATATGGTTATTTAAAAAGGGCAGCCCAAAATGCCAATTACAGGTGAGGGTCTCTAAAATCAAGCAGGTACAAAAATTTAAATACTTGGTAAGTGTTCTAATAGAAGACGGAAAGTGCGACACTGAGATCTGAAGGCGAATTGGCATGGCGAAAGCGGCATTCCAGAAGTTAAGTAAAGTATTAAGAAACAGGACAATTTCACTAGAAACAAAGAGGAGAATACTGGATTGCTATGTGATGTCAGTTCTTCAATACGGCACTGAATGTTGGACAATATCATCAAGGATGAAAGAAAAACTTGAAGCAACTGAAATGTGGTTTTACAGAAAGATGCTGGATATAAAGTGGGGGATCAGTTCCACATTAAAATCAATATATAAATTGACCCCTCACTTTGTGGCCACAGCAGTTTCTATACATTTATATTCCTGAGATCCAAAAGCACAAGGATGCATTCCAGGACCTGAGAAGAATATTAAGAAACAGGACAATTTCGCTAGAAACAAAGAAGAGAGTACTGGATTGCTATGTGATGTCGGTTCTTCAATATGGCAGTGAATGCTGGACAATATCTTCGAAGATGAAGGGAAAACTTGAAGCAGCTGAAATGTGGTTCTACGGAAGGATGCTGCGGATATCGTGGACCGAGCATGTGAGCAATGACGAGGTTTTAAAAAGGATGGAAACGAAAAGGAAACTAATATTGAACACCAGAAAGAGACAACTGAAGTTCCTGGGACATGCAATGAGGAAGGAAGACTTGGAGAACCTGATACTAACAGGCCAGATAGAGGGAAAAAGAGACAGAGGAAAGCAGCGGATAACATATTTAAAAGGCCTGAGCAGGTGGATGACAAAACGGGGTCTGAGAGACGTTACAGGAGAAAGCGTGCTAAGAGCCACCAGGGAGATGTGGAAGGCCATGATCGCCTACGTCCTGAAGGGACAAGGTACATAAAAGAAAGAAGAAGATCAATAATGCTTGCAGAATTTTCGGGTACGTGTTCCTCACACGAAAACAAAGATGAAAGTCTATATATATATATATATATACATACATACACACACACTACCGGCCATAATTATTAGGCCACACCAGTTTTTTAAAAGAAATTATGTATTTCGTGCTATTTTTAGTATTTACTGCCAAGTGGATAATTCTAAATGAAAATAGAATGGTTCTTTTGTTATTATTACTTTGCAAAATTTTACAAGGCAAATAGCAACAATTTACCCATCGTACCCTGTAGATTTGGTGTATATATATATATATATATATATATATATATATACACACGCAGACACATACATACACTACCGGGGCCATAATTATTAGACCACCCCAGTTTTATTTAAAAGAAATGATGTATTTCATTCTATTTTTAGTATTTATTGCCAAGTGGATAATTCTAAGTGAAAATAGAATGGTTCTTTTGTTATTATTACTTTGCAAAATTTTACAAGGCAAATAGCGACAATTTACCCATCGCACCCTGCAGATTTGGTATATATATATACACACACACACACATACATACACTACCGGGGCCATAATTATTAAGCCACCCAGTTTTTTTTTTAAAACAAATGACGTATTTCATACTATTTTTGTATTTACTGCCCAGTGGATAATACTAAATGAAAATAGAATGGTTCTTTTGTTAGGGTAGGGCTCTTGTTTTTTTCATTCCAAAGAAGACTCTACTTTTCGGCGGAGCCTCGCTTGGGTTCATCTCTGCTCGGAAGCAGAGAGTTGGTCAAGAGGGAGCTTGAATCAAGAATCATCACTCTACTCTTCCCTTTACTCCAATATTGTTCACGTATTTATTAGGATAGGAACGTTCCATTACTTTACATAGGTAGGTATACAACAATCTACCTTCAGAAATTCGCTAAAAAAGAGGATGAGTCAGTCAGTTAAGTGTCATACGTAATACACGCTTGGGCGATCATGTCTCGAAAGAGACATGACTGACTGGGCAGAAGATTATTCCGCAGTAGGTTGCCATTATTTTCTGCGGTAGAGTGGTTGCCAGCTAAGGATGACCTGTGATACAGCGAAACAGATCTGCCTGACTATATATATATATATATATATATATATATATATATATATATATATATATATATATATATAAACAAATCATTATAGGCACAAAATTTTATAATGGCAACAAATAAAGTCAATTTCATACGGGCATTTATAGATGATAGCCTGTAAATGGAATGTCTGGTTCACACTCTCTACATTCCATTTACGGGCATTGGTGTCAGTATATATTAAGACCAGGACCCCGTCTCTCTGCAAACAGAGATAATGTGCTATCGGACACCATATTATTACTATTTAGTACCTGCCCCTATCCTTCCCTTAATTTTTTCCCCCAGTACGTCATGATTCATTTTCATCTTTTAATATTTTAAATGTTGAAAATTTGAATTAAAAAAAAATCCTAGTTGACCCTGATGATGAATAGGGAATGAAACCGGTCAGTCGTTTTCGTATTACTTATTTTTTTATAACAGCTATTGTTATTCTATCAGCTATAAATTCCTGTAAGTATGAAATTGACTTTATTTCTTGCTATATATATATATATATATATATATATATATATATATATATATATATAAACAATTGTTTACAATCTTCTTATCGAAATCTTTGGTTAGTCCAACACTCCTATCTTTCAAATAACCAGTTAAAAGAAGCAAATAGAAAAAAAAAGAAGAAAAAAAAAACACGATAAAAGAAAAACAACCAACAAAAAGAAATAATTATAACTTTTTACTCATTTCTGCTTGAAAAACCGGTGTAAAAAATAGTTTCCTCAAATAGATATAAACAATAACACCTCTCTTAAAAAAAACTTACCTGTCGTGTACATAGATCATTTTCCGTCGGTTATGACTCAAAATATGAAAGCCTTTCAACTTAATACAAACATCAAGTGACTCTGTGCCAACGTAAACAAGTAAACAAAACACACACACACACACACACACACACACACACACACACACACACACACACACACACACACACACACACAAATATAAATAAATACATACATACATGTTTTTAGTTGTTTAACCCAATGCAAAGCAGTAATGCCCTGAAAGGCGGAAAGGGTTACCAACAAAAATTAAAAGACAGAAACATTATTAAAAGGCGATAACAGTGGAAGATTAATCAAGACAGTAAATAACGATTGACATTGCATTTAAATTTTTGAAGATCAAAGTTGAGTGGAAAGCAAGAAGCCGGAAGAGAGTTCCATAAGCGAGAGAAGAAACTGTTAGCATAGGACTTATAATAATATGAGAAGAAGAAAACATAATTAAGGAGAGAGAACAATAAAAGAAGAGGAATCAAGAAGACAGTAAATAACGATTGACATTGCATTTAAATTTTTGGAGATCAACGTTGAGTGGAAAGCAAGAAGCCGGAAGAGAGTTCCATAAGCGAGAGAAGAAACTGTCATCATAGAACTTATAATAATATGAGAAGAAGAAAACATAATTAAGGAGAGAGAATAATAAAAGAAGAGGAATCAAGTAGACAGTATATAACGAACTACATTCCTTAGTTCTACCTGTCGTAAGCTTCAGAGCTATGACCAGAATTTGCAAATTAATGTGTTTTTTTTTTCACCAGAATAAAAAAAATATACATAGTAATCTTTGGTAAAAAGATATATATATAATCATATCGCCCCAAGCAAGGAATTTTATTGCCACTTTTTTTACAGGGAGTTACATAGGAAGAAAGTTATGAGAAAGAGTGACAGGTTATAGGGGGTCTCAGGAAGTGGGTAAGAGAAGGAAGAGAATACTGATGAGAGTGGAATGGACGGAGAAAGGAGCATGAGAGAAGGTTATGAGAAAGAGTGACAGGTTATAGGGGGTGTTAGGAAGTGGGTAAGAGAAGGAAGAGAATACTGATAAAAGTGGAATGGACGGAGAAAGGAGCATGAGAGAAAGTTATGAGAAAGACTGACAGGTTATAGGGAGTGTCAGGAAGTGGGTAAGAGAAGGAAGAGAATACTGATAAAAGTGGAATGGACGGAGAAAGGAGCATGAGAGAAAGTTATGAGAAAGAGTAACAGGTTATAGGGGGTGTTAGGAAGTGGGTAAGATAAGGATGAGAATACTGATGAGAGTGGAGTGGATGGAGAAAGGAGCATGAGAGAAAGTTATGAGAAAGACTGACAGGTTATAGGGAGTGTCAGGAAGTGGGTAAGAGAAGGATGAGAATACTGATGAGAGTGGAGTGGATGGAGAAAGGAGCATGAGAGAAAGTTATGAGAAAGACTGACAGGTTATAGGGAGTGTCAGGAAGTGGGTAAGAGAAGGATGAGAATACTGATGAGAGTGGAGTGGATGGAGAAAGGAGCATGAGAGAAAGTTATGAGAAAGACTGACAGGTTATAGGGGGTGTCAGGAAGTGGGTAAGAGAAGGATGAGAATACTGATGAGAGTGGAGTGGACAGGAGAAAGGAGCATGAGAGAAAGTTATGAGAAAGACTGACAGGTTATAGGGAGTGTCAGGAAGTGGGTAAGAGAAGAATGAGAATACTGATGAGAGTGGAGTGGATGGAGAAAGGAGCATGAGAGAAAGTTATGAGAAAGACTGACAGGTTATAGGGAGTGTCAGGAAGTGGGTAAGAGAAGGATGAGAATACTGATGAGAGTGGAGTGGACGGAGAAAGGAGCATGAGAGAAAGTTATGAGAAAGAGTGACAGGTTATAGGGGTGTCAGGAAGTGGGTAAGAGAAGGATGAGAATACTGATGACAGTGGAGTGGACGGAGAAAGAAGCATGAGAGAAAGTTATGAGAAAGAGTGACAGGATATAGGGGGTGTCAGGAAGTGGGTAAGAGAAGGATGAGAATACTGATGAGAGTGGAGTGGACGGAGAAAAGAGCATGAGAAAAAGGTATGAGAAAGCGTGACAGGTTATTGGGGGTGTCAGGAAGTGGATAAGAGAAGGATGAGAATACTGATGAGAGTGGAGTG
This sequence comes from Ascarosepion bandense, assembly GCA_037127315.1. NCBI lineage: Eukaryota > Metazoa > Mollusca > Cephalopoda > Sepiida > Sepiidae > Ascarosepion > Ascarosepion bandense. The sequence goes on from JBBBDQ010000276.1 coordinate 6,854,347, forward strand.
GATGGAGAAAGGAGCATGAGAGAAAGTTATGAGAAAGACTGACAGGTTATAGGGGGTGTCAGGAAGTGGGTAAGAGAAGGATGAGAATACTGATGAAAGTGGAGTGGACGTAGAAAGGAGCATGAGAGAAAGTTATGAGAAAGAGTGACAGGTTATAGGGGTGTCAGGAAGTGGGTAAGAGAAGGATGAGAATACTGATGAGAGTGGAGTGGACGGAGAAAAGAGCATGAGAAAAAGGTATGAGAAAGCGTGACAGGTTATTGGGGGTGTCAGGAAGTGGATAAGAGAAGGATGAGAATACTGATGAGAGTGGAGTGGACGGAGAACGGAGCATGAGAGTTAGGATGCAGGTTAGTAAGATAGGAGATGAATATTGACTTTAGATTTAAATTCTTGGATATTATAGCTGTCGGGAAAACAAGTAAATGGAAGGGAATTCCACTGGTGGGAAGTGCGAGAAAAGAAGCTGATGGAATAGAATTTGCGTTTAAAATTTATTGGTTTCACAGTAAAGGGGTGGGACTTACTTGATAATAGTGTGGCTCGAGTAAATTCATATATAGAGTGCACCAGTGTGCTAAGTTCATCGAAGCAGAAGCCGTGAAAATATTTGTGGAAGAGACACAGGGAAGCCACATTGCGCCGGTGAGAAAGTGACTGTATTCGAGCTGCCAAGTCAGGATCTGTCACTTTACAGAATGTCCGTTGGATTTGGTCAAGGACACCTAGGTGGATAGCAGGAGCACCCGACCAGATATGGCAGCAATATTCAATGCACGGGCTAATGGCAAAATATATTTTCTTTTAATAACAATACAATATAAACATTTTGACAGAAATCTTTGTTTTTTTTTGTTGTGGTCTTTTTACATCATGCTATGCTGTTTTTTTTTGTTTTTGTTTTATCGAATTAGTGGAAATATTTTATCAAACCTTAAAAGAAAAAAAAATTCTTATTAAAAAATATCATTATTCGTCGAAATTTTATTATTAAAAAAATTTTGTCCATAATATATTTTATTCATAAAAGCAATTAAAATATTTCCTAATTAAATAATGTCTGAGTTGCATTTAACGATTCAGAACAGATTTTCTGTAACAGTGGTAGTGCCTGACAAAAATTGAGGATTTGAATTCTCGACTGACATGTCCATATAACTGATATAAATATTCTACTTCGTGTGCCGTGTCCCTTGAGGACGTAGGCGATCATGGACTTCCACTTGGGTCTGTCTCTTGTCGCTTTCAATAATTTTTCTCTTGGTAGTTTTTCTACGCCCCCCTCCGTCAACCATTTGCTCAGACCTAAAAAGGTACGTCTCGCGCTGCTTTCCCCTGTTTCGTCTTCCATTTATCCGACCTGTGAGTATCAAGTTCTCCAGATCTTCCTTCCTCATTACGTGTCCCAGGAACCTCATTTGTCTCATTCTGGTATTTATTATGTTTTCAACTCATCAATGAAATACTGATTAGCTACACAGGCATGTCTTTTAGATTTATTTACATTCTCTGGAATATAAATGTATAAGAACTACTCTGGCCACAAAGTGAGGGATCAGTTTATGTATTGATTGTAATATAGAATTGATTCTTCTCGAAATTTCATAAAATTGAATAAGGGGAGTGGTAGGAGACAGATATATAAAAACAAATAGTTTTACCAAGATTTTCTGAAAAATAATAATTTCTAAAATAATTTATTTGTGAATATGTACTATAAGCGTCTGCGAGTGTTCTTAGCTAGGTTTTGTGTCGAGGTAACCCCGATAAATATCGAAAACCGATAATAGAAAAAATCGTGTTATAGAAGGAGTGGTCCGATTTTAATCAAATATGATACACTCATAGACAAAGACATAAGAAATGATATTCAGAAGTTTTAACGTTGCAGTTTTTACAATAGTGCAGAAAATCGATAATATATATATATATATATATATATATATATATATATATATATATATATATATATAAGGCAAGATGTTTGTGTGTGTGTCTGTTTATCTGCCTGTAAATCTGTATTTTGTTCAGCCCTTTTATTTTAGTTTTTGCTTTGGGTTTGGCACTAAATATATATAATTGTAGTTCTTAGTCTCAGCCATCATACCATTTACTCAGAGGACTTATTTAGCCTTCAAAATTCAGTTTACGACGAAAAAAATCTTATTTGATATCGATACCAGGAAATCAAAATTTGACTTACATCCATTCATTTTTCTTTTAGTCTCCAGTTTCGCTTTAACTGGAAACGACTATTGCTTTTTAGTCTTTCGTGCCAACGTCCAAAGAGTCTGAGCTCCAGGACCATGGATTAATTTTAAAGCTTTCATTACACCCGGGCAACGCCGGGCTATACTGCTAGTGATAAGATAAGAACATGGCCCATTGAAAGATTCCAGCAACTTACATAGGATAGGTGGCAGGGGTAAGCGATGATGGGTCGCTGTTTGAGGAATGAAATATAAAACCGACTGAGACAATATTGTCCCTTTGAAGGTGTCCCCGCCTAATATCTGTCGCCGGTCGGTCGGTCAAATCGGCTCTTAGTTTCTGTTTTATGTTTATTTTTTTATTTTTTACGCAGAAATGGAGGTGATTGGGTTTTGATCGTGTTTTTGTGGTCATAGTATTCAAATTCGGTTGGGTAGATCAGAGGAAGATAACAGCAGGCCTTTTGTTGAATTCGAAAGCATCGTCTCTTATGTTAAAAATAGTCATTGGTAATCAGGCTCGCGGGCTGGTCAAAATGTGCTTCGCGGGCCGGACCCGGTCTGCGGGCCGTAGGTTGCCGACCCTTGCTCTAGTGTATTTCAAACCGAAATTATACTGCTCGGAATCTAAATTTTCTTTTGATATAAAAATATTTTCAATTTTCAATTTTTCGGCCATCTTTCATCGATCGACACATTATAACAGAAGCGTATTCTCGGTTTTAAAATCTCTTGCAAAAATAAAATATACCTCGTTGACACATTATTTTATTCAAATTAGCGAATTTATCGAATTTTTCTTACTGCCTCAAATGTACTATAAAAGCGTTTCTTAATTGAGTAGATTGGAGTAGATAGACTAAACTATCGCCCGGTTCACACTCCACCCACATCTATTGATGTGAAGAGGCTCATCCTTTGTTTCCCGTTTAGGATGCGGTTTTCGGTTTTCTCTTTTCTAATTTTCTCACTGTTTTTTTTTTTTCAATTGGAGTAGATAGACTAAACTATCGCCCGGTTCACATTCCACCCACGTCTATTGAACAGGTGAAGAGGCTCATCCCTTGTTTCCTGTTTAGGATGCGGTTTCCGGTTTTCTCTCTTCTAATCTTCTCACTCTTATGTAGTCCCCTGCACATCAGTGGCGTTACCGCCTTGCTTTGGGTGATATGATTAAAAAAAATTACGGTAGCCTTGTTATCGGGGTTATCATCGTCTTATCAGAGGCGACAGTTGACATGACAGACGGAAGCTGTCAAAAAATGCTAAGTACGGAAGATGAATTTTTTTAATATTACGCTATATATTTTTATATGTTTAACTATATGTTAAAATTAAAAATTTAACACAATATTTTCAGTAATTATCCAATATTTTATAGAATTTTAATTAGTTTGGCTTACGTTTCAAGATTTTTTATGAAAAATAACAATTAAAATAAAAAACTTTCTTTTTAAAATTTTTTACAATTTATTAACAGAATTAAATTATATAAGGTAACTCAATTTATGAAATGTTATGGCATTTATTAATTTTTATTTTTAATATCTAGTTTTCATATTCTTTTAGGTACATCCACAAATTGTGAATTTCGCAATTACTATTTATTTAAACAAAATTAGGAAATTAGGAATTGAAGTATAAAACTTGCTTTAAATTTTGAAGGGATGATTTGCAATATATATACTCAGCGAAAACATGGACTTAAACATTTCTCTGTACAAATCAAATTTCACATGTTGCTATAACGGACGAACTCTTTAATTCTTTAAAATTCTCACTGCGCTTTCTCTTAGAACATCGCACAGTTAACAAATTCATATCTACAATTTGATGTCATCCTGTTCGATAAATAAGTTTTCATTTATTTATACAAACGAAACAGTTTTATATTTTCCCGACCTTCTGATGATCAGGTGTAAATTGTGGGGACTTCGGTTCTGTTTAACACAAGGCCAATTTAACAAACATAATCGACGTCTTCATAAAAAGACGCTGAAATTTTCCAGACTAATGGTCGGTCATCCACGAAAAACATGATAATCTAAATAAAATTTCGAAGTTTCTAAAAAGAATTATATTATCTAATTTGGTCTTTCTTCTTAAAGATAAAGTATTTGACGATAAAACATTGTTTTATTAAGTTTCGGATATTTTTTCATCGTGTTCTCATTTTTAAAAGAATCTTTGGAAATACAGATTTATTTGACTGGTTAATAAAAAAAAAAAAAATACAGGGATGTTAACATGGTAAATTTTCGTTTTAGGTTCCGAAGGCTTTTCTCCCCTTCAAATTTATCCAAAATAGCATTATTTCTGTGCAAATGTATATGCTGAACTCAAATCAACAATTAGTTCTTGAAGAAACGGTAAATGTTTGTTTTAGGTGCCGACGGCTTTCCCCCCTTCAAATTTATCCAAAATAGCATTATTTCTGTGCAAATGTATATGCTGAACTCAAATCAACAATTAGTTATTGAAGAAACTGTAAATGTTTGTTTTAGGTGCCGACGGCTTTTCCCCCTTCAAATTTGTCCCAAATATCATTATTTCTGTGCAAATGTATATGCTGAACTCAAATCAACAATTAGTTATTGAAGAAACGGTAAATGTTTGTTTTAGGTGCCGACGGCTTTTCCCCCTTCAAATTTATCCAAAATAGCATTATTTCTGTGCAAATGTATCTGCTGAACTCAAATCAACAATTAGTTATTGAAGAAACGGTAAATGTTTGTTTTAGGTGCCGAAGGCTTTTCCCCCTTCAAATTTATCCAAAATAGCATTATTTCTGTGCAAATGTATCTGCTGAACTCAAATCAACAATTAGTTATTGAAGAAACGGTAAATGTTTGTTTTAGGTGCCGACGGCTTTCCCCCCTTCAAATTTATCCAAAATAGCATTATTTCTGTGCAAATGTATCTGCTGAACTCAAATCAACAATTAGTTTATTGAAGAAACGGTAAATGTTTGTTTTAGGTGCCGACGGCTTTTCCCCCCTTGAAATTTATCCAAAATAGCATTATTTCTGTGCAAATGTATACGCTGAACTCAAATCAACAATTAGTTTATTGAAGAAATGGTAAATGTTTGTTTTAGGTGCCGACGGCTTTTCCCCCTTCAAATTTATCCAAAATAGCATTATTTCTGTGCAAATGTATATGCTGAACTCAAATCAACAATTAGTTATTGAAGAAACGGTAAATGTTTGTTTTAGGTGCCGACGGCTTTCCCCCTTCAAATTTATCCAAAATAGCATTATTTCTGTGCAAATGTATATGCTGAACTCAAATCAACAATTAGTTATTGAAGAAACGGTAAATGTTTGTTTTAGGTGCCGAAGGCTTTCCCCCCTTCAAATTTATCCAAAATAGCATTATTTCTGTGCAAATGTATATGCTGAACTCAAATCAACAATTAGTTTATTGAAGAAACGGTAAATGTTTGTTTTAGGTGCCGACGGCTTTTCCCCCTTCAAATTTATCCAAAATAGCATTATTTCTGTGCAAATGTATATGCTGAACTCAAATCAACAATTAGTTATTGAAGAAACGGTAAATGTTTGTTTTAGGTGCCGACGGCTTTTCCCCCTTCAAATTTATCCAAAATAGCATTATTTCTGTGCAAATGTATATGCTGAACTCAAATCAACAATTAGTTATTGAAGAAATTTACCTTTATTAATCTGAACGACCAGAAAAAAATCGAACTTCATCTCGCACTTTTTGCCTCCCGTAACTCTTACGAAGTCATGTAATTAACTGTAGAATGACTTTCGGCGTAGGCAACAAATTTCGGTCAATTTACTGAAAATTTCCGCCTATTTACTTCCTGTAATGAAAGTAATACACGTAGAAAAAAATCGCGTATTACTTTCATTACAGGAAGTAAATAGGCGAAAATTTCAGTAAAGGGACTAAATAGGCCGAAATTTGTTGTCCTACGCCGAAAGTCATTCAGCAGTTAAATACATGAGTTACGGGAGACAAAATAAGCGAGATGTAGTTCGATTTTTTTCTGGACGTTCAGATCAATAAAGGTAGGGTTCTTAAATGACTAATTGTTGATTTGAGTTCAGCATATACATTTATACATTTACACAGAAATAATATTATATTTGAAGTGGGAAAAGCCTTCGGGACCTAAAACGAAAATTTACTGTTAACATAAGTACTCGCTAATTGTAACCTAAATAGCAATACGAAATAAAATCTATTTATATTCTCAAATTTGCACAACGTAATTAAAAAAAAAAATAAAAAAAAAATGTGCCTTTATTTGTTACGTTTCTTTTGATGGTTGTTTAAATTCCACCAACTCAAAGCAGAAACCGCAAAAATAAACATAAAGGCAAAGAATAAAATCGGGCAATTGAAAGAAAAGCAAAGGATTGGTCAGAACAAGTAAAAATCCTCGACCCCTGACGCAACTTAAAAAAAAAACAAAAAAAAAAGATAAAAAAAAAAAACAAAGGCCCGCGCCCATTTTTTTTCTTCACCTATCCACCCCTAAGTGTTTTAACTGAACCATATTCTTCAAGGTTACACTTAAAAACTAAATCTGTCTCTTGATGTCTTTATGGGTTGGTATTTGATAAGAAAATCAAATACCAGTCGTAGAAGGCTGGAAAATAAAACTGCATTCCATCTCAATCAACTAACAGCTGCTGGTTACCCTCTCAGACCCCCCCTCCAAAAAAAAAACAAAAAAACAAACAAAACAAAAAACAAAAAAACAAAAAACAAACAGAAAACACAGATGTTCCTTAGTTGCATTTATTGATAACTGAAATCCCAAATGTTATATATCTTTTTTTTTTTTTTTTTTTAATCATATCACCTCGAGCAAGGCGGTAACGCCACTGATGTGCACGGGGCTACGTAAGAGTGAAAAAATTGGAAAAGAGAAAGCCGGAAACCACATCCTAAACAGGGAACAAGGGATGAGCCTCTACACCTGTACAATAGACGTGGGTGGAGTGTGAACCGGGCGATAGTTTAGTCTATCTACTCCAATTGAGAAAAAAAAAAAATTAAAAAATTAAAAAGAAAAAGAAGAAAAGTGAAAAGTTTGGAAAAGAGAAAGCCGGAAACCACATCCTGAACAGGGAACAAGGGATGAGCCTCTACACCTGTACAATAGACGTGGGTGGAGTGTGAACCGGGCGATAGTTTAGTCTATCTACTCCAATTGAGAAAAAAAAATTAAAAAGAAAAAAAAGAAAAGTGAAAAAATTGGAAAAGAGAAAACCGGAAACCACATCCTGAACAGGGAACAAGGGATGAGCCTCTACACCTGTACAATAGACGTGGGTGGAGTGTGAACCGGGCGATAGTTTAGTCTATCTACTCCAATTGAGAAAAAAAAAATTAAAAAGAAAAAGAAGAAAAGTGAAAAGATTGGAAAAGAGATAGCCGGAAACCACATCCTGAACAGGGAACAAGGGATGAGCCTCTACACCTGTACAATAGACGTGGGTGGAGTAAATATCATTACTCTTATTGCCAATATTGTTATTAAATGTATTAATCCTCTGGGGTAATTAAAAAGTGTTGTAGAGTGGCTGACACCCCTGCAGCACTCTAAATGATGGTCCATGGCCTGAAATAGTTTGCTCAAGTAAAGAATAGTAGCATTCAAGGCATAATATTTGAGTGTCATTCAAGTAATATTTGGACTGATTACTTCGACGATTATTGAAATCTCCTCTCTGTGTTCTAAGTTCTGTCTTGTTTGTTATTGTAACTATTGTACTGTTCTGGGTACATCTATTTAGCACCAGATATTGTGCTGAATAATAACACAGCACACTATCTGTGTATCGTACCCACCACAGCAATACAAATTTAGTTAGAATAAGTTTGAAAAATAACTATGGCACCTTTTTGTGTCTTTAATTAGTTTTAAACTCAGAGCGTCTTGAAATTTTACAGCATTTTCTTTTACAATATCCATGATAGAATAAAACTTACCTTTTTCTTCATGTGCCATGTCCTTTCAAGGCAATCATGGACTTTCACTTACCCCATCTCTTGTCACTACTAACACTTTTCATCTCTCTCAAACTCTGCTCCGCCATCCATTTGCTCAAGCGCATCAAGTATATCTCACACTGCCTTCTTCTGTCTCTCTTTCCCTTTATCCACCCTGTGAGTATTAGATTCTTCAAGCCCTCCTTCCTTATTTTTGCTAAAATATGGTTTTCAACGAAAATCTGACATTCATAGCACCAAGAATATTATATTGTGTGTACATATTTGAAACTTGGTGACAATGGTTAATAATGTCTATTGTAGATTCAGTCAGTCAGTTAAGTGCCATACGTGATACACGCTTGGGCGATCATGTCTCGAAAGAGACATGACTGACTGGGCAGAAGATTATCCCGCAGTAGGTTGTCATTGCTTTCTGCAGTAGACTGGTTGCCGACCAAGGCTATAGAACCCAATCTGTCCTGTTATTTAACCCATAGCTAGAAGGAGAAGAGATACATTATATTATTAAGTAGCAATTAGTAGGGGGTCAGTTTATTACTTCATAACAATAGAAAACCGGTCACCCACTTTATGCCCAGGAGAAGCCTTAATCAGGTTTCCAACTATTATATCAGTCAGTTAAGTGCCATACGTGATACACGCTTTGGGCGATCATGTCTCGAAAGAGACATGACTGACTGGGCAGAGGATTATCCAGCAGTAGGTTGCCCTTGCTTTCTGCAGTAGACTGGTTACCGACCAAGGCTATAGAACCCAATCTGTCCTGTTATTTAACCCATAACTGGAAGGAATAGACGGATTAATACCTTTTCCAAGGGTATTTGCGCGTAAGTGAATGCAATGAATTCAGCTAGAATTCGAACTCGGATCCCCGAATATTTTTCTTTTCACGAAAATCTTCTAAAAAATAATTATTTTCAAAATGATTTCAGTAATTTATGAATAAGTCCTGAAATTTAATCAAAATCCGAATTATTAGATATTTGCAAGCATTTCAAAATCAAAGTGTTTTTTTTATACTGGCAAAAAAAGTGACTTGCGTAATATTACGTTTGCCGTAAAAAAAAACTTATAAAAATTGAGTTACTCATGGACGAAAGAAAAACAAAATTTTCTACCAAAGTTTCAAACGTGTTAGAAAGAATTAAAAAATCTTAAAAAGTAATTAAAAAAATACTTCGGTCTATCCTAACAAACATTTGACGATAAAACTTTGTTTTTATTTAATTTGGGGACTTTTTTCTTCATGGACTATGGAGTCATGGAAAGTGCTGTCTTTTTTCAGAGATTTTTTGTGTTGGTACCTTAAAAAAAATTCATAAAAATATTGTTTATTGTCGTTATTGTTGTTGTAAATGCTCAAGAACAAAGAAAATGTATAAATTCACTTTCATATGTGTAGGTTTTATAACAATTCAAGGCGGACCTGAAGAAGACTGCAAACACCTTTATAATTGCTTTTTTTTCTTTTTTGTTTTTGACTTTTTTCATCGCAGTCTTATCAGTTATTATATAAAATTTCCGATTATCAAAAAAACAAAAAAAACAAAAAAAAACAGAGAGAATAATTCAATATTTAAACAATTTCTCATACAACGTTATAGTAAATCGATCCTCCATTTTGGAACGACTAGCGTTGTTTTTTTGGGTTTTTTGGGGGGACGAATTGTTGCTCTTGTTTTCGTCTTTTTCCATTTTCTTCAGTTCTTACGATGACATCTTCCTGGGAAACTCCAAGAATGCCTTTATTCAAACATTTCGGAAAGGATTCAAATGTTGAATATGCGCAATCAAAAAAGTTAATTGCACAGGATCGATTTACTATAAGGTTGTATGAAAAACTGAGCCCTCGACTAAAATTGTTTAAATATTGAAATTTTTCCAATTTTTTTTGTGAGTCGGAAAGTTTAGGGTGTAATCGATAAGACTGTACTGAAAAAAAGAAAAAAAAAAAGAAAAAAAAAGAAAAACAACAAATTTAAAGGTGGTGATAGTCTCCTTCAGGTCCGCCAAAAGATGGTGATAGTCTCCTTCCGGTCCGCTAAAAGGTGGTGATAGTCTCCTTCCGGTCCGCTAAAAGGTGGTGATAGTCTCCTTCCGGTCCGCCAAAAGGTGGTGATAGTCTCCTTCCGGTCCGCCAAAAGGTGGTGATAGTCTCCTTCAGGACCGCCAAAAGGTGGTGATAGTCTCCTTCAGGACCGCCAAAAGGTGGTGATAGTCTCCTTCAGGTCCGCCAAAAGATGGTGATAGTCTCCTTCAGGACCGCCAAAAGTGGTGATAGTCTCCTTCCGGTCCGCCAAAAGGTGGTGATAGTCTCCTTCAGGTCCGCCAAAAGGTGGTGATAGTCTTCTTCCGGTCCGCCAAAAGGTGGTGATAGTCTCCTTCAGGTCCGCCAAAAGGTGGTGATAGTCTCCTTCCGGTCCGCCAAAAGGTGGTGATAGTCTTCTTCCGGTCCGCCAAAAGGTGGTGATAATCTCCTTCCGGTCCGCCAAAAGGTGGTGATAGTCTCCTTCAGGACCGCCAAAAGGTGGTGATAGTATCCTTCAGGTCCGCCAAAAGGTGGTGATAGTCTCCTTCCGGTCCGCCAAAAGGTGGTGATAGTCTTCTTCCGGTCCGCCAAAAGGTGGTGATAGTCTCCTTCAGGACCGCCAAAAGGTGGTGATAGTCTCTTTCCGGTCCGCCAAAAGGTGGTGATAGTCTCCTTCAGGTCCGCCAAAAGGTGGTGATAGTCTCCTTCCGGTCCGCCAAAAGGTGGTGATAGTCTCCTTCAGGTTCGCCAAAAGGTGGTGGTAGACTCCTTCAGGTCCGCCTAATTCAAATAACCACTTTTGAAAACAATAAAAATTGCCGAAGAGTAGTTAAGAAAGCAGTGTCATCGTGAAATAAAAGCGGTGTCATCGGAAAAATGTCTTTTTGTCATATTACAGGCACTTTTCTCCATATCTGCAATTATTTTCTATGCAGTAAACATTCATTCTTGTTATCGGAATGTCATATTCCTCTTCTATGTGCTTTATCCCTTCAGGACATTGGCGATCATGATTCTCCACAATTTCCTGTCATTTGTCGTTATAGGTTTTATCTTTTTTTAGTTATCTAAACCTTGTTTCGGCATCCATTTACTGGTGCTCTTCAGGTAGATTCGCGTTGTTTTCTTTAACCCCCTCTTGTCTTCAGTCTAGTAAAAGATTTGCCATCTCCAATTTTTAATTCACATGATGAGTATGTATTTTTTCCGAAAAATCTATTGCTGATAATTTTTTTTTTTCAAGAATGTATTTCTAGATTTTTTTTACTATAAAAGTCTATTTTTATACTTTCATAGTGTTTTGACCCCAGTTTGGGGGTTAACTATTTGTCCATAGCTGGGACCCTAACAGGTGCTATCACTCCGGTTCAGGGTGGATCTAGGAACAACAGCAATTAAGAAGTGGCTCTATGCTCCTCACAAACTCCCAATCAGAGGTCTTGCTGCCGGGTGCAATTTATTGTCATATCCAGGACCAAGAAGTTTTGTATATTGTCAAAAAAAAACAAAAAACAAACAAACAAACAAAAACAAAAAACAAAAAAATACAAATCCTGGCTGGTTTTTTATTTATAAGGAAAAATGTATACAGCACATTTAACATCATATCATTTCAATTCGTGCTTAGATACTAAAGTAAGTATTTATTAATATTTAACCATTATTTCAGTTTTTTTGTTTAAGTGTTTATTTGGTTTTTAAAATGAATCATTGTTCATTTTTCTTCTAAGCATAATTTACAATTTTTACTATTAATGCCGTATGGGAAGGGTTGTCTATAATTTTCCATTTGATTTTGGTGGTGATATTGTATTTTTTTTGGATTGTGGTGATACCGAGCAAAAGTGATGGACCGGATGTTTGCGCTTTCACGAAAAAAAAGCAAATGACTAAAATTCATCGGTGCGCATCCGGCTCCGCGCAGATATTCCAGTTGAAAAATAAAAATTAATTAAATATTAAATTTCCAGTTCGCGAGCCAACGCGAATTTTATTTATCAGCCAATGAGAAGCCCGGAATCAAATACAAGTGTGAAATCCCAAGTGATCTGCTGTGATCCAAAATGAAGATATAAAAAGCGAATACTGAAAGCTTTGACTGGCAGACCGACTCGAGGAGAAGAGAGTAATTAGTATCTTCCTTGACCTAAGTCAAGCGGCTACTATGCTCCCCTCCCCTTCCCTCTCTTTCCTTCTTCCCTGCCTCAAAAACTACTTACTGACCTAAGGAGCGATTACATCAAAGATATTCCTTACTCATAGCGCTCCCCACATTCCTAAGCATTAATTCTCTTTCAGCATTTTATTGCCATGTACATTTTAACCTCCGTTGGACCTATACTTCAAGTTATCACTTCAATTGTAAAAACATTAATTGATATGTGTATGTATAAAATGTTATTTTCTACTCTAATTGCCTTTCTTGATTTGTAATCATTTCATGACTTATAGTGGGCTATCTACAACAAGGCCAAATTCCGTTAATCTTCAACAATATACAACTACCCTTCACAGGAACGGACTCCCACTACAAACAGAAAAAGGAATACATAAGAAGCCCCTATAGGATCTCTCTATATATTTTGGTAGGGTTGTTTTGTTTGTGAATTTTTTCTTTCGAAGGTCATTTTGAGGTTGTAATATCTTTCTTTAAAAGATTTTTCTGTGGCACCTACGTGACTTATTTTGTATTAATGTTATTAGTTACGATAGCTTTGCATATTACGTTATTGGTTAAGCATTTATTGTTAAGTAGGAAATTTTCTTTGTTTATGCAGTTACATTTGATGATGTTACATCGCTGGATGTTATTGTTGTAATTTTCATTAGATTTGTTGAGTATTTTTGTTATTGTTTAGTTATTTTCTTCCTATTATTTAAGCAGTTGTAACTAATTTTGATTGTATTTTTGTTGATAATTTTTGATAGTTTGTTGTTGTTAGGAAAGTAGTTGTCAATTATTTTGAAACATATTTCCCTATCTTTTTTGTGGGAAGGGTTGAACCAAATGGGTTTTCTTTTTCTGTTATTTTTGTTTGAATTGTTTTCGTTTGTGTATTCTAGTTTGTTTGAATATCAGCTGTTTTTTTAGGAGTGATTCATATATCTTTTCTTTTCACTGAATATATTTAGGTTATTAGAATTTGTTGAAATTCTTTTATTTATAGACTAGCAGTATAGCCCGGCGTTGTTCGGGTGTAATGAAAGGTTTAAAACTAATCCATGGTCCTGGAGTTAAGACTCTTTGGACGTTGGCATGAAAAACGTAGGTTGTTAAGACTAAGAACTACAATTATACATACTTAGAACAAAACTCGAAGCAAAACCAAAATAAAAGAGGCTGAAAACCTGATTTTGATCAGACCCGATAGGATATCGGGATATCGATTTCCAATATCGGAGTCAAATAAGTCATCCAAAAAGAAACTAACCTAAGTAAGTCCATGAAAACTTATCGTACCCATCGGGAGTAAAATTGGAGAAAATGTGCAATATTGATGGCTGATTATCGGTTTTTGATCAGATTCGATAGAACATCGGGAGTATCGATTTCCGATATCGGGGAAAATGAGTCGTCTGAGAAGATCTACTAACGTTTGAGACTAATAATTATAATTTTACCAAGTTAGAGCAAATTCTGCAGCAAGAACCACGATAAAAGGGCTGAAATCCTGATTTTGATCAGACCTGACCAGATATCGGGTATCGATTTTCGATATAGGGGAAAAATTGGAAAAAATAAGTAGCTTATGATCTGACCGGAAGCCTAAATAATATTTGTGTGAAGTTTGGTGGGAATCTGCTAAAAATTGTGGATTTGTATAAAGAACATACAGACAGACAGACACACAAACATCTTGTCTTTTATATATATAGATATGGGGATATGAATACATTAGAGGAGTGGTTGGAATTTTTGTTAATGTATATTGTTTTTTTTTTGTTTTTGTTTTGTTTGTTGTATGATTTCTAGGTTCTGATGTTTAGATTGGATGATATATATATATATATTTTTTTTTAATCATTTCACCCCGAGCAAGGCAGAAACGCCACTGATGTGCAGGGGGTTACATAAATGTAGAAAGATTAATTAGAAAAGAGTGAGGAGTACAAGCTAGTTAGAAAGGAACAATAGAAAGCTGAGAAAGCAGGTGCAATGACAGATACATGGGCGGAGAGAAAGTGAAGATTATACAGGCGAGGGGAGAGAGCTAGAGTCCAGTGGTTAGTAGGTGAGTATTAACTTTGCTTTTAAATTTCTGGAGGTCGTAGCCGTCAGGAAAGCAAGAATACGGGAGTGAGTTCCACAGGCGGGAAGTGCGAGAGAGGAAGCTGCAGGAGTAGAATTGTCGTCTGCGTTTGGCTAACCTGACTGTGAATGGGTGGGACCAGTTGCCAGTCTGGTTGCACGGGTAAACACCTGTTGAGGAGGCATCAGTGACTTAAGCTCATCCGAGCAGAAGCCATGAAAGTATTTATAGAAGAGACAGAGGGAGGCCACATTTCGACGATGGGAAAGTGGCTGCAGTCGAGTCGCCAGATCAGTACCTATCACATTACAGACTCTCCTTTGGAGCTTGTCAAGAACACTGAGGAGAACGGCAGGGGCACCTGACCATAAATGGCAGCAGTACTCCATGCACGGACGGATGGTTGACTTGTATATATGCAGGATGGATTCAGGTGGAAAAAACATCCTGGATCGACATAGTGACCCAATCTTCTTAGCAGTAGATTTTGCTACGGATTCAATATAGTGGTTCCATTTGAGGTCTGAGGACAGGGTAAGTCCGAGGAGGCGTAGTGTAAGAAATTTACTATGTTTTTGTTGTATTTTATATCTATTGTAAATCCTACGGTTTTGATGCATTTTGTCATGACTTTTATTATTTATTTTCTGTAGTTTTGACGTTGAAATTTCTTAAAATTAATAAACCGTCGTCCCTATATAGACCTATGTATTTCTTGTTAAAAATATTTGTTAATTTATCTATCTAAATCGAAACTTATTTATAAATGGAACATTGTCTCTGGGTGTGTGTCTCTGTGTGTGCGTATCCGTTACCTATAGACTCCAAAACGGCTGAACCAATTTTCTTGAAAATTTACACAGTTGTACTATAAGCGTCTGCGAGTGTTCTTAGCTAGGTTTTGTGTCGAGGTACCCCCGATAAATATCGATAATCGAAAAAATCGGGTTATAGTAGGAGTGGTCTAATTTTAATCAAATTTGATACACTTATAGACAAAGACATAAGAAACGATATTCAGAAGTTTCAAGGTTGCAGTTCTGACAACAGTGCAGAAAATTTGATATCGATACCAGGAAATCAAAATTTGACTTATATCCATTCATTTTTCATTTAGTCTACGGTTTCGCTTTAACTGGAAAAAACTATTGCTTTTTAGTCTTTCATGCCAACGTCCAAAGAGTCTGAGCTCCAGGACCATGGATTAGTTTTAAAGCTTTCATTACACCCGAGCAACGCCGGGCTATACTGCTAGTTGATTATGGATGAGTGCACATACATCTGCACCATCATAGCTAACCATTTTTAAATAATGTTATTATTAATCTAATTTTATTGCTGTTTTGGTCCATTTTTTTTCGTGGAAAATATTGATTTTCGGCAGTGTTTAAGATATATATATATATATATATATATATATATATATATATATATATATATATATATATATATATATAAGAGATTATAATTATAATCGTGTCGAAAAACCTTCCACGAATCTCCGAAGAAGAGAAAAACGGTTTTAAAAAAGAAAGAGCTACGTACATGAACATCAGTCAAAAGGGTTCGGACCGAGTCAGCACGTAGCCCAAAGAAAAAACCCTGATACGAGCAATCAACTAACAAAAAGCGCTCAATAATTAGGTAGAGCGAAATAAATAAAGAATACCTAGTGAGCCAGACATACCTACCCAGGTTTCACCTAAACGGATCGTCAGGGAAAGCTGATTGCTTAATTACTTAGTTTCTGGTCATAATAAAATTAGACTAGTGCACATTTGTATTAAAAAGTGTTCAATACAATTATATTGTAGAACTTACTTTTGAATATTTTTCATTTGTAAACTTATTTCGCGACCTAGGTTTCTACCATGAGTGGTGTCTTCAGGAACTTTTCATTAATAAATTCAATTTTTTTTCCAATTCCATATGTCATTCTTTGGTGAAGCTTTAATAAATGTCAAACATGCTAGATTGATAAACACTTCTTCGTTGCTCTTCGTATCCATATCTGATCTCAACTTAAATATTTAACTTACCACATTCACATTTGTTTATTTTGAAAATGACTTCAAACATGACACTTGGGTCCATTATTTCGTTACAAATTTAAACAGAAATGTAATTCGTTTTATCATACAGACATTAGATAGATAGACAGATAACGAACAGGCCTAGACAGACATATAGACAGATTTTACCATCCAAGGTTTTCTTATACAGAAATGAAAAAAATCGCCCATCGTGTATCATTATGCATACAAGCATATAAACAGACAATCGTTTATACATAGATACACTTAAATCTAAAATTATCATTTATTGCTTTATTACGTGACACATATATAATCAACTAGCAGTATAGCCCGGCGTTGCGACAATTTACCAATCGCACCTAGTATATATATATATATATATATATATATATATATATATAGTCCGGCGTTGCTCGGGTGTAATGAAAGCTTTAAAACTAATCCATGGTCCTGGAGCTCAGACTCTTTGGACGTTGGCATGAAAAACTAAAAAGCAATAGTTGTTTCCAGTTAAAGCGAAACCGTAGACTGAAAGAAAAATGAATGGATGTAAGTCAAATTTTGATTTCCTGCTATCGATATCAAATAAAGTTTTTTCATCGTAAACTGAATTTTGAAGGCTAAATAAGTCCTCTGAGTAAATGGTATCATGGCTGAGACTAAGAACTACAATTATACCTACTTAGAGCCAAACCCGAAGCAAAAACTAAAATGAAAGAGGTGAAAAACTGATTTTGATCCGACCCGGTAGGATATCGGGGTATCGATTTCCAATATCGGAGTCAAATAAGTCACCCGAGGATAGAACTGCAACCTTGAAACTTCTGAATATCGTTTCTTATGTCTTTGTCTACGGGTGTATGAAATTTGATTAAAATCGGACCACTCCTTCTATAACCTGATTTTTTCGATTATCGATTTTCGATATTTATCGGGGGTACCTCGACACAAAACCTAGCTAAGAACATTCGCAGTCGCTTATAGTACAACTGTGTCAATTTTCAAGAAAATCGCTTCAAACGTTTCGGAGTCTATAGGTAACGGACACACACATACACATCCACGCACACACAATGTTCCATTCATAAATAGATAAGAATCAAACCCCAATTAACATACTGTCTTTGTGTTGTTTTTTTTAATTTCTTTGTTTATGACCATAACTCTGACGTTAAACATGTTAGATTAAGACACATTTCCTACTGTGTTCTTTATATATTGAATAATATATATATATATAACGTAGAATACTTTGTGTATTAGTCAGGTAAATTCCGATAGAGACGAACTCAAAAGAACTCCGTGTTAAATTTATTTATTTAATTTAACAGAGTAATATAATTTAGAAATGTTTTTAGATATTCTACAATTTCATGGGGTATACATATTTTACCGCTGCTGACCTTGTTTTTAATCGATATTCGTATTTGAGTAGATATTCTGTTTTTAATTATATATATATATATATATATATATATATATATATATATATATATATATATATAATAACGTCCAAAATAATTCATTACAAATTGTCGGTTGCTTATAACCAAGTTTCGTTAAATTTCGTTAATTTCCGTAACATGTTTACATTTGTTTGACATTACGATACATTCAGAGCAGATATGGTTTGTTTACGATAGATCGAAAATTGTGTTATATAAGCATGATAAAAACCTCGTCTGATCAAGAGGCTATTCATGGTCGAGTGGTTAAGACAGTACCAGATCAAATGGTAGCTTCCCCTATGTAAATAGGGGTCGCAGGTTCGAATCCTGCTGGATAGCACACATTTGCGTCATAAAAATTTATCGTGAAATAATCAGGCCGGTAGATATAAATATAAAATACTGTTTAATTGAAAACAGAATATCTACTTAAATACGAGTATCGGTAAAAATAATGTTCAAAATAATTCATTACAAATTGTCGGTTGCTTATAACCAAGTTTCGTTAAATTTCGTTAATTTCCGTAACATGTTTATATATATATATATATATAATATTTGCAAAGTGTTGTATCAGTGGAATTGAAACTTTTCTTATACAGTGTCAGTTGCGTTGGGTCGGACATGTCGTCAGGATGAGTGACGATAGAATGCCTAAAATACTTTTGTAGGGTCAGCTTCAGCATGGTAAAAGGCGTGTTGGCCGCCCATTGCTGAGGTACAAGGATAAGCTTAAGTATAATCTGATAGCAACTGACACTCCACTGTCAACCTTTCTGACAGGATACTATGGAGATTGACGTGTCACATTGCCTTACAAGTTTTTGAATCAGAAAAGAGTACAAAAGCTCAGAGAATCAAGAGAAAAGAGGAAAGAAGTAGCTGCCAGGCCAAGTGGCATTTCGTTGAATACATTTTCATGCACGGCTTGTGGTCACGCCTGCAAGTCACTGGCGGGGCTCAGGTCCTATGAAAGACATAAACACCGAAACAGGAATTAATTTTTGAGACGCTCATACGTCGAAATCGACGGGAGAGTCCATCATATATTATTATTATTATTATTATTATTATTATTATGGCATTATTTTTAATCGATATTCGTATTTGAGTTGATATTCTATTTTTAATTTTATATATATATATATATATACTTCTAACGGTCTGGTTATTTACGAGAAATTTTGTTACGAAAATGTGTCAGTGGGCAGAATTCGAACCTACGACCGTTAGCAACATAGGGGAAGCCACAAATTGACCTGGTGCGTCTTTGACCGCTCGTCCACCAATAATTCCACAGTCTAATCAAAGTTAAATCAAGCTTTATGTACACAGTTTTATATAAAAAATTGAAATTTGATATTTATATTGGGGAAAGTGTTTAATATCAGGAGCAGCACATTTACATATATTGACAAAGTGGACATGCGAATCAACGATGTATGGTGACTGTTACTTTTATGCTTCATTGCTATCTTTTGACCAAGTTTCACCACTCCTCTTGTAGTTATATATATATATATATATATATATATATATATATATATATATATATAGGAAATGGGTTTAGGAAAGACGAAACGGCTTTTCCGAATTTCTTTTGTTTTGGGACTACTAAATGATTATTTACTTACATTCATAACCACCAGACTGTTTACATATGTTGGTTGGTGGGGTGTGTGTCTATAAATACGCTCGCTATATATATATATATATATATATATATATATATATATATATTCTCCAACATTTGGTTAAATTTTTATAAAGTTGGTTATAAGCATTCGGCTCACGTATAATTCTTATATATATATATATATATATATATATATATATATATATATATATGCTACCGGTCATAATTATCAGGACACCCCAGTGTTTTAAAGAAATAATGTATTTCATACTATTTTTTAGTATTTATTGCCAAGTGAATAGTTGTAAATGAAAATAGAATGGTTCTTTTGTTAATGCTGCACAATAACATGTGCATTAAATGAATTTATAAATATTTAATAATTACTTATATTGCAGTTTCATCAAGGAAAGAATGAAGAAAATTTAGGCTGATTCGGACGAGTTCATCTTTGCTTTCTTGCCTTGTAAAATTTTTCAAAGTAATAATAAAAAAAGAACCATTCTATTTTCATTTAGAATTATCCACTTGGCAATAAATACTAAAAATAGTATGAAATACATCATTCCTTTTAAAAACTGGGATGGCCTAATAATTATGGCCGGTAGTATAGGAAGTGCTGTATGAACAACTACCAAACTCCAAGCGTTAAGGTAGACTTCCGCTCTTCCGCTACAAAGACGAATTGAAAGAAAACTTGAAATGTCTCAACTTTGACCTGAGAACCTGGGAAGTCGAAGCATCAAACACAAAGTAATAGCGTAAGGCATGACTCCTTAATTTGAAAGGATTTTTATTAGATTGTAGACTGAAGCGTCGTGATCAGCTTCGTCAAGCTCTAAAGCAGAGACGACATCAAAATTTACCTATAGACTCCGAAACGGCTGAACCGATTGTCTTGAAAATTTACACAGTTATACTATAAGCTTCTGCAATTGTTCTTAGCTAGGTTTTGTGTCGAGGTAACCCCTATAAATATCGAAAATCGATAATCGAAAAAATCGGGTTATAGAAGGAGTGGTCTGATTTTAATCAAATTTGATACACTCATAGACAAAAACATAAGAATCGATATTCAGAAGTTTCAAGGTTTCAGTTCTTAAAATAGTGCACAAAATCGATAATATAAAAGGCAAGATGTTTGTGTGTGGGTCTGTTTATTTGCCTGTATGTCTGTATTTTTTTCAGCCCTTTTATTTTAGATTTTTGCTTCGGTTTGGCTCTAAGTAGGTATATTCTTAGTCTCAGCCATGATACCATTTACTCAGAGGACTTATTTAGCCTTCAAAATTCAGTTTACGACGAAAAAAACTTATTTGATATCGATACCAGGAAATCAAAATTTGACTTACATCCATTCATTTTTCTTTCAGTCTACGGTTTCACTTTAACTGGAAACAACTATTGCTTTTTAGTCTTTCATGCCAACATCCAAAGAGTTTGAGCTCCAGGACCATGGATTAGTTTTAAAGCTTTCATTACACCCGAGTAACGCCGGGCTATACTGCTGATATATATATATATATATATATATATATATATATATATATATATATATATATATATATATATATTAGGTGCGATTGTAAATTGTCGCAATTATTTTATTATTTCAAGTCTTCTTTAGGCTGAGTCTGAGCTTCAGGACCATGGATTAGTTTTAAAGCTTTCATTACACCCGAGCAACGCCGGACTATATATATATATATATATATATATATATATATATATATATACTAGGTGCGATTGGTAAATTATCGCAACGCCGGGCTATACTGCTAGTTGATCATATATGTGTCACGTAATAAAGCAATAAATGATTATTTTAGATTTAAGTGTATCTATGTATAAACGATTGTCTGTTTATATGCTTGTATGCATAATAATACACGATGGGCTATCCTGCTAGTGCAGTATAAATTGAGTTGACAGGGTCAAGAATATTGCAACACCGAAGAAATGCAACAACATCGCCGGCACTGAAACCATTCTAGCAAAGACACAACTTAGGTGGGCTAGTCATGTTGTAAGAATGATTGAACATCAGTAAAATATCATACGTGATACACGCATTGGGTGATCATGTCTCGAAAGAGACATGACTGACTGAGCAGAAGATTATCCCGCAGTAGGTTGGCATTGCTTTCTGCGGTAGACTGGTTGCCGACCAAGGCTATAGAACCCAATCTGTCATGTTATTTGACTCATAGCTAGAGGGGGAAGAGATGTGTTATATTATTAAGTAGTAATTAGTGGGGGATCGGTTTCCTATTGTTTTGAAGTAATAAACTGATCCCCTACTTTATGACCAATATAAGCCTTAATCATTAATCCAACTATTATATTCAGTCAGTCAGTTAAGTGCCATACGTGATACACGCTTGGGCGATCATGTCTCAAAAGAGACATGACTGACTGGGCAGAAGATTATCCCGCAGTAAACTGGTTGTCTATAGAACCCAATCTGTCCTGTTACTTGACTCATATTTAAAGGGAGAATAGATGTATTATATTATTAAGTAGTAAATAGTGGGGGATCAGTTTATTACTTTATAACAATAGAAAACTGTTCCCCACTTTATGCCCAGCAGAAGCCATAATCATGTTTCCAACTATTATATTCAGTCAGTTAAGTGCCATACGTGATACACGTTTGGGCGATCATGTCTCAAAAGATACATGACTGACTGGGCAGAAGATTATCCCGCAGTAGGTTGCCATTGCTTTCTGCGGTAGAATGGTTGCGAGCCAAGGCTATAGAACCCAATCTGTCCTGTTATTTGACTCATAGCTAGAGTGGGGGGTGGTGATGTATTATGTTATTAAGTATTAATTAGTGGGGGATCAGTTTATTACTTCATAACAATATTACTTCATAACGGTAGAATGGTTGCCAGTCAAGGCTATAAGACCCAATCTGTCCTATTATTTAACCCATAATTGGAGAGAAGAGACGGATTAATACCCTTCCCAAGGGTATTTGTGCGTAATACTCTTGGGATATGCAAGGAATTCAACTGGAATTCGAACTTGGCTCCCCGATTTGTCGTTCCGAGTCGATATCCACTGCACCACAACGCACACGTAGAGATTAACTGTTCGGGAACAACGCATTGTTTCGAGTAACATCCGAGATAATTTTCCTATCACCTCTCCACTGTTGACAGAGCCTGATTGAATGTTCCAGTTCTTCGCCTCCGTGAGCGGAAGAAATTGCCAACTCGATGCTGTTAATAAGTTATTTATTTATTAAGAGCTTTCTACGAGTTTCGTCTAAGACATCGGTGCTTCCGAATGATGGACGCCATTTTATTAATTTACAGCGTCGACGTCTAGCTGCGCTCGGTGACTGGATAATTTCTCATCAGGACAAACTGGATTATACCGGTTCTTCGATAGTAACCAATCTAATCACTCCACTCTTTATTTATCTAAACTTATATAATAAATGGAACTTTGTCAGTGTGTGTGTGTGCGTGTCTGTGTATGTGTGTGTCCGTTACCTATAGTTTTCGAAACCGCTGAACCGATTTTCTTGAAAATTTACACAGTTGTACTATAAGCGTCTGCGAGTGTTCTTAGCTAGGTTTTGTGTCGAGGTACCCCGATAAATATCGAAAATCGATAATCGAAAAAATCGGGTTATGGAAGGAGTGATCCGATTTTAATCAAATTTGATACACTCAGAGACAAAGACATAAGAAACGATATTCAGAAGTTTCAAGGTTGCAGTTCTTACAATAGTGCAGAAAATCGATAATATATATATATATAAAAGGCAAGATGTTTGTGTGTGTGTCTGTTTATCTGTCTGTATGTCCTTTATACAAATCCACAATTTTTATCAGATTCTCACCAAACTTCACACAAATAGTCTTTAGGCTGAGTCTGAGCTCCAGGACCATGGATTAGTTTTAAGGCTTTCATTACACCCGAGCAATGCCGGGCTATACTGCTAGTCTTAGATAAGTATGTTAGGATGTACGTTGTGGTGCAGTGGATATTGGCTTGGACCGAGAAATTGGAGAGCCGAGTTGGAATTCCAGTTCTGTAGCCTTGCTTGGCAACCAGTCTACCCCAGAAAGTAATGGCAATCTACTATGGGAAAATCTTCTGCCATAAGCGTGTATGTCTCATGGCAGTTAACTGAGAGAGTTAACTGTCATGAGTTATACACGCAAAATGATACAAGGTATACAAAGTTATACAAGGCAAATCAGGGACTTGGAAAACTTGGAAAAGTCATGGACTTGGAAAACTTGAAAAAAGTCATGGACTTGGAAAACTTGAAAAAAGTCATGGACTTGGAAAACTGTTTTCCATCAAGTTTTCAGAAATAGAGGACATACACACTTTGAAAATTCGATTTTTTTAAAATCGGCCTCGAACAACAGCCTTTGGTTTCGGTGAGAAATATGTTCAGCTACGAAGTGTGTGCGAGTGAGACGAACAATTTGTAAACTAATACGCTCACTTAGTAAGGAAGCAGTTTAACTAATTAATTAATCACAAAATTGATAAGATCCTGCACATATTTAAATCTATCATCCGCCCGTGCATTGAATACTGCTGCCATATCTAGTCGGGTGCTCCCGCTATCCACGTAGGGGTCCTTGACAAAATCCAACGAAGAATCTGTAATGTGATCGATCCCGACTTGGCAGCTCCGATACAGTCACTTTCTCACCGGCGCAATGTGGCTTCCCTGTGTCTCTTCTACAAATACTTTCACGGCTTGTGCTCCGATGAACTTAGCTTGGGGCTATATGATTATTTAAAAAAAACATTTCTATACTATTACAATATGGATATAAAGTGGGGGATCAGTTCTACATTACAATCAATAAATAAACTGATCCCTCATTTTATGACCAGAGTCATCCGTCTCTTACCATCCACCTGTGCATTGAATACTGCTGCCATATCTGGTTGGGTGTTCCTGCTATCCACCTAGGTGTCCTTGACAAAATCCAACGGAGAATCTGTAATGTGATCGATCCCGACTTGGCAGCTCAGATACTTTCTCACTGGTGCAATGTGGCTTCCCTGTTTCTCTTCTATAAATACTTTCACGGTTTCTGCTCCGATGAACTTAGCTCACTGGTGCCCCCTATATATGAATTTACTCGAGCCACAAGATTATCAACTAGGTCCCCACTCTTTTACAGTGAAATCAATAAATTGTAAACTCAAATTCTACCCCATGAGCTTCTTTTCTCGCACTTCCCGCCTGTGAATTCCCTTTCATTTACTTGCTTCCCCGACAGCTACAATTTCCAAGAATTTAAATGTAAAGTCAATATCTCACTAACCTGCATCCTCTCTCTCTCATGCTCCGTTCTCCGTCCACCCCACTCTCATCAGTATTCTCATCCTTCTCTTACCCACTTCCTGACACCCCCTATAACCTGTCACTCTTTCTCATAATTTTCTTCCTATGTAACCCCCTGCAAAACAGTGGTAGTAAAATGCCTAGCTTGGGGCGATATGATTATAAAAAAAAATTCTATCCATTTATATTTAAGAAAATGTAAATAAATCTAAAAGACATGCATGTGTAGCTAATCAGTATTTCAATGACTGATTGATTCATTTTCAACGGCTTATCAACAGACAAGAAATTATAATGTAAATATAAAGTTGGGGATCAATTTTATATTACAAACAATATATAAATTGATTCCTCATTTTATGGCCACAGTTATCTTTCTCTTACCCACTTCCTGACACCCCCTATAACCTGTCACTCTTTCTCATAACTTTCCTCCTATGTAACCCCCTCCGAAACGCTGGCAGTAAAATACCCTGCTTGGGACGACATGATTATAAAAAAAAAAACATTTCTATACTATTATAATGTGGATATAAAGTGGGGGATTAATTTTACATTACAATTAATATATAAACTGATCCCTCACTTTATGGCCACATTCATTTTCTCTTACCTACTTCCTGACACCCCCGATAACCTATCACTCTTTCTCATAACTTTCCTCCAATGTAACCCCCTGCAAAACAGTGGCAGTAAAATGCCTTGCATGGGGCGATATGATTATTAAAAGAAATAAAGAATGCAATTATTTTACTTTGCTTTACAGACGTTCCGTTCCGTTTTTATTATTGTGGATTAAGTGTGTGTGTGTGAAAGAAATTTTCAGGGTGTTTTCAGGTATATGTCAGGGGTGGAAGAGCCGTCAAAACACGACAGGTACGTGTTAAAATTAATTCCTCTTCGCTCTCCCTACAAATTTCATTTAGTGTTGAGGAGGTAAATTCAATAATTTGCTGGAAAAAAACTTCTTCTTCTTCTTCATTTTTTTCTATGTGCCTTGTCCTTTCAGGACGTAGGCGATCATGGCCTTCCACGTCTCCCTATCCCTGGTGGCTTTTAGCACGCTTTCTCCTCTTATCTCGCAGCCCCCGTTCTGTCAGTCACCTGCTAAGGCTCTTCAAATATGTTAACCACTTCTTTCCTCTGTCCCTTTTCCCCCTCTATCTGGCCTGTTAGTATCAGATTCTCCAAGCCCTCCTTCCTCATTGCATGTCCCAGAAACTTCAATTGTCTCTTCCTGATGCTCAATATTAATTTCCTTTTCGTTTCCATTCTTTCCAACACCTCGTCATTGCTTACATGCTCAGTCCATGATATCCGCAGCATCCTTCTGTAGGACCACATTTCAGCTGCTTCAAGTTTTCTCTTCATCTTCAATAATATTGTCCAACATTTACTGCTATATTGAAGAACTGACATCACAAATCAATCCAGTACTCTCTTCTTTGTTTCTAGTGAAAGTTTCCTGTGTCTTAATACTTTACTCAGCTTCTGGAACGCGTCCTTCGCCATGCCAATTCGCCTTCGGATCTCAGTGTCGCACTTTCTGTCTTCGGTTAGAACACTTCCCAGATATTTAAATTTTTATACCTGCTTGATGACCATGCATTCCGGTTCACACTCCACCCTCGTCTATTTAACAGGTGAAGAGGCTCATCCCTTGTTTCCTGTTTAGGATGCGGTTTCCGGTTTTCTCTTTTCCAATCTTCTCACTTTTTTTTTTCAATTGGAGTAGATAGACTAAACTATCGCCCGGTTCACACTCCAACCCTCGTCTATTGAACAGGTGAAGAGGCTCATCCCTTGTTTCCTGTTTAGGATGCGGTTTCCGGTTTTCTCTTTTCCAATCTTCTCACTTTTTTTTTCAATTGGAGTAGATAGACTAAACTATCGCCCGGTTCACACATTAACCCTCGTCTATTGAACAGGTGAAGAGGCTCATCCCTTGTTTCCTGTTTAGGATGCGGTTTCCGGTTTTCTCTTTTCCACTCTTTTCACTCCTGTGTAGCCCCCTGCACATCAGTGGCGTTACCGCCTTGCTCGGGGTGATATGATTTTAAAAAAAAATTCTGTTTTCTTGCAGTTTATTTGTAGTCCTTTCTTGTCACTCTCTTCAGCTACCTTCTGTAGGAAGTCATATGGTTTTCTTTCCGTGTCTGCTATCAGCACTGTATCATCTGCGTATCTTATGTTGTTCAAATTGTGGCCTCCGATTACAAATCCTGGCATAACATCTAGGGTCCTCAAAATATTATCGCTGTGCAAGTTAAAAAGATCCGGTGAAAAGACACATCCTTGTCTTACGCCCCTTTTCTATCTTTGTATATCTGCTCTAGGATGTGCGTTGTGGTACAGTGCACATCGGCTCGGAACGAGAAACCGGGGAGCCGAGTTCGAATTCCTGTTGAATCCATTGTATTCACTTACGCGCAAATACCCTTGGGAAAGGTATTAATCCGTCTCTTCCTTCCAGTTATGGGTTAAATAGCAGGACAGATTGGGTTCTGTAGACTTGGTTGGCAACCAGTCTAACGCAGAAAGCAATGGCAACCTACTGCATGATAATCTTCTGCCCAGTCAGTCATGTCTCTTTCGAGACATGATCGCCCAAGCGTGTATCACGTATGGCACTTAACTGACTGACTGAATATAATAGAAACATGATTAAGGCTTCTACTGGGCATAAAGTGGGTGATCGGTTTTCTATTCTCATGAAGTAATAAACTGATCCCTCATTAATTACTACTTTCTTTAGCTAGCTTCTGTAGGAGGTCTTGTAGTTTCCTTTCCGTGTCTGTTATCAGCACTGCGTCTTCTGCGTATTTTGTTCAAATTGTGGCCTCCGATGACAAATCCTGTCATAACATCTAGGGTCCTCAAAATATTATCGCTGTACGAGTTAAAAAGATCCGGTGAAAAGACACATCGTTGTCTTACGCCCTTTTCTATCTTTGTATATCTGCTGAATTCGTAAACTGTCCGTATGCAGGCAGTTTGCTGCCAGTAGAGATTCTTAATTATTCTGATGTCTTTCCCAAATATTTCGAGGCTGCTGAGCATCTCCATGAGTTTGAAGAAAAAAAGCACAAAACTTAATAAAACAAAGTTTTCTGTTAAACTGTTTATGTTATATATTAAGAGGAAAGATCAAGGTATTTTAAAATTATTTAAACAATTTTTTAGTCCTTTCTAACACGTTCAAACTTTTGTTTTTGTGTCAGCGGGTAACCAAATTCAGCGGGTAACCAAATTCTTACCAGAGTTTACAAGGAAAAACGTAATATTACGCAACTCATGTTTTTCCGATGAAAAACATTAATTTGGAAATTCTTGCAAAAATCAAATAATTGTCGGATTTTAATGAAACTTTTAGGACTTATATACAAATGAATAAAATCATTTTTGAAATTATTATTTTTATAAAATCTTGATAATTTTTTTGTTTTCTTTTACATGTTACTCCCTTCATGTAAATTCATGAAATTTCAAGAAATTAAATTTTGTATCGAAAATTTATTTTATTAGTAAAACTTCCTTGAGGATTTAATTCAACTTTTTCTTTTATTAAAACAGTTGACCGTTTTTCCGAAAATCTACTCTGAATACAAAAATAGAAAAGAATCAATAAAACTATGAGATTATTTAATTACATAAGCATTTAATTTAATTGCTTATATATATATATATATATATATATATATATATAATATATATATATATATATATATATATATATATATATATATATAGTTATCCGCAGTCAGATCTGTTTCGCTGTATCACAGCTCATCAGTACGGTTAGACTCCGATTGCTTTTAACCCAGGATTGAGACCCGACCGAATTGGTGTCAGTCGGCGATTCTACCTCTGGGCTATGGGCGTTCGGTAGAAGAAGGCAGACTTTTTAGCGTGTATATTGTCAGTATATACGCCCAATAGTCAGAGTGCTCTAATTCATTACTGAATGAGCGATGCATACATGCCAGAGTAGCTACTGTTTTTCAAAGTCTACCATTCTTCCAGAGTGCTCAATCAGGGTGTGAGAGCGTAAATAGTCATATATATATATATATATATATATATATATATAGTCCTGTGCAAATGTATTAGGACAAGAACTAGTTTATCTTTTATGAGGCGTATTGACAGAAAATACACAATATAATTAAAGTAATTTTATTTGATTTACTCAAATACTTTAACAAGAAAAAAAATACTTGTTACAAAATAAATTTAATATTTAGTATAATAGCCTTTTGCTTTGATCACAGCCTTCATTCTGTCAGGCATTGACATCACAAGCTTCTTCAATATATCTAATGGTATCTCCTGCCAAGCAGCTTGTATTTGTTCCCAAAGTGTGTCTTGCGAAGTAACATTAGATTTATCAAGTTTTTTTTTATCCAAAATATCCCATAGATGTTCACCAGAGTAATTTCAAAATAACTTTAATAAAAAATAGGAAAAATTAAATATAACTTCTTTTTAATACATTTCATTTACACCTCGTTTTAAATAACCAATATTTATTAGCAATTTACTCGGCTTTTTACCCTGTATTTGAATTTCAGTGAGGTTTTTAAGAAAAACACCCCTGTCTTAATACTTTTGCACACTACCGGTAGTGTGCAAAGTGCTAGGGCAGGGGTGATTTTAAACTTTATTTTTATATCTCATAAAAGATGAAATAGTTCTTGTCCTAATACTTTTGCACAGTACTGTATATATACTAGGTGCGATTGGTAAACTGTCGCAATTATTTTGATGCCTCATAAAAGATCAAATAGTTCTTGTCCTAATACTTTTGCACAGTACTGTATATATACTAGGTGCGATTGGTAAATTGTCGCAATTATTTTGACGCCTCATAAAAGATGAAATAGTTCTTGTCCTAATACTTTTGCACAGTACTGTATATATACTAGGTGCGATTGGTAAATTGTCGCAATTATTTTGATGCCTCATAAAAGATCAAATAGTTCTTGTCCTAATACTTTTGCACAGTACTGTATATATACTAGGTGCGATTGGTAAATTGTCGCAATTATTTTGACGCCTCATAAAAGATGAAATAGTTCTTGTCCTAATACTTTTGCACAGTACTGTATATATACTAGGTGCGATTGGTAAATTGTCGCAATTATTTTGATGCCTCATAAAAGATCAAATAGTTCTTGTCCTAATACTTTTGCACAGTACTGTATATATAAGGAAGTCCGAAGAAAAAGTTTTTCGATGAATAATGAATTTCTACAAGTTTTCTGTTACATTAAAAAGTCACTTAATTCACGGTTTCTTCCTGTTACAAGAAAAAAATTGAACAATTTTAAATTCCGGTTAACCATACTTAGCTTACATCAGTCACTTAAGACGTCATTGGCTGTCATCACTCACTTCAAAAGATCAGAAAAATAAGAAGTCCGTGAGTAAGAAACACTTAATTCTAAATTCCATGCTACAAATGAATAATACTTTTGTGGAAATCAGATCAAATTTAAAGTATTTTCCAAAAATAACGTGTCACAGATGTAAGATTTTTAAAATTTTGTTTACAAACTGTCAAAAATCAAAATGGACGCAAAAAGATAAATTTTGAGAACTCGAAAAAAGTTGAGATTCCAATCTATGTAATTGATACTTGAAACACACCAGAGTATTTTGCTTACTGCAAATCGTAAATTTAATCATGTAGCTTTTAATTAAAGCTAAAATTAGTTTCAAGAAAAAATTTTATCTTCAAAGAATTCAGTTTAAAATTTAGGTATCGCGAATTATCGTGAAAAAGTAAAGGCACCTTGAATGAGTTTAACTGACTTATATATGAATGGCAGGCTTGTCATGACACACTACGAATTTTACTTGAACCATTACACTGGTAGGGCAGGTCAATTTTGGAACCTTGGTATGGCATTCAATTCGAAAGTTGGGATTTAAATAATGACGAAATATTTTTTTCCAAATCATTGTATTTTGAGAAAACGAGTTTAAAGATTCCGTTTCTTTAGATTAAAAATCGTACCGTTGCAGTTTAATTCCAGTGATCAGTAAAAGCCTTGAAAAATTTATAATTTACAAATTGTATATGGACAAGATGCAAGGCACAAACATTATTAAATAATTCGGTTATCAAATAAAACCTTCATTTACTTCGAAGGAAAATTATACTGAACAATTTATTATTATATCAGACTAGCAGTGTAGCCCGGCGTTGCCCGGGTGTAATGAAAGCTTTAAAACTAATCCATGGTCCTGGAGCTCAAACTCTTTGGACGTTGGCACGAAAGACTAAAAAGCAATAGTTGTTTCCAGTTAAAGCGAAACCATAGACTGAAAGAGAAATGAATGGATGTAAGTCAAATTTTGATTTTCTGGTATCGATATCAAATAAGTTTTTTTCGTCGTAAACTGAATTTTGAAGGCTAAATAAGTCCTCTGAGTAAATGGTATCATGGCTGAGATTAAGAACTACAATTATACCTACTTAGAGCTAAACCCGAAGCAAAAACTAAAATAAAAGAGCTGACAAAATACAGACATACAGGCAAATAAACAGACACACACACACACACACACATCTTGCCATATATATATATATATATATATATATATATATATATATTATCGATTTTCTGCACTATTTTAAGAACTGAAAGCTTGAAACTTCTGAATATCGATTCTTATGTCTTTGTCTATGAGTGTATCAAATTTGATTAAAATCGGACCACTCCTTCTATAACCCGATTTTTTCGATTATCGATTTTCGATATTTGTCGCGGGTACCTTGACACAAAACCTAGCTAAGGGCACTCGCAGACGCTTATAGTACAACCGTGTAAATTTTGAAGAAAATCGGTTCAGCTGTTTCGGAGTCTATAGGTAATGGACACACACACACACACACACACACACACACACACACACACACACACAGAGTTCCATTTATAAATAATGTTTAGATATTATACAGTGCACTGATTTTAGTGTGAAATATCAATAAACAAAGCTTATTTTAAACATTTTGTCTTAAAATTTTTCCCCAGCAGTATTATCTATATGTTTTCTTTTGTTTTTTCTTGATATTAAGTATAAGTTTCCTTTTCGGGTCTATCCTCTTTAAAACCATGTCGTTGCTTACATGTTCTGTCCATGGCATCCTCAGCATCCTTCTGTAGAACCACATTTCAGTTGTTACTAGTTTTTCCTTCTTCTGTGATGAAATTGTCCAGAATTTACTGCCATATCGAAGGACTGACATCACATAACAATCCGACAATCACATTTTTGAATTTGTCTATATTTCTGAGATGAGGTAGTATTTACATTAATCGGACTATTGTCCTTATCTTTGTTGCCATTTGTACGACATTTAATAATAGATCATTCTATTTGTCTATATTTCTGAGATGAGGTAGTATTTACAGTATTTACATTCTTCGGACTATTGTCCTCATCTTTGTTGCCATTTGTACGACATTTAATAATAGATCATTCTATTTGTCTATATTTCTGAGATGAGGTAGTATTTACAGTATTTACATTATTCGAAATATTGTCCTCATCTTTGTTGCCATTTGTACGACGTTTAATAATAGATCATTCTATTTGTCTATATTTCTGAGATGAGGTAGTATTTACAGTATTTACATTAATCGGACTATTGTCCTCAGCTTGGTTGCCATTTGTACGACGTTTAATAATAGATCATTCTATTTATCTATATTTCTGAGATGAGGTAGTATTGACAGTATTTACATTATTCGGACTATTGTCCTCATATTTGTTGCCATTTGTACGACGTTTAATAATAGATCATTCTATTTGTCTATATTTCAGAGATGAGGTAGTATTTACAGTATTTACATTCTTCGGACTATTGTTCTCATCTTTCTTGTCATTTGAACGACGTTTCGGCCGTTGTACGCTCCGTCCTTCTTCAGGCACTAGGAGTTTTGAACCTAATACTTTCTTACAATTACTGGGATATATGGTCTCAATTCCTTGCCTAGAGCCTTTTCTGGTAGTCATGAATTCTTAAGGACACATGGATATAAACTTTGGTTAGTTCCAGTGGCTTGATGCTAGAATTGTGAGTTCAATACCAGGCTACAGAAGTGATGAATAAGTAACTTACAGTGTTAGAGGGAGATAACACATGACTACCAGAAGAGGTATTACTACGCAAGGAATGAAGTTCATATACCCCAGTCATTGTAGTAAAGGGTTCGGTTCGAAATTCCTCGCACCTGAAGAAGGCCGGAGCATGCAGCGGCCGAAACGTCGTACAAATAGTAACAAAGATGAGGACAATAGTCCGAATAATCTAAACACTGTGTCACTTTTTTTTTTGTTTCCAGAGAAATTTTCCTGTCTCTCAATACTTTATTCAGCTTCTGGAATGAATCATTGACCATACCAGCACGCCTTCGGTTATTCGTGTCGCACTTTCCGCCCTCAATTGGGATAATTCCCAAGTATACCCGCTTGATTTTAGTATCCCCTATTTATAACTGCCATTGCCACATGAAACGTGCGTGAGAGAACAGACAAACTGCGGGTATATATCGTAAAAGGTTTTATTTCCTTTACAGTACTTGTGCAGCTGTGAAAACTGCAATTACCCACCAGGAAGTATTGCTTAAAACCTCATTCCTCTCCGTGGTTCTCTCCGGCCTGCTCAGCCGCCATTGCCCACAGGAACCATTACTTCCGTCTATTCCGAAGACAGTCAACTGATCACAATAGGCACCTGTTCACGTCTGCTCGCAATAAGTGCAAGAGAACCCTAAATGACGCCAAACAGTTGTCTGCAGAGAGAATGCGACAGCACATAGCTGACCGCAAGTTCGGCTCCAAGGACTATTGGAGGATTTGTAAACGAGTGCTCAACAATAGGAAATCCTCAATACCTCCTTTAATCCACGGATTTGAGGTTCTCACGTCATCTGCGGACAAAGCTGAGTGCTTTGCCCACAGATTCTCATCCAACTCCACATTCGACTCGTCCGGAGTACACCCACCCGACTTCCCTATTAGAACTGAGGCCAAACTGCACGACGTATATATTACCCCGACAGTAGTATCCAGAGTAATTTCAAAACTCGACCCCCATAAGGCGTGTGGAGACGATGGAATCCCGGTGATTGTCCTTAAGAGGTGTGCTCCTGAACTTTCCCCTGTCCTCTCTAAACTATTTAACTACTATCTTTCTGCTTCCTGCTTTCCTGCATGCTGGAAGTTCTCTTCAGTCGTTCCTGTATTTAAGAATTGTGGTGAACCCTCGGACCCATCCAACTATCGCCCTATCAGTCTTCTACCGATATTCGGGAAAGTATTCGAGGCTATAATCAATGCTGAAATAGTTAATCATCTCACCGCCCACAAACTGTTCTCCGACAGGCAATATGGATTCCGCTTTGCCAGGTCCACGGCCGACCTGCTAACAACCGTAACGGAGTACATGCTACAGGCCCTTGATGAGTCTGACGAGGCTCGCGCGGTTGCTCTGGACATCTCCAAGGCTTTCGACAGGGTTTGGCACTCTGGCCTCCTATGCAAACTACGCGGTTATGGTATTACCAGTCGCCTGCTTGACCTAATCCAATCTTTCTTAAATAACCGCAAAATGAAGGTCGTTCTGAATGGGCGTGCCTCTTCGTCCTACAGCATGAATGCTGGTGTCCCACAGGGGTCTATCCTGGACCCGACGCTCTTCCTTATTTTCATCAACGACCTCCCAGATGAGATCAAGTCCCAAGTAGGCATCTACGCAGATGACACTACAATATACTCCCGCACCAGTAAGAAACCTGTCGTGGCGGACAGACATAATCTCGCTGCTGACTTTGAGCGGGATCTACACTCTGTGGTGAACTGGGGCAAGAAGTGGCTTGTCAACTTCAATTCATCTAAGACCAAGCTGTTGTCTGTCAACCATTACAGGCAACCTCTCCTGCCTCCCATAAGCATGGACCAAGCGATTCTCCCGGAGAGTAATACACTACGCCTCCTCGGACTTACCCTGTCCTCAGACCTCAAATGGAACCACTATATTGAATCCATAGCAAAATCTACTGCTAAGAAGGTTGGGTCACTATGTCGATCCAGGATGTTTTTTCCACTTGAATCCATCCTGCATATATACAAGTCAACCATCCGTCCGTGCATGAAGTACTGCTGCCATTTATTGTCAGGTGCCCCTGCCGTTCTCCTCAGTGTTCTTGACAGGCTCCAAAGGAGAGTCTGTAATGTGATAGGTACAGATCTGGCAGCTCGACTGCAGCCACTTCCCCACCGTCGAAATGTGGCCTCCCTTTGACTGTTCTATAAATACTTTCATGGCTTCTGCTCAGACGAACTTAAGTCACTGATGCCTCCTCAACAGGTGGTTACTCGTGCAACCAGACTGGCAACTGGGTCCCACCCATTCACAGTCAGGTTAGCCAAATGCAGACGACAATTCTACTCCTGCAGCTTCTTCTCTCGCACTTCCCGCCTGTGGAACTCACTCTCGTATTCTTGCTTTCCTGACGGCAACAACCTCCAGAAATTTAAATGCAAAGTCAATACTCATTTACTAACCACTGGACTCTAGCTCTCTCCCCACCTCTGTATAACCTTCCCTTTCTCTCCACCTATGTATCTGTCATCGCACCTGCTTTCTCAGCTTTCTATTGTTCCTTTCTAACTAGTTTGTACTCCTCACTCTTTTCTAATAAATCTTTTTACATTTATGTAGCCCCCTGCACATCAGTGGCATTTCCGCCTTGCTCGGGGTGAACTGATTAAAAAAAAAATTAAGACAAAACAAATTAACATGAGCACATGGAGGAAGAATGTACATAAGAATAGATAATTACAAAATTAAAAAAAATAAGAAAATAAACAATGAAATTTACATAAATAATTGTAACAAAACAGGGAACTCATAACAAGGGTTTAAGGGTTTATTTGCTTTCTGGATCTCTAAGGGCAAACATCCGGCCCCTCACTTGCTCGATATCACCACAAAGTAGTTAAAAAGTCAGTTCTCACTTTTATCCCTGAATTTCGATGAAATGCATGCTTTGATGAAACTACTTCCAGACATCTCCTAATTGCTCAAGGGACATTAAAAAATGACTCATCAAAATATCCACCCGAAGGCAATTTTTCACAGGGTGAATTAACGTTGATGGCGGTTGTTGGTTGTAGTTATCTCCCTTTCACTAACCACTTCAAATTGCAGATCAAACTTCTGACCCCAGGAAAATGTTTTTTTTTTATTATTCATTTTTGACTTTCATTCTCATGGTTTCTGTTTTAATGGGTGTAATTGCTGTTGCCACATGAAACATGCGTGAGAGAATTGATAACTGCGGGTATATATCGTGAAAGGTTTTATTTCCTTTACAGAACTTGTGCAGCTGTGAAAACTGCAATTAAGACAAACAAATAACATGAGCACATGGAGGAAGAATGTACGCAAGGATAGATAATTACAAAATTCGAAGAAATAAGAAAATAATGAAATTTACAGAAATAGTTATGACAAAACAAAGGAACTTATAACAATTTAAATCAACAGGAATCGTTTGCGTCGCCAAAGCGATACATTTTCACAAATTAAGAAAGGATTTAAAAGGCAATAAAACTTTAGAAGAATTAAATTCCATTAACCGTAAAATTTGTCTAGGGTTTGCTGGAAAGTGAATGGAAAAAATGGTAATTACTGCGTTGGCACCTCGTGTGGCCAATGGCAATTTAGATAATTACTTCCTAACAGTACCGAAAACGAATGTGCTACCACTGGGCATAACAAATTTACCGTATGACCTCTTAGAAAACTTTTAAGGGGGTTTGTATTTCTTACGCAGTGGCCGAAATCCTAGATCCCAGAAAAAGTTGCCCTAAAAACAGCTTACTTGTTATATTTTTTACTTACTCATTCTAACTTTACTGTTTCTGTTTCATACTTTCTATTTAGACCTCATAATTGTTTTACACGTGCATTGTGGTGCAGTGGATATCGACTCGGAACAAGAAATCGGGTAGCCGAGTTCGAATTCCAGTTCAATTCATTGCATTCACTTACGCGTAAATACCCGTGGGAAATGTATTAATCTGTTTCTTCCTTCCACTTATGGGTTAAATAACAGAACAGATTAGGTTCTATAGCTTTGCCAGGCTACCAGTCTACCACAGAAAGCAATGACAACCTACTGCGGGATAATCTTCTGCCCAGTCAGTCATATCTCTTTCGAGACATGATCACCCAAGCGTGTATCACTGATTTATGATTCCGAAACGTTTCAAAGTAAACGGGTTTGGAAAATTCATGAAGCAAAAACAACCCAAAACATGTGTCAACGGGAACAACAGGATGGGGACAAAAAAAGATAGTAAACGGACAGTATTTACATTATTCGGACTAATGTCTTCATCTTCGTTACCATTTGTACGACGTTTCGGTCGTTGTACGCTCCGACCTTCTTCAGGTGCTAGGAATATCGCACCGAGCCCTTTATTACAATCACTGGGGTATATCATCTTCATTCCTTTTACGTAGAGCCTCTTTTTGGTAGACATGAGTTATCTCCCTCTAACGCTGTAAGTTACTTGTTCACCACTGCTGTAACCCGGTAGTGAACTCACAACTGCTTGGGTCAAGTCCCAGGAACTAACCAATGTCTATATCCACTGTCCTTAAAGAACACATGGCCCAGTAGATATAGACGGATTTCAATAAAAGGTTCTGTTCGAAATCCCTAGCATCTGAAGAAAGCCGGAGCGTACAACGGCCGAAACGTCGTACAAATGTCAACAAAGATGAGGAAAATAGTCCAAATAATGTAAATAGTGTAAATACTACCTCATCTCAGAAATATAGACAAATAGAATGATCTATTATTAAACGTCGTACAAATGGCAACAAAGATGAGGACAATAGTCTGAATAATGTAAATACTGTAAATATTACCTCATCTCAGAAATATAGACAAATAGAATGATCTATTATTAAACGTCGTACAAATGGCAACAAAGATGAGAAAAATAGTCCGAATAATGTAAATACTGTAAATATTACCTCATCTCAGAAATATAGACAAATAGAATGATCTATTATTAAATGTCGTACAAATGGCAACAAAGATGAGGACAATAATCCGAATAATATAAATACTGTAAATACTACCTCATCTCATAAATATAGACAAAT
This sequence comes from Ascarosepion bandense, assembly GCA_037127315.1. Classification (NCBI taxonomy): domain Eukaryota; kingdom Metazoa; phylum Mollusca; class Cephalopoda; order Sepiida; family Sepiidae; genus Ascarosepion; species Ascarosepion bandense. The sequence goes on from JBBBDQ010000276.1 coordinate 6,892,477, forward strand.
AGAATGATCTATTATTAAACGTCGTACAAATGGCAACAAAGATGAGAAAAATAGTCCGAATAATGTAAATACTGTAAATATTACCTCATCTCAGAAATATAGACAAATAGAATGATCTATTATTAAATGTCGTACAAATGGCAACAAAGATGAGGACAATAATCCGAATAATATAAATACTGTAAATACTACCTCATCTCAGAAATATAGACAAATAGAATGATCTATTATTAAACGTCGTACAAATGGCAACAAAGACGAGGACAATAGTCTGAATAATGTAAATACTGTAAATACTACCTCATCTCAGAAATATAGACAAATAGAATGATCTATTATTAAACGTCGTACAAATGGCAACAAAGACGAGGACAATAGTCTGAATAATGTAAATACTGTAAATACTACCTCATCTCAGAAATATAGACAAATCCTAAAAAACGATAGCTTCATTATTTAATCTCTGGAAGAGTGTAAATTTTTCTCGACCCTCTGCCCATCTCTAGAGATATCTCATATTGTTCTTATTTAGTACTACTCAATTATTGCTTGCCCTGTTTCCACCAATCAATAGCCGAGGGGAATTACAAACTTTACTCTTTATTTAGTCCATGGGGTTAGATTGTTCTTGTTCCACAGTCCATGCCTAATGATGTCTTGTCGTGTTCTTTTTTAATACTACTCAATTATTGCTTGCCCTGTTTCTATCAATCAATAGCCGAGGGGAATTACAAACTTTACTCTTTATTTAATCCATGGGGTTAGATTGTTCTTGTTCCACAGTCCATGCCTAGGGATGTCTTGTCTTGTTATTTTTTAATACTACTCAATTATTGCTTGCCCTGTTTCCACCAATCAATAGCCGAGAGGAATTGCAGACTGAACCCTTTATTTGATCTATGGGGTTAGATTTTATTTGTTCTACAGTCCATGTCTAGGGATATCTCATCTTGTTCTTATTTAGTACGGCTCAGTTAATGATTGCCCCATTTATACTGAGTCCAAATAGACACTGCCCAGCTCAGGTCTTGAACTGAAAACGCTTTAATGCGTGAGGTTATCAGTTCCCAAACACTGGGTTGTGACTGACTGGTAGGTCACAAGCAGAATGAGAGTGGGTAGTAAGATTCGATTAAACGCTATCTGTTGACATAACCCGAGTCTTGAACTTTAATTGCTAGGCTATTGTTATATCAAGCGGTATGGTTTGACGAGCCTAACGAATCAGGGTTGGTCATGCTCGCAATATAATCATTCGTCCTCGTAAAAAAGGAAATAATTTTTCACTTATTCATATTAAATTTTTTTAATATTCTTTCAGGTTTTTCCTCAGTAAATTTGAGTGCCCACCCCCACAATATGCTAATGTCATGGATAGTGAAAAGTTTGGGAACTCCTGTACTCGACTATTGCACCATAGGGCTATATGTGATACCCCAAGGCATGATTAGTGGAACGAGAACAATCTAACCCCGTACATTAACGAGTTCACGTCAAAATTCACTGAACCATCACTCAGTTAAGTGCTATACGTGATACACGCTTTGGGCGATCATGTCTCGAAAGTGACATGAATGACTAGGTAGAAGATTATCCCGCCGTAGTTTGCCATTGCTTTCTGCGGTAGACTAGTTGCCAGCCAAGGCTATAGAAACCAAGCAGTCATGATATTTGACTCATAGCTAGAGGGAGAAGAGATGTATTATATTATTGAATCGTATATAGTGAGGGATCAGTGTATTACTTCATAAAAATAGAAAACAGACCCCCAACTTTATGCCCAGTAGTAGCCTTAATCATGTTTCCAACTATTATATTCAGTCAGTCAGTTAAGTGCCATACGTGATACACACTTTGGACGATCATGTCTCGAAAGTGACATGAATGGCTGGGCAGAAGATTATCCCGCAGTAGGTTGCCATTGCTTTTTTGCAGTAGACTAGTTGCCAGTCAAGGCTATAGAACCCACTCTGTCATGTTATTTAACTCATAGCTAGAGGGAGAAGAGATGTATTATATTATTAAGTCGTGATTAGTGAGGGATCAGTATATTAATTCATAACAATAGAAAACCGATCCCCCACTTTATACCCAGTAGTAGCCTTAATCATGTTTCCAACTATTATATTCAGTCTGTCAGTTAAGTGCCACACGGGATACACACTTTGGGTGATCATGTCTCGAAAGTGACATGACTGACTGGGCAGAAGATTATCCCGCAGTAGGTTGCCATTGTTTTCTGCAGTAGACTAGTTGCCAGCTAAAGCTACAGAACCCAGCGTGTATTTTTTAACCCTAAGTGGAGGGAAGAGACGGATTAATACCTTTCCCAAGTGTATTTGTGCGTAAGTGAATGCAAGGAGTTCAACTTGAATTTGAACTCGGCTCCCCGATTTGTCGTATCGAGTCGATATCAAATGCACCATAACGGAAAACTAGAGGACAAAATTGCTTAAGTATTAACAAAAAATAAAGCCAACAGCCGGCACGTAAATAATAATAATAATAATAACGCCCCACTGAA
>JBBBDQ010000276.1:6900000-6977500 GCA_037127315.1 Ascarosepion bandense
ACGGTAAATGTTTGTTTTAGGTGCCGACGGCTTTTCCCCCTTCAAATTTATCCCAAATAGCATTATTTCTGTGCAAATGTATATGCTGAACTCAAATCAACAATTAGTTATTGAAGAAATGGTAAATGTTTGTTTTAGGTGCCGACGGCTTTTCCCCCTTCAAATGTATCCCAAATAGCATTATTTCTGTGCAAATGTATATGCTGAACTCAAATCAACAATTAGTTATTGAAGAAACGGTAAATGTTTGTTTTAGGTGCCGACGGCTTTTCCCCCTTCAAATTTATCCAAAATAGCATTATTTCCGTGCAAATGTATCTGCTGAACTCAAATCAACAATTAGTTATTGAAGAAACGGTAAATGTTTGTTTTAGGTGCCGACGGCTTTTCCCCCTTCAAATTTATCCAAAATAGCATTATTTCTGTGCAAATCTATCTGCTGAACTCAAATCAACAATTAGTTATTGAAGAAACCTACCTATTTTAATTTGAAGGCCCATAAAAAAACGAACTATATCTCACACTTTTTCTCTCCCGTAACTCTCACGAAGTCATGTAATTAACTGCAGAATGACGTACTGCGTCGGACAACATATTTCGGTCGATGTTTGATCTATTTTCTTCCTTTACTGAAACTTCCGGCGATGTACTTCCTGTAATGAAAGTAATAAGCGTAGAAATACAATAGCGTATTACTTTCATTACAGGAAGTACATCGCCGAAGGTTTCAGTAAAAGAAGAAAATCGACCAAAAATCGACCGAAATTTGTTATCCTACGCCGAAAGACATTCAGCAGTTAATTACATGACTTCGTGAGAGTTACGGGAGAGAAAAAGTGCGAGATAGAGTTCGTTTTTTTTTTTTATGGAGTTTCAAATCAAAAAAGGTAGGTTTCTTCAATAACTAATTGTTGATTTGAGTTCAGCATATACATTTACACAGAAATAATGCTATTTTGGATAAATTTGAAGGGGGAAAAGCCGTCGGCACCTAAAACGAAAATTTACTGATCTGGTTGGGAAAGACTGATGGCAAACCGTCTGCCTACGGATAGAAAATGATGTCAGTCGATATACAAGACAACCGAATGCAATGTCATCAGCAAAAAGAGAGAAACCCAAAATGCCAACTTCAGGTGGGTGTTCAGCCAGTTAAGTGCCATACGTGATACACGCTTAGGCGATCATGTCTCATAAGAGACATAACTGACTGGGCAGAAGATTATCCTGCAGTAGGTCACCATTGCTTTCTGCGGTAGACTGGTTGCTAGCCAAGGCTATAGAACCCAATCTGTCCTGTTATATGACTCATAGCTAGAGGACGAAGAGATTTATTATATTATTAAGTGGTAATTAGTGGGGGATCAGTTTATTACTTGAAAACAATAGAAAACTGATCCCCCACTTTATGTTCAGTAGAGGCCTTAATCATGTTTCTAGCTATTATATTCAGTCAGTCAGTTAAGTGCCATACTTGATACACGCTTGGGCGATCATGTCTCGAAATAGACATGACTAACTAGGCAGAAGATTATCCCGCAGTAGGCTGCCATTGCTTTCTGCGGTAGACTGGTTGCCAGCCAAGGCTATAGAACCCAATCTATCCTGTTATTTAACCCATAACTGTAGGGAAGCAAGCGAGATAGGGAAAGGCAACGAGCACCTACCTGACAGGCTTGTACGAATGGATAACGGAAGGAAGGCGACTTAGATGGTTGATTTTCTTTAGCAGCATATCAACACCCCTATGTGTTATTTAATGCCGAAATCTAAATATTTTGAAGACAATTAAATGCTTTCAGCTACACATAAAATGTACTGTTGGTAATTTTTACTATAATTTTTTTTTTCTAATCATTTCACTCCAAGCAAAGCAGAACTGCCACTGGTGCGCAGGGGGTTACATAAGAGGTGAGTGATGAGAAAGATGAGCAAGTTACAGAGGAGTCAGAGAATGAACAAAAAAAGGATGAGAATACAGGTATGAAGAAAGCTGCACGAGAGTAGAGTGGAAAGGAAGAAGAACATGATACATGGGCTGTCGGGGAAAGGATGCGAGTCAATTTAAATTCTGGGTATTGTAGCTGTCAGGGAAGTAAACGTACGGAAGGGAATTCCACAGGCGGGAAGTGTGAGAAAAGAAGCTGATGGAGTAGACATTGTGGTTGTATTCGATCGGTTTCACTGTAAAAAAGTGGGACCTATTCGCTAGTCTAGTAACTCGAGCACCAGGGAGCTAAGCTTATCGGAGAAGCCGGGAAAGTATTTGTAGAAGAGACGGAGGGAAGTTACATTACGTCAGAAAAAAGTGACTAGGGTTGAGCTGCCAGGTCGAGATCGATTACATTGCAGATTCTCCGTTAGATTTTGTCAAGAACTCCGAGATGAATAGCATCCGCCCGTATGTGACAGCAGTATTCAATGAACAGGCGGATGGTAGATTTATATATGTGCAGGATGGATTCAAACGAGAAAAACTTCCTGGCCCTGCACAGTGAACCGACCTTCCTAGTAGCAGATTTAGCCATGGATTCAATGCAGTCATTCCACTTGAGATCGGCTGAGAGGGTTAGGCCGAGGAGGTGCAGTGTTTTGTTTTCAGAGGGACTATCCATGCCGATGGGGAAGGTAGGAGCGACTGTCTATGGCGGGTAAAGGATAGCAGCTTCGTTTTGAAAGCATTAAAATTTATGAGCCATTTCTTACCCAGGTCCACCACAGATTTGGGTTTTTTTTTTTCAAGATCGGCAGCGAGATTTGCTTTGTCAACCGCGGCAGATTTCTTATCAAGGCTGGAGTAATTGGTAGTGTCATCAGCGTAGAGGCCTACCTGAGATCTGATTATATTAGGGAGCTTGATGAAGATCAGAAAAAGCGTAGGGTCTAGAATAGAGTCTTGAGGGACACCCGCGTTCGTATGATAGTATCTGAAGCATGGCCGTTCAATACTACCTTCATTACGCGATTTCATCAAGCAAGCGGCCAGTTATACCATAGCCCTGTAGCTTGCGTAGAAGGCTAGCATGCCAGACCGTCAAATGCTTTTGGAGATGTCTAGGATAACCATTCTATTTTCATTTAGAACTAGCAGTATAGCCCGGCGTTGCTCAGGTGTAATGAAAGCTTTAAAACTAATCCTTGGTCCTAGAACTCAGACTCTTTGGACGTTGGCACGAAACACTAAAAAGCAATAGTTGTTTCCAGTTAAAGCGAAACCGTAGACTGAAAGAAAAATGAATGGATGCAAGTCAACTTTTGATTTCCTGGTATCGATATCAAATTTTCTGCACTATTGTAAGAACTGCAACCTTGAAACTTCTGAATATCGTTTCTTATGTCTTTATCTATGAGTGTATCAAATTTGATTAAAATCGGACCACTCCTTCTATAACCTGATTTTTTCGATTATCAATTTTCGATATTTATCGGGGGTACCTCGACACAAAACTTAGCTAAGAACACTCGCAGACGCTTATAGTACAACTGTGTATATTTTCTAGAAAATTGGTTCAGCCGTTTCGGAGTCTATAGGTAACGGATACGCACACACACGCACACACACACACACACACACACACACACACACACACACACACACACACACACACAGAGTTCCATTTATAAATAAGTTTAGATTTTCCCCTTGGCAATAAATATTAACAATAATATGAAATGCATAATTTTTTTAGAAACTGGAGTGGCCTAGTAATTATGGCCGTTAGTATATTGGAAAAGATTCTGATTTTGAAGTATCCTCATCAGGACTTACTTTTGAATCTTAGGAAGGAATTCATTAATAAGTGCCGTCATAGGGCGGATTTTAAAATTTAAATTTTAAATTTTAAAATTTTAATTTTTAAATATTAATTTTTTTAATTTTTTTAATTTTTAATTTTTAATTTTTAATTTTTCTTTTTATAATTTTTATGTACATGTGTATGTTTGTGTGTGTATGTGCATATTTGTATATATGTGTGTAAATATGTATTATGTATGTGTGTATATATGTATTTATGTGTGTAAAAATTTTTTTTAGCTGTTTAAATGCTCTTTTTTATAATATTCATTAATTTTTTATATTTTTTATATGTATGTGTGTGTGTGCATATATATAATGTATATGTATGTGTGTGTGTGTATGTATATGTGTGCATGTGTGTGTGAATTTTTGTATATGTGTGTACACATATATATGTGTGTATGCGCATGTATGTGTATATACGTATATAAGTGTGTATGGAATTGAATGTATGTGTGTGTGTATGTGTATGTATGTATATGTATTCATAATCGAAGAATTGTGTGTGTGTGTGTGTGTGTGTGTATGTGTATGTATGTATGTGTGTACTTCTATATGTATGTATAACTGTAAATGAATTTTTTTTTTTTACCTAACGGTGTCTTTATTTAGTTTAAATCAAATGACCTAATTTAAAAAAAAATTATTTTAAATCCTATATGTTTTTATTCCCTTTAAAAATAATTATGCCTTTTTAAGTAAAGGCCTTTTTCTAATATTTCAACGTTTTTGGGAAGTTATGTTTTTGAATATGTCCAGCGTCTGTAATATATAAATTTTTTTTTCTTTTCTTTTCTCCTCCCCCCTTCCTTCCTTTATCTTTCTTATCTCCCACCTTTTTTCCGTGTTGCTTAACCTTACATCAATTCAACACGCCGTCCGTTAATTTTAAGTTACAATTCTCTTTCCTTTTTTTGCGAACCCAGACGATGTCAATTTTTTCTTTTCTTGTTTATTTGATTTTATTTTGTTTTATCTTTTTCTTTTTTTTCTTTTTCTTTTTTATTTTCTTTTTTAATTTCTTTGCAAATCTATTTAAAAAGGAAAATTAGACTGATTTTTCTCCAGTTTCTGAAAGGATTTTTCTGTTGCTGAGGTGATGTATTATCCCCCGTGGGGATTTTCATATCGAAATGATCACCCAACATCATTGAATTAATCCTTTTTTAATTTATATATATAGCCAAGAGAGCCAACGAAGCTACCAAGGTTTCACCTAATTGGATCTTCAGGGAAGGTAGAGCCAACCTTCCCTGAAGATCCAATTAGGTGAAACCTTGGTAGGTTCGTTGGCTCTCTTGGTTAGATATTTACTTAGTTTGCTCTACTTGCGTATTGAGTGCTGTTTGTTTTAGGTTCCTCGTCTCGGGGTTTTTGGGGGCGGCTTTGATGTTCAAGTGCTTAGCTCGTTCTTTTTTTATTCCCATTTTTTCCTTCCGCGTATATACTCGCAGGGTTTTTTGAAGCGAGTATAGCAATGAGTTTACACACACACACACGCACACACACACACACACACACACACACACACACACACACACACACACACACACACACACACACACACACACACATATATATATATGTAACATGTACAAATTATTATCTACACTATATTATATCTAAACTATAATTTATAATAAATATTCACAGCCCTATTTTATATCAAGCACTGTTTTAAATTAATGGTTTAAACGTTGTCAATTTTTTCTTCGTTCCTTATTCACTTGGGTATATATATATATATAGTCATCCGCAGACAGATCTGTTTCGCTGTATCACAGCTCATCAGTACGGTTAGACTCCGACTGCTTTTAACCCAGGATTGAGACGCGACCGAATTGACGTCAGTCGGAGATTCTACCTCTGGGCTATGGGCGTTCGGTAGAAGAAGGCAGACATTTTAGCGTGTATATTCTCATTATACCTGTCCAATAGCCAGAGTGCTCTAATCCATTACTGAATGAGCGATGCGTAGATGCCAGAGTAGCTACAGTTTTTCAAAGTCTACCATATATATATATATATATATATATATACATTTTTATTTGTTTTAACATTATTATTTTTTCTGGATACTCTTATTTGACAATTATTAAATTTGTAAGTTGAATTGAAGAATCGATTATTTCTTCGTTTTATACACGCATACTAAATTTAATTATATATATATATATATATATATATATATATATATATATATATATATATATATATATGACAGAATAAGTAAAAAACAGGTAGATCCTGAGTATGAAGGTAACCTGCATCCGATAGCGTGACCTCTGATTTGGGGGTAGTTAAGAGCATGGAACCACCTCTTAATTGCTGTATATATATATATATATATATATATATATATATATGAAATAATAATGTTTGTGTGTGTGTGTGTGTGTGTGTGTTTATCTGCCTGTAGGTCTGTATTTTTCAGCCCTTTTATTTTAGTTTTTGGTTCAGGTTTGGCTCTAAGTAGGTATAATTGTAGTTCTTAGTCTCAGCCATGATACCATTTACTCAGAGGACTTATTTAGCCTTCAAAATTCAGTTTACAACGAAAAAAACTTATTTGATATCGATACCAGGAAATCAAAATTTGACTTGCATCCATTCATTTTTCTTTCAGTCTACGGTTTCGCTTTAACAGGAAACAACTATTGCTTTTTAGTCTTTCATGCCAACATCCAAAGAGTTTGAGCTCTAGGACCATGGATTAGTTTTAAAGCTTTCATACACCCGAGCAACGCCGGGCTATACTGCTAGTATATATATATATATATATATATATATATATATATATATATATATATATATATATACCCTCAAACCTTCACAGCAAAGAAAAAAAAACCCTCAAACGGAACAAACCACTGCCTTTGCCCTGACGAGCCGTTGTGCGAAACCGCGGTAGGTCTTGGCGATCTTGCGATTTTTTCTCGTGTGTTTTTGCTCTACGTCACTGCCTCTTAGTTAATCCTTTTTGGTTAGTTTAGTATCGAGCACTTTTCTTTCTTTGTGGTTTGTTCCGTTTGAGGGTTTTTTTTCTTTGCTGTGAAGTGCTGTATGTATTGTCGGTGCTCCGCAGTTTTCTTTTTTTTTCCCCCTCGTTGTCCAAAGCTTTATAGCCGAGGGCGATAACGGAGTTAGATTCTGCCGGTTATTCGTGGTTCTTAAAAATTACTTGTGTAACATTTTAAGATCTGAATACGTACAGAGTCAATTTTATTATATATATATATATATATATATATATATATATATATATATATATATATATATATTAGGTGCGATTGGTAAATTGTCGCAATTATTTTATTATTTCAGATATTCTTTAGGCTGAGTCTGAGCTCCAGGACCATGGATTAGTTTTAAAGCCTTCATTACACCCGATCAACGCTGCTAGTATTTTATATATATATATAAAACACACAATATGCACCATTGATCAACATCTAGTAGCGCCAACACATATGGCCTGAAGATTGCACTGAAACATGAAACTGTCACCGCCTGAGGATATTGACTTCAGTGACTAGTTTTTTTATTTACAGACACTATCTGATATTCTTTAACCAATAAGTTTGTTTGTTTTTTAGGCTTAACGACCTATCAATCCTTATGGGATCATTTTAAGGTCATAACCAGTGATTTTTGGGTAAGGTTATTTTATTTTTACAAAGTTTTTCTTTTCACGATTCATTGGGATTTGTTTTTAAGAGCAGGGTCCCCAAGTCCTACCCTTGTTATTTAACCCATAACTGGAGGGAATGGACGGATTAATACCTTTCTCAAGGGTACCAGTGCTTAAGTGAATGCAGGATATTCAACTGGAATTCGAACTCGGCTCACCGATTTCTCTTTCCGAGCCGATATCCACTGCACCACAACGCACATCTGTCACTATACGCTTACAGCATCTGGTATTCCCAAGCGGTCACCCATCTAAGTACTGACCAGGCTCAACGTTGCTTAACTTCGGTGATCGAGCGAGAACCGGTGTATTCAACGTGATAGGCTGTAAGCCTAACCAATAAGTACGGTATACCTTAAACGTATATTGATATACGGAGTGTCCAAAAGTAAGTAGACAGTAATGACAACATTTATTTTGAGATTACATATCTAAACTTATTTATAAATGGAACTTTGTCTGTGTGTGTGTGTGTGTCCGTTACCTATAGACTCCGAAACGGCTGAACCGATTTTCTTGACAATTTACACAGTTGTACTATAAGCGTCTGTGAGTGTTCTTAGCTAGGTTTTGTGTCGAGGTACCCACGATAATAATCGAAAAAATCAGTTTATAGAAGGAGTGGTCCGATTTAATCAAATTTGATACACTCATAGACAAAGACACAAGAAACGATATTCAGAAGTTTCAAGGTTGCAGTTCTTACAATAGTGCAGAAAATCGATAATATATATGTATATAAAAGGCAAGATGTTTGTGTGTGTGTCTGTTTATCTGCTTGTATGTCTGTATTTTTTTCAGCCCTTTTATTTTAGTTTTTGCTTCGGGTTTGTTTCTAAGTAGGTATAATTGTAGTTCTTAGTCTCAGCCATGATATCATTTACTCAGAGGACTTATTTAGCCTTCAAAATTCAGTTTACGAATTTATGATATCGATACCAGGAAATCAAAATTTGACTTACATCCATTCATTATTACACGTCCCAAAAATTTCAGCTGTGTTTTCCTGATGTTAAGTATCAGTTTCCTTCCTGTGGCCATCCTCTCCAAAACCATGTCGTTGCTCATGTGTTCCATCAATGGTATCCTCAGCATCCTTCTGTATGACCACGTTTCTGTTGTTTCGAGTTTTTGATCTCATCTTTGATGAGATTGTCCCGCATTGGCTGATATATTGAAGGACAGACATCACATAACAACAGAGTAATCTTTTCTTTGTTTCCAGCAAAATTTACCTGCTTTTTAATACTCTCTACTCAGCCTGTGGAATGCATCCTTGGCCATAATATCCGTATAGCACTTTCCGTTTTTTGTTAGAACACTTCCCAGGTATTAAATCACAAAGTAGATACTCCCTGAATTGAATAAACAAACAAACGAACTAACAAAAAAATAAATAAATAAATAAATAAATAAATAACGAAACAAAAAAACACGGTATATTTTAGCAACGAATGCGATGCTCCCTTTTCAAATATGGATAACTTTGGCCATATAAATCAAACAATGAAAGAAAACAAGCAATAAAAGAAAACAAGCAAGAAAAGAAGAAAAACAAAAAGCCTCTCTTTCATTTCTACTTTACTCGCTATCGTTCTCTTTCAATAAATGCGAATGAGCAACGTCCATTTTCGCTAAAAACATCTAAAGCAGACGACACAGAATAATGGCGGAAGCATTTAGAGTTAATAACACCGATCGATTTGAAGGTCTTTTCACGCATTAGTATATTTGATAGAAAAAATAATGAAAGAGAAATATTTCAGTGGATTATGGAATTGAAAGGTGATCGGAAAATGTGGAACAGTAAACGAAATTGAAACGCTGAACGCAGTATTTCATTTTTTTTTGTATCAAATATGGCAGAATTGTTAATTTGAACATTATGCATACAATTGTATGTTTTACATTTAATCCAGCAATCTTTTTTTTTTTCGATTGCACTTCAATCGATCACAGAATGTTAAAGACGTTCACCTTACCGTTGTTAGTCTATTGTTTTTAAGCTGACTTTCAGTAAACAGACTGAGAATGGGATCAAAAGATTTAATAATATATTCGAATGCAAACTGCAGGAATAAAAGATGTTAATCAGTTCAAACATATCGAAAACGCTTTTCTACCCCCCCCCCCCCCCCCAACCCCCCCCCACCCGCCTCCATTTGGTTCGGTCAGAGTCGATATAAAGTAGGGATCTACTCGCTCGACAATTTATAGGCTGAGAGATGAAGCTGGACCCGTATACAAGCGGCAGTGGACAAATCCAAGACACATTTAAAACTGAAAAACATTCCAAAACATACCCAGAACAAAAGTAATAAAAAGGTTTCTTGATGAGAGTAGCAATAAAAAAATTCTGATAATCACTCAAAACGGTGAAGGAAAAGACATTTAGATAAATTTATCTCCAGTACTGATTTAATATATGGAAGAATGGTAGACTTTGCAAAACAGTAGCTACTCTGGCATGTACGCATCGCTCATTCACTAATGAATTAGAGCACTCTGGCTATTGGGCGTGTATAATGATAATATACATGCTAAAAAGTCTGCCTTCTTCTACCGTGCGTCCATAGCCCAGAGGTAGAATCGCCGACTGACGCCACTTCGGTCGGGTTTCAATCCTGGGTTTAAAGCAATCGGAGTCTAACCGTACTGATGAGCTGTGATATAGCGAAACAGATCTGTCTGCGGATGACTATATATAGAATAAAAAGTGTAAGATGCCGTGAACGTTTAGTTTAAAGTGTATATTTATTGTAGTATAAAGATATTATACTTATGATATTTTAAGTGTCCATAGTGGCATTTGTGACGCTACATGTGTTTCGAGTCTAAGATTGATTCTCTTCAGGCTAATAAATTTGTGGCTTTACATATCGAGTTCCTTTTGTTTCTGAGGGCCAAGTTCTTGTATATATATAAAGGTAAGTAGAAAATTAAAATAAAAATAAAGATAAATAAATAAATCAAATCAGTGAAGTAAAAAAATAAAAAAATAAATTAAATCCAATAAATGAAATAAATCAAATGTTGGCGTGTTGAATAGCCTGTGTTTTCTCACATCAGCATGTGCATAAATGGATAAACAAATAAATAAATGAATAAATAAATGAATGAATGAATCAAGTGCTTATCCCAATTCAAAATGATTTTGGTCTGGGTTTCCTCTTTAGTACTTAAAATTATCTTCTAGGCGCCTTTGTTTATTTACATGTCTTTTCATCTGTCAGTTGGTTGCTTTTATTGCTTCGACGCAGTTTTGAATTTGGTGTGTGTGTGTGTGTGTGTGTGTGTGTGTGTGTGTGTGTGTGTGTGTGAGTGCTCTTTGATTTCGTCTTTGAATTATTTTACAATTACTTTTTATGGATCATCTGGTTCTTTTTTATTGTTTGGGGTTATCATTTGAATTTGGTGTGTATGTGTGTGTGTGTGTATGTATGTGTGTGTCTGTATGTTTTTCGGTGTCTGCCTTTTTTCATGTCATTTTGTTGAGCGAAGGCTTGTATTTTTTTTATGAATCTTTCTTCCTGCATTATTAATGTTTCGTGGTCTGTACTTTGGTAAATAAGTGCAACTTTGAAATTGCCATCACTATATTCATGCATATGTTGGGAGACATATAGTTTCCTGTTGTATGATAATCTTATATTGCTTTTATGAAGGGATATTCTATTATTCAAGCATTGTGTCGCTCCCACGTATATCTTTGCGCATTTGTCGCATTTTAGAGCGTAAACTACATTTTTAGAGTTGCATCTCAGATCCGATTTTATTTCGAATGTAGTTGCGTTTTTGAACTGGAAGTGTTATCCTTCTATTATTATGTTGCATATTCCACATCTTTGTTTGTTGCATTTTGTGACCCTCTGTGTTGCGTGTTATCCGAATTTCGATGAGGTTAGGATCTCTTAAATTTTTGGGCTGGCGTTTGCTGTTAATTATTTTGGTTGTCTTTAAGATTTCTTTTATTTTTTCATTATTGTTGAGTAATTCCATGTGGGTTTTGATCTTTGGGAATAATTCTGGATTGTTTTTGTTGTGAGTGGAAACGTATGCTAGAATGTTTTCTTCTTTTTCGTGTTTTTCTTGTTTTTTTTTTTTTTATTATTCCGGAGGGATTCTAATGGTATTTTTTCTGCTAGTTGGAAACCCTTGTCTCTTAGTGAGGTGGGGTATCCTCTTATTTGTAATGTTTTTCGTAGTTATTCTAGGCGTATTTTACGGAGGGGTTTGTCAGTTACTATCGTGGATGGATTTTAAACAGCTTTTTGGATGGTGAGTCTTGAAGTGGAGGTATTGTTGGGTGTCCGTGGGTTTGTGTTAAATATCTGTGATGATGTAATTGTTTTCATTTTTTATGAGTATGTTTAGGAATGGTAATTCTTTATAACTGTATTCTAGCGTGAACTTGATTTTGGGATGCAAGTGTTATAGTATATTGTGTAGTTTGTTGATTTCCAAAAGATAAAACAGTCATCCAGGAATCTCTTCCGTGATTTCATATTTATGCCCTATTTGGTTGTATAGGTTTTCTTCTAGATATGCTAGGGTGAGTGTTGCAAAATGTCGGTGCCATTTTTGTTCCAATCGCGGTACCCGTTGTTTGTATATACTTTTCAGTTAACAGTATAAAAAAGCGTTCTTTAAATTCTTTCATCTGCTAAGAACATTGTGTTTTATTATTATTAGTTACTTAGTTTTTAATAAATTCATTTCGTTTTTTGCCTTGAAAAAGTCGACATTGGATAAAACGCGTTGGCAACTAATACAGTTTTCCTCTTTTCTTTTATATATATATATATATATATATATATATATATATTGAACACACCCTGATTGAGCACTCTGGAAAAATAGTAGACTTTGATAAACAGTAGCTACTCTGGCGTGTACGCATCGCTCATTCAGTGAAATGAATTAAAGCGCGCTAGCTATTGGGCACGTATAATGATATGCGCTAAAAAGTCTGCCTACTTCCACCGAACGCCCATAACCCAGGGGTAGAGTCACCGACTGATGCCATTTCGGTCGGGTTTCAATCCTGGGTAAAGAAGCAATCGGAGTCAAACCGTACAGATGAGCTGCGATACAGCGAAACAGATCTGTCTACGGATGACTATATATATATATATATATATATCCGAGTGAATACAGAACGAAGAAAGAATTCTTACAACGTCCGAAACGTTAATTTAAAACAGTGGTCGATATATAATATAGAGAGCTATGAATATTTATTATAAATTATATTTTAGAACATGTACATAATTTTTCTATATATAACCGTACTGATGAGCTGTGATACGGCGAAACAGATCTGTCTGCGGATGACAATATATGTATATAAATTTTTATATAAAAGTTTTTTTTAATTAATTTTTAGAAATTTTTAAAAATTATATTTTATTTAATTTTAATTTTACTTTATATAGACCTAGATTTATCTTTAATTAGATTAACTTAATTAAATTTATTTAAATCTTATATTTGCTTTTTTCCCTAATTTTTGTGGCGTTAATTTCTTAATTCTTAACTGTCATTTTTTATTTCTTTTCCATTTTGAAAAATGTTTTAGTTGCTGATGAGATGCGAAATCTCTCTTAGGGATTTCATGCTGAAATGATTATTCAACAGTTTTGAACATTGAAAATTTATTATATATATATATATATATATATATATATATATATATATAGTACACTAAATCTAAAATTGAGACACCAACGACCGCGGTTTCACACAACGGATCGTCAGGGCCAGGCAGATCCGTTGTGTGTAACCGCGGTCGGAGGTGGCTCAATTTTAGATTTAGTGTATTGTATTTTTTGCTCTACTTTCGTACTTTCGTATCGAGCATTTTACTGTTAAGGTTTCGTCTTAGGGTTTTTTTGTCTTTCAAACGAGCACTTGACGCATTGTACTTGTGCACGGTTTGTTTCTTTTTTCCCCCCCCATTATTTAAACTACGAGGTAATCCTCTTTGGGTTATTTGACGATTTAAGTTACTGTTTTTTTTTTTCTTAATCATATCACCCCGAGCAAGGCGGTAATGCCACTGATGTGCAGGGGGTTACGTCAGAGGGAATAGATTGGAAAAGAGAAAGCCGGAAACCACAACCTAAACAGGGAACAAGGGATGAGCCTCTACACCTGTTCAATAGACATGGGTAGACTGTGAACCGGACGATAGCTTACTCTATCTACTCCAATTGAAAAAAAAAAAAAACGAAAAAGAAAATTGAAAAGATTGGAAAAAGAGAACGCCGGAAACCACATCCTAACCAGGGAACAAGGGATAAGCCTCTACACCTGTTCAATAGACGTGGGTGGAGTGTGAACCGGGCGATAATTTAGTCTATCTACTCCAATTGAAAAAAATAAACAAAAATTAAAGAAAAGAAAATTGAAAAGATTGGAAAAGAGAAAGCCGGAAACCACATCCTAAACAGGGAACAAGAGATGAGCCTCTACACCTGTTCAATAGACATGGGTGGTGTATGAGACCCGGGCTATAGTTTAGTCTATCTACTCCAATTGAAAAAATAAAAAAAAGAAAAAAAAAAGAAAAAAGAAAAGAAAAGTGAAAAGATTGGAAAAGAGAAAGCCGGAAACCACATTTTAAACAGGGAACAAGGGATGAGCCTTTACACCTGTTCAATAGACGTGGGTGGAGTATGAACCGGGTGATAGTTTACTCTATCTACTCCAGTTGAAAAAATAAACAAAAAAAAAAAAAAAACGAAAAGAAAAGAAAAGAAAAGTGAAAAGATTGGAAAAGAGAAAGCCGGAAACCACATCCTAAACAGGGAACAAGGGATGACCCTCTTCACCTGTACAACTGACTATTGAAGCAGGTCAATTTCAAACTGGCTCTAGTCAGCGTCAGACAGACACATGGAAGCAGGAGAGACAGTTAAGTTAGCATTGCTTTTTCGAATGTTTAGTCTGTAATTATTAGTGCTGTCTTATTATAATTAAGTATATCATATTATATATATATCGCATTTGAATAGATAATCTGTTTTCAATTATATATATATATATACACTAATTGAAAACAGATTATCTACTCAAATGAGAAAAATTATTAAAAATAATGTTCAAACAAACTAAACATGTCGGCTGTTAACCCATTTCGTTAATCTTCGGAACTTACCGTAACATTGTTTACGTTACAATACAGTTTCAGAGCAGGGATGATTATTACGAGAAATCGAAAGTTTGTGCTATAAGACTTAACCTATTAGTGCCCATGGTCCTTTTTTTAGGACCAGAATAATAATTTACCACATTTCAGCAATTCCCGCAGTTTTCAGATATATCTTTGGTTAGTCAATATTTCAAATATGACCTTTCAAATATGAGCTACTGTCTGATGTATATTGGCAACAGTGATGTCTTAGTTTTCAATATAGTGTGGAAACCTTTAGGAGGAGGAAGATAAACTCAGTTTCATTTATCAATTAAGCAAGAACTGTTTCGTTAAGTAGTACTTATATCTAACTCATATTTGTCTATATTACTCATAAAGATGAAAGCTCTGGCCTAGAAAGCCAAGAAAATGTGTGAAAGTAATTTTGCTCAAATATACCATGCTCTATAAGTTTGGTATGAATGCTCCATCTGTCCTATAAAGCCAAGAAAATATATGAAAGTAAAAAATTCAAGAATAAAAAAATTAGGTACTAATGGGTTAATTCGGTTTTGTATACTGTTAAGTTATTCATGGTTCGTTTAAGACGCATCAGATCGATTGATATATATATATATATATATATATATATATATATATATATATTCGTATACATATATATATTCGTATATATATATTCGTATATATATTCGTATATAGATATATATATTCGTATATATATTCGTATATAGATATATATATTCGTATACATATTCGTATATAGATATATATATATATTAAAGTTTGCTAATTTGCTTGAAGCATTGCGTAAAATAGTTGTATGTGTTAGGTTGTATGTGTTAGTACAGCAGCAGTGGATAAAGCCAGCCATTCATAGATGGGCAGCTAAAAGCACGGTCATTCTAAGGATTTCTCTGCCATTCTGATGAGATTATAGTCTCGAAATATCAAACAGGTCATACAAACACCTCCCGACCTTCCTTTACTTCATTCAACGCATTGTGACAGCCTTCAAGACATAACACACACACACACACACACACACACACACACACACACACACACACACACACACACACACACATTCGTATATATTCGTATATATATTCGTATATATAGATTCGTATCTATATTTCGTGTAAAATCCTTTCTACAATAAAGACGGAAACTGATGATGGTTCGCCTGAAATAGGCCTACACTTCCGATTTACCATGAAATAACGTGTCTGCCTTAATTTTTCTTATATTTGCTCTATATGTATTTATATACATATATATTTAGAGCTCTCTTAGAGAGTTACCCAACGACTGTGTGTACAGGATACTCCTTTAGATTCTTCTATACCCACACCACATGCTGATATATATATATATATATATATAAATGCGTGCGTGCGTGCGTGCGTGTGTGTGTGTGTGTGTGTGTGTGTGTGTGTGTGTGTGTGTTCTTCACGCCACAACAAAATTTTCAGAGGTATGTAAAATGGTAAATGGACCCTTACAGCACCACTTGGTGATTGCTAAATCATGGAACCATTACATAATTATATGATTAACAAGGAATATTTTGAAAGTTATTTTATTCAATTTATCTTATGTCCTAATTTTTTTAATGGTTGAATTTGTGGAGAAATTGTTCATAGGATTTATTGTCTTGTCTAATCTTCTATGTGCCCTGTCCCTTCAGGACGTAGGCGATCATGGCTTTCCATGTTTCCCTATCCCTGGTGGCTCTGAGCATGCCTTCTCCTGTTACACCATGCAGCCCTCGTTCCGTCATCCACTTGATTAAGTCCTTCAAATATGTTATCCGTTGCTTTCCTCTGTCCCTTTTCCCCTCTATCTGGCCTGTTAGTATCAGGTTCTCCAAGCCCTCCTTCCTCATTACCTGTCCCAGGAACTTCAGCTGCCTCTTCCTGATGCTCAGTATTAATTTCCTTTTTGTTTCCATCATTTCCAAGACCTCATCACTGCTCATATACTCGATCCATGATATTCGCAGCATCCTTCTGTAGAACCATATTTCAGTTGCTTCAAGTTTTTCCTTCATCTTTGATGATATTGTCCAGCATTCACTGCCATATTGAAGGACGGACAGCACGTAGCAATCCAGTACTTTCTTCCTTGTTTCTAGCGAAATTGTCCTGTTTCTTAATACCTTACTCAACTTCTGGAATGCTACTTTCGCCATGCCAATTCGCCTTCGGATCTCAGTGTCGCACTCTCTGTCTTCTGTTATAACACTTCGCAGGTATTTAAATTTTTGTACCTGCTTGATTCTGGTATCCCTGACCTGTATTTGGCATTTTGGGCTGCCCTTTTTACTGATGAACATGCATTCGGTTTTCTTGCAGTTTATTTCTAGTCCTTTCTTGTTACTTTCTTCAGCTACCTTCTATAGGAGGTCTTGTAGTTTCCTTTCTGTGTCTGCTATCAGCACTGTATCTTCTTCTTCTTCTATGTGCCCTGTCCCTTCAGGACGTAGGCGATCATGGTTCTCCACGTCTCCCTATCCTTTGTGGCGCCAAGTATGTTTGCTCCCGTTACTCCTGTCAACCCCCGTTCCGTCAACCACCTGATCAGGCCCTGCAAATATGTTATCCGCTGCCTTCCTCTGTCTCTCTTTCTTTCTATCTGGCCAGTCAGTACCAGGTTCTCCTTCCTCATTGTGTGTCCCAGGAACTTCAGTTGTCTCTTCCTGATGCTCAGTATTAATTTCCTTTTTGTTGCCATTCTTTCCAACACCTCATCGTTGCTTGCATGCTCAGTCCACGATATCCGCAGCATCCTTCTGTAGAACCACATTTCCGCTGCTTCCAGTTTTGTCCTAATTTTCGATGATATTGTCCAGCATTCACTGCCGTATTGAAGAACTGACATCACGTACCAATCCAGCACTCTTTTCTTTGTTTCCAGTGAGATTTTCCTTTGTGTTAGTACTTTGCTCAGCTTCTGGAACGCGTCCTTTGCTATGCCAATTCGCCTTCGGATCTCCGTGTCGCACTTTCCATCTCCAGTTAGGACACTTCCTAGGTATTTAAATTTTTGTACTTGCTTGATTCTGGTATTTCCCACATTTATTTGGCATTTTGGGTTGTACCTTTTGCTGATGACCATGCACTCAGTTTTCTTAAAGTTTATTTGTAGTCTTTTTTGTCACTCTCCATCGCTACCTTTTGTAGAAGGTCTTGTAGTTTTCTTTCCATGTCCGCAATCAGCACTGTATTGTCTGTGTACCTTATGTTGGTCAAGTTGTGTCCTCCAATAACAAATCCTGGCGTGTCATCTAGGGTCCTCAAGATATTCTCGCTGTACAGGTTGAACAAATCCGGTGAAAAGATACATCCTTGTCTTACGCCTCTTTCTATCTTTGTAAATCTACTGAGATCGTTGCCTGTCCGTATGCAGGCCGTTTGCTGCCAGTAGAGATTCTTGATTACTCTTATATCTTTGCCTAAAATATCGAGGCTGCCGAGCATCTCCATCAATTCTTTGTGTCGTATCTTGTTGAATGCCTTCGCATAGTCAATGAAACATAGGTACAAATCTTTCTTCATTTGTAATGCCCTTTCGGAGAGCATCCTAATCATGAATATGCGTTCCTTGTTCCAGTGTCTTTGACGAACCCGCACTGTTCCTGCCCTATCTCTGGCCTAATTCTGCTTCTCGCTCTATTCATCAGGATCCTGACCATCAGTTTGGTAATGTGGCTCATTAAGCTGATAGTTCTGTGTAGTTCACACTCGTTTGCACCTGGTTTCTTCGGCAGTGCTATAAATATCGACTTGCATAGGTCGTCTGGTATTATTCCGCTGCTATAAATTTCGTTTATTATGTCGGTAATCTTTTCTATGCCATATTCTTCTAAGGCTGTCAGCAGCTCTATCACTATGCCATCTGGACCAGGTGCTTTGTTTCTGTTCATTTTGGCCATTGCAGCTTCCACTTCGGATTTCAGTATTTCCGGTCCATCCATCTTGTGTATTCTCGGTTGTTCTCTCTTGTCGCAAAAGAGATCCTTTATATATTCTTCCCATCGCTGGAGTATTTCCTCTTTCTCTAATATGATTGTTCCTTCCTTGGATTTTATGCATCCTGTTGAGGAGCAGGTTTTTTGTCCTGTCAGTTCTCTTATCTCTTTATGCATCTCTGCTTTGTTGTTACTGCTCAGTCTCTCTACTTCTGCGCATTTGTTGTTGAGCCATTCCTCTTTGGCTTGTCTGCATTTGTTCCTTATCTCCCTGTGAAGTTTTTTGTACTCTGCTCCGTGCCTTGGCGTTATTTTTTGTCTCCTTTGCATCATGTGGAGGATCTCTTCGGTCATCCACTCGTTTTTTCTTCTGCGTCTGATTTCCTTTAGGGCTATGTTGTTCGCTGAGGTCACCATTGCTTCTTTTAGTGAATCCCATTTTGAGTACCGTTTTCCAATTTGTTCTTCATATTTCTTTCTCACGCTGTTATTGTATTCTTTCTGCAGGGTGAGATCATCCTCTAGCGTGTTGTATTGCAGCCTTGGTGATGTGCTGGGCTTCTTCAGTCTTCGGAGTTTCACTTTTAGTTTGCATATGACTGGAACGTGGTCACTTCCGCAGTCGGCACCTGGGTATGTTTTGCATTGGACTACTGCGTTCCTGAATTTCTTGTTTATAGTTATATAATCTATTTGGTTCTTCGTGTCGCCTCCTGGACTTCTCCATGTCCATAAACGTCTTGAATTGCTTAAAAACCAGGAATTTGTCACTCCGTCATTCATCTGATCACCTCTTATTTTCATGACATTAGTTTTCAGTTAACTATATTTTCATGTTTTTGAAATACCAACAACCTCATGGGTCACATCAGTTGACTACGATATACCAATGCCCATTGCATTATCTAATGTTGATATTTGTTTTTTTTTTTATTATGTTAGGTAAAAATTGGTCATGTTTATACTTGAGTCAACCTTTTTATATTTTAGTCTTTTAGGAAACATGAGTCGTCTTTATATTTCCGTGTGTAGGTCAGCATTTATCATCTTTATACTTGATTGATCTGGAGGCTACTACCGGCCATGTTTGTAACTTGAGTCTGGAGTCCAACACAGATCAGGTTTGTACTTGAGGCTGTAGACTAACACTGCTCAGGTTTATACTTGAGTCTATTGGCCAACGCTGGCCTGGTTTTTACCTGAGTCAATAGGAAAACATTAGATGTGTTTATTCTTGAATCGATAGGGAAACATTAGTTGTTTTATACTTGAGTCAGTATGGAAACATTAATCATGTTTACACTTGTGTCTGTAAGCCAACACTGGTCATATTTATACTTGAGTCTGTAGGCCAACTCAGGTCATGTTTATACTTGAGTCTATAGGCCAACGCTGGCCTGGTTATTGTATTACTCCGCTGCTATAGGTTGTTTAAATTGTGGCCTCCGATTACGAATCTAGGCATAGCTTATAGGGTCCTCAAAATAATCTCGCTGTACAAGTTGAACAGATCCGGTGAAAAGTTAGCTATTTTCGAGGTAACAGGGATTTTTTTTTAATCGTATCACCCTGAGCAAGGCGGTAACGCCACTGATGTGCAGGGGGTTACGTAATAGTGAAAAGATTGGAAAAGAGAAAGCCGGAAACCACATCCTAAACAGGGAACAGGGGATGAGCCTCTTAACCTGTTCAATAGACGTGGGTGGAGTGTGAACCGGGCGATAGATAGATCTATCTTCTCCGATTGAAAAAAAAAAAAGAGAAAGAAACCAAAGTGAGAAGATTGGAAAAGAGAAAGCCGGAAATCACATCCTAAACAGGGAACAAGGGATGAGTCTCTTAATCTGTTCAATAGACGTGGGTGGAGTGTGAACCGGGTGATAGGTAAATAGCAGATACTAAATGGATCCTTGGCAGAATTGATAAGAAGTGACACTTTAAACTGAGACAGAACTTTTTAAATATCATTTGTTGGTAATGTTTAATCATCATGCCCACAAAAAGAAAAGAAAAAAAAGTGTGTCAAAAGGATAGTTATTCCCTTGACACTGCTATTATTATAGACACTTTTGACACCCTTGTTGATGTTTATTTACAAGATTGTCAGAATATGGGAATATAGACGTGTGTGGAGTGTGAACCGGATGATAGATAGATCAATCTTATCCAACTGAAAAAAAAAACAAAAAAAAAAGAAACCAAAGTGAGAAGATTGGAAAGGGAGAAAGCCGGAAACCACATCCTAAACAGGGAACAAGGGATGAGCCTCTTAACCTGTTCAATAGACGCGGGTGGAGTGTGAACCGGGCGATAGATAGATCTATCTTCTCCTATTGAAAAAAAAAAAAAAAAAAGAAACCAAAGTGAGAAGATTGGAAAAGAAAAAGCCGGAAATCACATCCTAAACAGGGAACAAGGGATGAGCCTCTTAACCCGTTCAATAGACGCGGGTGGAGTGTGAACCGGGCGATAGATAGATCTATCTACTCCAATTGAAAATAAAAGACAAAGCGAGAAGACTGGAAAAGAGAAAGCCGGAAACCACATCCTAAACAGGAAATACGGGATGAGCCTCTTAACCTGTTCAATAGACGTGGGTGGAGTGTGAACCGGGCGATAGATAGATCTATTTACTCCAATTATTGCTACCGTATTTTTGTTGCCTACATTTCATTGCGAGAGATTCATATTTTGTCGTATTAATTTAATTCTTAGTTTTTCGATGGTAGCCAAGTTTAAAAGAAATGCTTGGTGGTCTGTTATGCTTCTAACATCTTCAAATATTAAACACACGCTCTAATTTATGTTACTTATAACCTTATTATTGGAGTTTATAATAACATTTTTTCGCTACACAAGAGCTATCGTGTTTTGGTAATATATTCAGCACCTCATCTGGTGATAGACCAGGTGTTTATAACACCGAAACATGACAGTTCTTGTGTAGCGAAAATAATATTGATTGTAATGTGGGATTGGTCCCTCATTTTATATCCACCTAATATAGAAATTTTTCTTTTTTTTATAATCATATTGCTCCAAGCAAGGCATTTTACTGCTGCTGTAATGCAGGGGGTTACATAGAAGGAAAGTTATGAAAAAGGGTGACAGGTTATAGGGGGTGTCAGGAAGTGGGTAAGAGAAGGATGAGAGTGGAGTGGACGGTGAAAGGAGCATGACAGACAGTTATGAGAAAGAGTGACAGGTTATAGGGGGTGTCAGGAAGTGGGTAAGAGAAGGATAAGAATACTGATTAGAGTAGAGTGGACAGAGAAAGGAGCCTGAGAGAAAGTTATGAGAAAGAGTGACAGGTTATAGGGGGTGTCAGGAAGTGGGTAAGAGAAGGATGAGAATACTTATGAGAGTAGAGTGGACGGAGAAAGGAATAAGAGAGAAAGTTATGAGAAAGAGCGACAGGTTATAGGGGGTTTCAGAAAGTGGGTAAGAGAAGGATGAGAATACTGATGAGAGTGGCGTGGATGGAGAAAGGAGCATGAGAGAGAGGATGCGGGTTAGTGAGATATGAGATGACTATTGACTTTACATTTAAATTCTTGGAGATTGTAGCCGTCAAGAAAGCAAGTAAATGGAAGGGAATTCACCAGCGGGGAGTGCGAAAAAAGAGTCTATTTAACTTGTACAGCAAGTCTATTCTGAGGACCCTAGAAGTTATGTCAGGATTCGTCATTGGCGGCCACAATCTGAACAACATAGATACACAGATGATACAGTGCTGATATAGTGGGTTATCTGTTCTAGTGAATCGTAGTTGTGTGTTGAAACAGATTAACTGAATTTGGCCTCGTTAGTAGATAGCCCAATATAAGTGGGGGGGTATAAACAAGAAAATCAAATGGAGTATAGAAACAACATTTATATATACACAGATATTAATTAAGTTTTTTTTTTTACAAATAAAACAATGTCTTTAGGACGGGTTCAAAGGACGTTAAAATGTTTATAGCAGTAAACGCCGAAAAGAGAGTTTGTGAGTACGTATGTGTAATCATTTGTCTGTTAGAAATGTCTTTGTTGTCTCTACTCCGTTGGTCTGGTCGGGTAAGTAGCTCAGGGGATAGCGAAGAAGAAGATGAGAGAGAAAGGAGAGGTGAGCATAGCGTGATCGCTTGATGAGGTCAAGGGACGTGCTAATTATACTCATACTTTCTCAACTGGCGATGATTTCTGTGTTGGCTTTTTATTTCGTCTTTGTGGGTCTCAGCAAGTCATTTGGGAATTCACACCCGTATTTAATTCTGGGCTTCCCATTGAACAATAAATAAAATTTGCGTAGGCTCGCCAAAAGGAATTTGATATTTATTAATTTTTGGTTTTTTGCTGGAACATATGCTTGGAGCCGAGTGTGCAAAGACCAGTTTTGGTCATTTGCTTTCTGGATGTCTGAGGGCAAACATCTGGTCCCTTGCTTTGCTCGGTATCACCACAACTTCTCTTCTTCATGCATGTCCCGTAGGCGATCATGGACTTCCAAAATCAAATGTCTGTTTCTATCTATCTGGTTGTTTTATGTTGTTCATTTTTCTTTCAAACTGCTCTTTGTATGTGTCCTTAAAAAACTAATTGAGAAAGATAACGAAAGATAAATAGGAAAAGTGTTGAAGATTAAATCTTACTAAAATCAGAGATTGGTCTGTTTCGTAAACTTTTAAAGCTTAACGAAGTGGGGGCGACCGAGAGAACAGCCAAAATTGTGAGAAGGTCTGGGCCTCTTCTGGTCCCCAACGTAGAATTGCCACTGTTAATATATATTAGAAAATATTATTATGTAAATGCCTTTGGGAAAAGACTGAGTTTTGTTTAACGACGTATCAACCTCTGTGGGTTATTTAATGCCAAAAAGGTGGGGTTTAAAGGTTTCTTTTTTTTTAATGTTCATTTATAGGGAGAAGGTTGATTTAGTCAGATTTTGATGAAAATTTTTTATTTTATTTTAGAAAACCGAAGATGTCTTCTAATTTTGTATTAAAAAATGTATTGCTGGTAATAATTATTTTCCTTCAAAAATGTATAATTGGTAATATTTTTCCTTGAAAATTTTATATTTTTTTATAATAAATTTTATATTTTTCTATAAAAGTTTATTCTTAAGTTTATATTTCTATAAAATTCTTTTTTTTATACTTTCATAGTGTTTTGACTCACCCATTTTTTATGTGGGTGGGTGGGGGGTAACTATTAGCCCATAGCTGGGACCTTAATAGGTGCTACCACTCTGGGACAGGGTGGACCTGGAAACAACTGCGATTAAAAAGTGGTTCTATACTCCTCACAACCACTCAATCAGAGGCCTTGCTGCTGGATGCAGTTTACCATCATACCCAGAAAAGAGTAACATGAACAATCCCGTGGTAATATAAATGTATTGCGAACATTTTTATCAGAAATATATTGAAGGTTAAAGGGCAGACGCAATTCATGTATTAGATGAGGTCAGAGACAGTATAGGCACAAAAAATGAGATAAGATTTAAAAGGAGATAAGTGTTATATTTAGATGTTTCTGCATTTGAATGCTTCCTATGTTTAAAACACTCCGTTTTTTCTTGAACCACTTAAGACCGAAATAAAAATATGTTTGAGAAAGGAAGATACAAACGACCAAAATAGAGCAAGGGAAATGGCAGATAACTACTACTAGGTGTAAAGAAGCAAGAGAAATGAGATGAAAGAAAGACTAGTCAAAAATTAATAATAATGACAAGGCTTCATGTAAGAAATCCACACAAATTAACACTACTACTACTACTATTACTACTAGGTGTAAAGAAGCAAGAGAAATGAGATGAAAGAAAGACTAGTCAAAAATTAATAATAATGACAAGGCTTCATCTAAGAAATCCACACAAATTAACACTACTACTACTACTACTACTAGGTGTAAAGAAGCAAGAGAAATGAGATGAAAGAAAGACTAGTCAAAAATTAATAATAATGACAAGGCTTCATCTAAGAAATCCACACAAATTAACACAAATTAACTCTACTACTACTACTACTACTACTACCACTAGGTGTAAAGAAGCAAGAGAAATAAGATGAAAGAAAGACTAATCAAAAATGAATAATAATGACAAGGCTTCATCTAAGAAATCCACACAACTTAACACTACTACTACTACTACTAGGTGTAAAGAAGCAAGAGAAATAAGATGAAAGAAAGACTAATCAAAAATGAATAATAATGACAAGGCTTCATCTAAGAAATCCACACAACTTAACACTACTACTACTACTACTAGGTGTAAAGAAGCAAGAGAAATAAGATGAAAGAAAGACTAGTCAAAAATGAATAATAATGACAAGGCTTCATCTAAGAAATCCACACAAATTAACACTACTACTACTACTACTACTAGGTGTAAAGAAGCAAGAGAAATGATATGAAAGAAAGACTAGTCAAAAATTAATAATAATGACAAGGCTTCATCTAAGGAATCCACACAAATTAACACTACTACTACTACTACTACTAGGTGTAAAGAAGCAAGAGAAATGAGATGAAAGAAAGACTAATCAAAAATGAATAATAATGACAAGGCTTCATCTAAGAAATCCACACAACTTAACACTACTACTACTACTACTACTAGGTGTAAAGAAGCAAGAGAAATAAGATGAAAGAAAGACTAATCAAAAATGAATAATAATGACAAGGCTTCATCTAAGAAATCCACACAACTTAACACTACTACTACTACTACTACTAGGTGTAAAGAAGCAAGAGAAATAAGATGAAAGAAAGACTAATCAAAAATGAATAATAATGACAAGGCTTCATCTAAGAAATCCACACAACTTAACACTACTACTACTACTACTACTAGGTGTAAAGAAGCAAGAGAAATAAGATGAAAGAAAGACTAATCAAAAATGAATAATAATGACAAGGCTTCATCTAAGAAATCCACACAACTTAACACTACTACTACTACTACTACTAGGTGTAAAGAAGCAAGAGAAATAAGATGAAAGAAAGACTAATCAAAAAATGAATAATAATGACAAGGCTTCATCTAAGAAATCCACACAACTTAACACTACTACTACTACTACTAGGTGTAAAGAAGCAAGAGAAATAAGATGAAAGAAAGACTAATCAAAAATGAATAATAATGACAAGGCTTCATCTAAGAAATCCACACAACTTAACACTACTACTACTACTACTACTAGGTGTAAAGAAGCAAGAGAAATAAGATGAAAGAAAGACTAATCAAAAATGAATAATAATGACAAGGCTTCATCTAAGAAATCCACACAACTTAACACTACTACTACTACTACTACTAGGTGTAAAGAAGCAAGAGAAATAAGATGAAAGAAAGACTAATCAAAAATGAATAATAATGACAAGGCTTCATCTAAGAAATCCACACAACTTAACACTACTACTACTACTACTACTAGGTGTAAAGAAGCAAGAGAAATAAGTTGAAAGAAAGACTAGTCAAAAATGAATAATAATGACAAGGCTTTATCTAAGAAATCCACACAACTTAACACTACTACTACTACTACTACTAGGTGTAAAGAAGCAAGAGAAATAAGATGAAAGAAAGACTAATCAAAAATGAATAATAATGACAAGGCTTCATCTAAGAAATCCACACAACTTAACACTACTACTACTACTACTAGGTGTAAAGAAGCAAGAGAAATAAGATGAAAGAAAGACTAATCAAAAATGAATAATAATGACAAGGCTTCATCTAAGAAATCCACACAATGTCACACTACTACTACTACTACTACTACTACTAGGTGTAAAGAAGAAAGAGAAATGAGATGAATGAAAGATTAACCAAAAATTAATAATAATAATGAGGCTTCATCTAAGAAATCCACAAAACTTATTACTACTACTACTACTACTTGTTGTAAAGAAGCAAGAGATATAAGATGAAAAAAAGAAATATGATAGTCCTTCATGCAAGAAATCCATAATACACTACCATTCTAAGCGCAAGGCAGGAAAAAATGAGACGAAAGGAAGACGAATAAAAACTTAATAATACTAATGACATTTAAATGCATGCAACACTCACTACTACTACTACTAGGTGTAAAAAGATTCAAGAAGAAATAAGATCAAAGAAAGACGAATAGAAAATAAACAATAGTTTATCTAAGAAATCCATACAACACTTTTCCTACTACTAGGTGTAAAGAATCAAAAAGAATTACGATGAAAGAAAGGCGAGCAAAAAATTAATAATAATGACAATGTTTTGGCTAGGAAATCCATACAAAACCATTATTACTACTACTAGTCGTAAAAGCATCAAGACATGTAATATGAAAAACTACTCTAAGCTGTAAAGAGGCAAGAAGATGAAAGAAAGACAAGTAAAAAATTATATGGTTTTATGTCAGCCTAGCAGTATAGCCCGGCGGTGCTGGGGTGTAATTAAAGCTTTAAAACTAATCCATGGTCCTGGAGCTCAGACTCAGCTTAAAAAAATATTTGAAATAATAAAATGATTGCGACAATTTACCAATCGCACGTAGTACATATATATATATATATATATATATATATATATATATACATATATATATATATATATATATATATATATATATATACTAGCAGTATAGCCTGGCGTTGCTTGGGTGTAATGAAAGCTTTAAAGCTAATCCATAGTCCTGGAGCTCAGACTCTTTTTTGGACGTTGGCACCAAAGATTAAAAAAAGCAATAGTTGTTTCCAGTTAAAGCGAAACCGTAGATTGAAAGAAAATTGAATGGATGTAAGTCAAATTTGGATTTCCTGGTATCGATATCAAATAAGTTTTTTTCGTCGTAAACTGAATTTTGAAGACTAAATATGTCCTCTGAGTAAATGGTATCATAGCTGAGACTAAGAACTACAATTATACCTACTTAGAGCCAAACCTGAAACAAAAACTAAAATAAAAGGGCTGAAAAAAAAAATACAGACATACAGGCAGATAAACAGGCACAAACATAAACATCTTGCCTTTTATATATATATATATTATCGATTTTCTGCACTATCGTAAGAACTGCAACCTTGAAACTTCTGAATATCGTTTCATATGTCGTTGTCTATGAGTGTATCAAATTGGATTAAAATCAGACTACTGCTTCTATAACATGATTTTTTCGATTATCGATTTTCGATATTTATCAGGGGTACCTCGACACAAAATCTAGCTAAGAACACTCGCAGACACTTATAGTACAACTGTGTAAATTTTCAAGAAAATCGGTTCAGCCGTTTCGGAGTCTATAGGTAACACACACACACACACACACACACACACACACATAGAACAACATTCCATTTATAAATAAGTTTAGAAATCTACAAAAATTAAGATGGCTACTACTACTGCTACTACTACAAGGTGAAAAGAAGCAAGGTAAATGATATGAAAGAAAGCTAGCCTCAAATTAATATTAATAGAGTATTGTTTCCATAAGAAAAGGTGAGTTTTGATTTTAAAAAATATCCGGAGCGTAAATTGATTTTGGTAGGACTGGATGGCGGCGCTCTCGAGAAATTTCCTTCTGAATAAATTGTTACACTTTTTTTTTTTTTTTTCATAATCACATCGCCCCAAGCAAGGTCTTTTACTGCCGCTGATTTTGCAGGGGGCTACATAGGAGGAAAGTTATGAGAAAGAGTGACAGGTTAAAGGGTTGTCAGGAAGTGGGTAAGAGAAGGATGAGAATACTGATGAGAGTGGAGTGGACTTAGAAAGGAGCATGAGAGAAAGTTATGAGAAAGAGTGACAGGTTATAGGGGGTGTCAGGAAGTGGGTAAGAGAAGGATGAGAATACTGATGAGAGTGGAGTGGACTTAGAAAGGAGCATGAGAGAAAGTTATGAGAAAGAGTGACAGGTTATAGGGGGTGTCATGAAGTGGGTAAGAGAAGGATGAGAATACTGATGAGAGTGGAGTGGATGGAGAAAGGAGCATGAGAGAAAGTTATGAGAAAGAATGACAGGTTATAGGGGGTGTCATGAAGTGGGTAAGAGAAGGATGAGAATACTGATGAGAGTGGAGTGGACGGAGAAAGGAGCATGAGAGAAAGTTATGAGAAAGAGTGACAAGTTATAGGGGGTGTCAGGAAGTGGGTAAGAGAAGGATGAGAATACTGATGAGAGTGGAGTGGATGGAGAAAGGAGCCCGAGAGAAATTTATGATAAAGAGTGACAGGTTATAGGGGGTGTCAGGAAGTGGGTAAGAAAAGGATGAGAATACTGATGAGAGTGGAGTGGATGGAGAAAGGAGCATGAGAGAAAGTTATGAGAAAGAGTGACAGGTTATAGGGGGTGTCAAGAAGTGGGTAAGAAAAGGATGAGAATACTGATGAGAGTGGAGTGGATGGAGAAAGGAGCCCGAGAGAAATTTATGATAAAGAGTGACAGGTTATAGGGGGTGTCAAGAAGTGGGTAAGAAAAGGATGAGAATACTGATGAGAGTGGAGTGGATGGAGAAAGGAGCATGAGAGAAAGTTATGAGAAAGAGTGACAGGTTATAGGAGGTGTCAGGAAGTGGGTAAGAGAAGGATGAGAATACTGATGAGAGTGGAGTGGATGGAGAAAGGAGCATGAGAGAAAGTTATGAGAAAGAGTGACAGGTTATAGGAGGTGTCAGGAAGTGGGTAAGAGAAGGATGAGAATACTGATGAGAGCGGAGTGGACGGAGAAAGGAGCATGAGAGAAAGTTATGAGAAAGAGTGACAAGTTATAGGGGGTGTCAGGAAGTGGGTAAGAGAAGGATAAGAATACTGATTAGAGTGGAGTGGAGTGGATGGAGAAAGGAGCATGAGAGAGAGGATGCAGATTAGTGAGATAGGAGATGACTATTGACTTTACATTTAAATTATTGGAGATTGCAGCTCTTGGAGAAGTGAGTAAACGGAAGGAAATTCCACAGGCGGGAGGTGTGAGAAAAGAAGCTACTAGAGTAGAATTCGCGTTTACAATTTATTGGTTTCACAGTAAAAAAGTGGGACCTAGTTGCTAATCTTGTTTCTCGTGTAAATTTATATATAGGGGCACCAGTGAGCGAAGTTCATCGGAGCAGAAGCCGTGAAAGTATTTGTAGAAGAGACACAGCGTAGCCACATTGTGTCGGTGAGAAAGTGACTGTATCTGAGCTGTCAAGTCGGGATCGATTACATTACAGATTTTCCGTTGGATTTTGTCAAGGACACCTAGGTGGATAGTAGGAGCACCCGACCAGATATGGCAGCAGTATTCAATGCACAGTCGGATGGTAAGAGAAGGATGAATGTGGCCATAATGTGAGGGATCAGTTTATACATTGATTGTAATGTAGAATTGATCCCTCACTTTAAATCTACATTGTAATAGTATAGAAATTTTTTTATAATCATATTGCCCCAATCTAAGTTCATCGGAGCAGAAACCGTGAAAGTATTTGTAGAAGAGAGGCAGGGAAGCCACGTTGCGCCGGTGAGAAAGTGACTGTATCTGAGCTGCCAAGTCGGGATCGATCACAATACAGATTCTTTGTTGGATTTTGTCAAGGACACCTCGGTGGATAGCAGGAGCATCCTATTTTCTCTTTTTTTTTTAGTGTGTCATTTTTTTAAGTCGAAATTGTGATCGAATTTATTTCTATGAATCAATTCGTTAAATTATTATTTGTGATGTCTCTTCTTTTAGGCTTCTACTTGTTTCGCCGATGTACTCTGAAGAACAATTTTGGAAATTTATTTTGTATATACCTACTTGTTTATTCTTAGATTATTTATTTATCTTTTTTTTAAAGATCCGACTATGTCAATAATAGTTTTCGAGGTAGTTGTTACGTCGTGTTGTTTTTTTTTCTAGATGGGATAAATTGTTTTGGATAGTGGATGCTATGGAGTTGGGTAGCATAATGTATCTGCTAATGTTTAATTTATTATTATTGATAATATTGCTCTTGTTGTGGTTGAATAGTTTATGTGCCTTCCTTCTTGCGTTGTGACTAAAAAGTGATTGTCACGTTTGTAACTCGGACCTTCCGACATCAAGGACAAATTCATTCGGACACCGTTTTTTTTTGTTTGTTTACCTTTTTACCTCTCGTCTCACTGCGACATCTTTCTTGTTACTGTTTTTTTTTATTCCATTTTATTTTGTTTTCCCTTCTCTTTCATTCTTGTGCTTTCTAACATAGATTATGCTTCCTTTTGTTTTAATTTCCTGTCCTTTATCATGTCCTACCGGTTTTTATCCACTCTCGGCAACATGATGATGCCACGTGAGTAGAGTTTCCCTTTTGGCGGGATCTTCAGATTCTTCCTGTTGGTCCCTGTATCCACACGCACTATACGCCTTTCCGCCGTTTCATATAACTTTGGTGTGTTGATTTCATTCTTCTTTAACCTTTTCATCTCCTCTGTATTATATAAACGCATTAATGTGGCACAACGAATAGTTTGTTACCTCTTTATCTCTGTGTTGCTCGTTCTTTCTAACCCCCAAATAGATATTTTAAGAAAGGAATAAAGGACCCTTTTGTCCAGAATTTGCTCGGCCGCTTAGTCATGCCTTTACCAAGTCCATGTTGTAATTGCCTATTTCTTGATATAAACGCTGAGCTGCCTTTCCAAATTTGTTGCTTTGTTAAATTTAAATTGAAACCCCTGCCTCGCAGTTATTAACGTCTTTACTGCTATATCAGACCACCTCATGGCTACTGGTAGGAGTGGTTAGCCTTTCCTTTTGTTTTCGCGTGCTCCCTTTCCTGTTTCTAGCCTTTCCTTTTCTCTCTTTTATTTCTGTCTTCGTCGTAGTGGACTCATCTTTGTTTTGTTCATTTTTCTTTCAGATTTTTTACCTAATTCGAGGAATAAAATCTTTCGTTTTTCAATGAAATTCGTCTGTGTGTTCTTGCGAATTTAAGTTTAAACTGGCTGTCTAAAGCTAGATGCTTTTCGGCATTTTGTCCAGAGCAGCACAGTGATATGCGTATTGTAATTTTTTGAATGTGTTTTCAAAATATTTTTCTTCTTTTGATAAATATAGGGGGCTGCACATTCTTAGTGCTCTTAAAAGAGAAGTCTGTAATACCAGATTTGATTTTGGAGGAGTGGTTAGAATAGAAATTGATCAGGTCGTTTTTGTTGGTTGTTTTTCTATAGACGTCAAAATTGATTTCGTTGTTATTTTTGTGTAATATGATATCTAGGAAAGGAATAATATGAGTGGATTCAGTTATGAAGGTAAAGTCTATTATAAGTTCAATATTATTGAGTTTGTTGACAAGATCGGCTATGTTAGTAGTTTCTGGATAGATTAGTAGGGAGTCGTCTAAAGTAGGAAGAGTTTAGTGGCAAAATGCTTTTGAAACGGTCCCTTCTAAAAATGTTAAAAAATAAACAAGCGAGAACGCTGTTGAGAGGCGATATTATTAGTAAACCAAATTTCTGTCTATAGAAATGGTCACTGAAAGTGAAAAAAACATTGCTTAGTAATTAGATAGCATAGTTTTATGCTTTTCTCTCCAGGGAGAGGTAATTTTATTTTCGTTAAGTATGGTTTTAATTGATTTAAGCACTTTTCTATAGAAACATTAGTGTACAAAGGATTTTATGTTTAGACTTGCCATGTGTTTGTTATTGATGTCTATGTTTTTTAGTTTGTTTTGTTTCTAAAAACGTTATTTAAAATTAAGTTCATTTGGTCTTGATAAAGTCCATTACAGGGTGAAACGCGTTGTAGAGTAAAATATAGTTTTCCTCGTCTTCTTTATTTAATTAAATTATAAAAAAGCAATCGGAGTCTAACCGTACTGATGAGCTGTGATACGGAGAAACAGATCTGTCTGCGGATGACAATATATATATATATATATATATATATATATATATATATATTTTTTTTTTTTTTTTAATCATTTCACCCCGAGCAAGGCAGAAACGCCACTGATGTGCAGGGGGTTACATAAATGTAGAAAGATTAATTAGAAAAGAGTGAGGAGTACAAGCTAGTTAGAAAGGAACAATAGAAAGCTGAGAAAGCAGGTGCAATGACAGATACATGGGCGGAGAGAACGTGAAGATTATACAGGGGAGGGGAGAGAGCTAGAGTCCAGTGGTTATATATATATATATATATATATATATATATATATATATATATATAAATTATAACATGGATATGTTACAATATCACTACAAAAGTAGCCATTTGGTTTCGACACCTTTGTCAAGTGATGTGAGAATAATCACATGACTTGACAAGACACAAAAGTGTCGAAACAAAATGGCTACTTTTGTAGTGATATTGTAACATATCCATGTTATAATTTATGAATAAATATTATTAGCTCTACTTTGTATTGAGCACTTTTTAAAAATAGTGTTTCTTTGGGCAAGGAATATTATTCCAACAATACTTGTATATATATATATATATATATATATATATATATATATATAGTGTATCGAGGCAGCAGATAATTTTCTAAACATAAACTGTTAAATATGAGACAATGAATGCCTATTATGTTTAATCATGAGCCGTTCTAAACATCGTATTTTCGGTTTAATTTCAGATGGAAGTAAAGACAAAAATTTTCCAACATTTGCATATTTTTGTATTAAGTTGGTTCTAAGCTTTCGGCCTAACGTCCTTGTAACCTCTCTGAAGATGACTCATGTGAGTTTAAATGTAAGGTCAATAGACACCTCCTAACACACTAACCTGCTCCCATTCTATCAAACACTCTTCCCATCTGCCCAACCCTCATCCTCGCTATCCTTACTCATCTGTCACCTTCCTCCTGACATTCCCTATGTCTATCCACTCCTTCTCTTTACCTTCCCCTATGTAGCCCCATGCGCAATAGTGGCAGTGGAATGCCTTGCTTGGGGTGAGATGATTAAAAAAAAAAAAAAAAAAATTCATTGTCTCTTATATTTAACAGCATATATATATATATATATATATATATATATATATATATATATATATATATATATATATATACACGAAAAAAATCGCAAGATCGCCAAGACCTACCGCGGTTTCGCACAACGGCTCGTCAGGGCAAAGGCAGACCAAGGACTAATCAAATAAATAGACACCTATTAAAGACTAACCCATTTGGGGGAAGGGGTTGTTTGAGGAAAAAAAAAATAAAAAAAAATTGGGGGGGGGGGGTCACATTAAGGTCCGATACACTAAGCAAGAAACTTTATTTTGTGCATTCTACACTTATTTAATATTTCTGTTCTAGCGTTAATAAGTTTGTTGACAGGTTCAAATTTAGCTATTGCTAGCTTCTCCTCGTCACATACCCTACAAAATTTATTATTTTTATTATCGTTAGGGCACTTTTTTATTATTTCCCATTTCAGAATGGGATCCTTTTTAATTTTGGCTTTTATTTCCCATACATAGGTAGATAATGCTGTGCTATGCTTATATTTCTCGTTTTTAAAAGAAGTTTTATGGTTATAAAACCTACTTTTAAAATTATCATGTGTTGATCCTATGTATGTCTTGGGGCTTTTGTCACTTTCGTTAACATAAACTTTAACTTTATAAACTACGCTTGTCTGATTGCAATTACCTCTAATCGGGCAGTCCTTTTTAGTTCTACAATTACACTTATGTTTATTAACGTTATTATTACTAGGGGCCGTAATATCTTTTAATTTACTTTTGTTGGTATTGTTAATGATTTTACCGATATTAGGTAAACAGGAATAGCTCAATTTAATAGTGTTCCTGTTAAATATTTTTTTAAGTCTATTATCCCTGACGAGCCGTTGTGCGAAACCGCGGTAGGTCTTGGCGATCTTGCGATTTTTTTCGTGTGTATATATATATATATATATATATATATATATATATGTATATACTGATGCACCTACTATTAAAGATATTTCTATAAAAGAAACAATGCAACCCCCCCCCCCTGAGCGTGACAGGAGAGAAATAAGATGAATATATGGATCAAAAACTGAGAAGACGAATAGAATAAGTAAAGAACAGGTAGAAAAAAATTGTCTTTAATCTAACGTGTTTTCACTTTAAAAAATCTCTGAAGAAGCTTGTTAAAGTGAAACATGTTAAAGATTTTTTCCTACCTGTTCTTTACTTATATATAAGTAAATTTTGTTTTTATTTAAAATAATTTAATTTACACTGCGACACGGAAATTTCTATATTTCGAGATTTTACCTCGTCATCAGGGAATGTTGACTCATTTTTGTGAAAATGATTTCTATTTGTATGTAGAAAACAATACGCTTGTTATGGAAAGGGGAAGACAGAAAAAAATATGTGTGTGTGTTTAATTCAACGAATCAGAATGAAATTCAACTTTTAAATTTGAAAATATAGGTGACCAGCAGTATAGCCCGGCGTTGCTCGGGTGCAATGAAAGCTTTAAAACTAATCCATGGTCCTGGAGCTCAGACTCAGCCTAAAGAATATGAATATTTGAAATAATAAATGAATTGCGACAATTTACCAATCGCACGTAGTATATATATATATATATATAGCAGTATAGCCCGGCGTTGCTCGGTTGCAATGAAAGCTTTAAAACTAATCCATGGTCCTGGAGCTCAGACTCAGCCTAAAGAATATGAATATTTGAAATAATAAATGAATTGCGACAATTTACCAATCGCACGTAGTATATATATATATATATAGCAGTATAGCCCGGCGTTGCTCGGTTGCAATGAAAGCTTTAAAACTAATCCATGGTCCTGGAGCTCAGATTCTTTGGACGTTGGCACCAAAGACTAAAAAGCAATAGTTGTTTCCAGTTAAAGTGAAACCGTGGACTGAAAGAAAAATGAATGGATATAAGTCAAATTTTGATTTCCTGGTATCGATATCAAATAAGTTTTTTTCGTTGTAAACTGAATTTTGAAGGTTAAATAAGTCCTCTGAGTAAATGGTATCATGGCTGAGACTAAGAACTACAATTATAGCTACTTAGAGCCAAACCCGAAGCAAAAACTAAAATAAAAGGGCTGAAAAAAATACATACATACAGGCAGATAAACAGACACACACACACAAACATCTTGCCTTTTATATATATATATATATATATATATATATGGTTTTTTTTTAGCAACAAAAATATAGTAGATATAATAGTTAATTAATAATGCTGATCTTAATTTTATAAAATTTTAATACCAATGCCCACCAAGATTAATTTTAAGTCTTCCCACATATTCTCCAAAGTAAAAGTTGCTTTACTCTGATTGGTCCACATTGTACATACAATAATGCCTCCCTGATGAAAGAGGTCTTGCTTGTTCTTAACCTTTTAAAGCCATTCATTTCGAAATAACAACATCACTTGAAAAGACACAAAAAGTGTCGAAACAAAATAGCTACTTTTGTAGTGATATTATAACATATCAATGTTATTAATTAATTTAATAATATATATATATATATATATATATATATATATATATATATATATTTTATTGATTTTCTGCACTATTGTAAGAACTGCAACCTTGAAACTTCTGAATATCGTTTCTTATGTCTTTGTCTATGAGTGTATCTAATTTGATTAAAATCGAACCACTTCTTCTATAACCCGACTTTTTCGATTATCGATTTTTGATATATATCGGGAGTACCTTGATACAAAACCTAGCTAAGAACACTCGCAGACGCTTATAGTACAACTGTGTGAATTTTCAAGAAAATCGGTTCAGCCGTTTCGGAGTCTATAGGTAATGGGTATACACATACACACAGACAGACACACACACAGACAAAGTTTCATTTATAAATAAGTTTAGATGTGTTTGGGGAAAACGGTTTCTTCAATCAATCTTAACGTGAAAGTGTCAGTCAAATAAAGTGCAGGTGTAATGTATTCATTACTGTTACAAGATTAATGGATTAGTTTTCCCGGTATCCCAGCATTAAAAAAAAAAAAAAAAGAAAGTATTTCATTTAACCTTTCAGTAGGATTATACTATTTTTGTTTCGGTTCAAAGTGCATTTCTTTTCAAGTTTTTATAAAGTCTTAAAATGTAAAAAAATTTATATGTACTCAATTAATATTATATAATAATAAAAAACTAATTATCGGATACATGTAAGCGGGGCCGTGTTTATGGCCTTCACAGACCCCCGCAAGGCTCCTTGGCTCTGCAGATCTATTGTAATAAAAAAAAATGAGCAAAATAATTATTAGGATTAACTGGAAAATTATTATCATACTTGTACGTTGAAATAGACATCTATCAACCCATTTCTCTCTCTCTCTCATATATATATATATATATATATATATATATATATATAAATTCGTGTAAAATCTTCTGTACAATAAAGATTCGTGGAAAATCTTCTGTACAATAAAAGACGGAAGCTGATGATGGTTCGCCTGAAATAAGCCACACCACCGATTTACCATGAAATAACGTGTCTGCCTAAATTTTTTCTTATATTTACTCTATATGTATTTATATAGATATATATTTAATTTAGAGCTCTCTTAGAGAGTTATCCTACCACTGTATGTACAGGATACTCCTTTGGGTTTTTCTATATCTACACCGCATGCTTATATATATATATATATATATATATAATCTTTGATAGAAGCTTTCCGGGCCCCGAAGAGGCCGCAAATCATTTGTAATTAAAAAAATAAAAAGGGGAATTTGCGAGAGAAATAGATTATAGATATCTGTTTCAACATACATACAAGAACATAACATGTATATTCAAACTTTCAAGATGTCGTAAAACGTTTAAGAAAATCTAGCGACTCTGACAGTCTGCGAAATTTATAAACAAGAAATATCAACCTTGGTGCCAGAACATCACCAAAAAGTAACTAAAAGTTGAGTAGACGTTGGTCAAAAACACCAATTTACGCGATTTCTTCCGTTTTTTTCGTGATCACGGAATATCTGCGTTCTGAGAGTATGCTATTTTGTTTAAAATACCATTTATTGTGGGTTCAATATGGGGAGGGTAAATTGCAGTCTGGGGTGGGTCGATATTGCTAAGCAAGACACTGTATGTAAATTAATCGATATTCTTTTATGAAGAATTTTAAACCATAAAGTGAACATCTTGTAATGTTTACATACAACTTCATTACGTTTATTTAACCCTCTAGGGCCATTCGTATCATAAAGTGGGGGATCAGTTCTATATTGTTATGAAGTAATAAACAGATCCCCCACTAATTACTACTTACCCCTCTAGGGCCATTCGTATCATATTTGATACAGTATTTCCCTATAAGGAAACATTTGGTATTTCCCATTGACTGAGTAGTCAGTACTGCTTTCATTTGAAATTTATAAAATATTTATAAAATATTTCTAAAATATTTCTCTTAAAAAATTTTTCAGGAAAATATTTATTTCAAGGCTTGTTTTCATACTGTATCAAATATGATACGAATGGCCCTAGAGGGTTAATAGATTTTTATTCTTAAGAAATTTAATGATATATAGTTTTTTTATATAGACATAAGGGACATGGGTCGTTTAAAGACGAAATATTCTAGCTATTTTTTAAAATTTTCCATTTCATTAGAAATAGAAGGACTACATTAAATCCATAACTACATCAACTGCTGGAAAGATTAGGTCACTGTGCCGAGCCAGGATGTTTTTTTTTCCGTCAGAATCCATTTTGCACATTTATAAATCTACCATTCGTCCGTGCATTGAATGCTGTTGTCATATCTGGTCGGGTGCTCCTGCTATTCATCTAGAGGTTCTCGTTAGAATCCATCTTGCACATTTATATACCTACCATTCGTCCATGCATTGAATACTGTTGCCATATCTGGTCGGGTGCTCCTGTTATTCATCTCAGGATTTTCGCCAAAATTCAAAGGAGGATTTGCAATATAATCAATCCTGATCTGGCAGCTCGCATTCAGTCACTGTCTCATCGACGGAATGTGGCCTCCCCCCGTCTTTTTTTTTTGTTTCAAGTATTTTCACGGCTTCGGATCTGAGACGCTTCATTCCCTGGTTCCCCGCCTTCATGAATTTATTGTGCAACTAGATTGGCAACTAGGTTCCATCCTTTTACCGTCAAAATAGGTAAATATAACTACCACTTCTAACTCTGACAGTTTCTTTTCTCGCATTTCCCACCTGTGGAACTCCCTTCCGCATGCTAGCTTCCCTGATAGCTACAGAGTGCGACGTCAATTGCCATGTATCTCCTTGATTCCCATCTATCTCTTACCTTTTCTTTGACATCCCTATACTTTTTCTTGTCTTTTCACTTCTCTCACTCTAACCCCCCCCCCCCTGCGCACCAGTGGCAATGCTGCCTTGATTGGTTCGAAACGATTATAAAAATAAATAAATAAATTCAGCTTACTGGTGCCCCATATGTATGAATTTACTCGAGCCACAAGATTAGCAACTAGGTCCCACCCTTTTACTGTGAAACCAATAAAATGTAACTTCTACTCTATCAGCTTCTTTTCTCGCACTTCCCGCCTGTGGAATTCCTTTCCGTTTACTTGCTTCCCCGACAGCTACAATCTCCAAGAATTTAAATGTAAAGTCAATAGTCATCTCCAGTCTTACTAACT
Source organism: Ascarosepion bandense (assembly GCA_037127315.1). NCBI lineage: Eukaryota > Metazoa > Mollusca > Cephalopoda > Sepiida > Sepiidae > Ascarosepion > Ascarosepion bandense. The sequence continues at coordinate 6,939,200 of JBBBDQ010000276.1, forward strand.
TGCATCCTCTCTCTCTCTCTCTCTCTCTCTCATGCTCTTTTCTCTGTTCACCCCACTGGCAGCTCAGATACAGTCACTTTCTCACCGGCGCAATGTGGCTTCCCTGTGTCTCTTCTACAAATACATTCACGGCTTCTGCTCTGATGAACTTAGCTCGTGGCTATACGATTATTTAAATAAAAAAATTCTATACTATTACAATGTGGATATAAAGTGGGGGATCTGTTCTACATTACAATCAATATATAAACTGATCCCTCACTTTATGGCCAGAGTCATCCGTCTCTTACCATCCGCCTGTGCATTGAATACTGCTGCCATATCTGGTTGGGTGTTCCGGCTATCCACCTAGGGGTCCTTGACAAAATCCAACGAAGAATCTGTAATATGATCGATCCCGACTTGGCAGCTCAGATACAGTCACTTTCTCACCGGCGCAATGTGGCTTCCCTGTGTCTCTTCTACAAACAGTTTCATGGCTTCTGCTCTGATGAACTTAGTACACTGGTGCCCCCTATATGAATTTACTCGAGCCACAAGATTAGCAACTAGGTCCCACCCTTTTACTGTGAAACCAAAAATTGTAAACGCGAATTCTACTCCAGTAGCTTCTTTTCTCGCACTTCCCGCCTGTGGAATTCCCTTCCGTTTATTTGCTTCCTCGACAGCTACAATCTCCAATTTAAATGTAAAGTCAGTAGTCATCTCCTGTCTTACTAACCTGCATCCTCTCTCTCATGCTCCTTTCTTCGTCCACTCCACTCTCATCAGTATTCTCATCCCTCTCTTACCCACTTCCTGGTACCCCCTATAACCTGTCACTCTTTCTCATGACTTTCCCCCTATGTAACCCCCTGTAAAACAGTGGCAGTAAAATGCCTTGCTTGGGGCGATATGATTATAAAAAAAAAAAATTCTATACTAATATAATGTGGATATAAAGTGGGGGATTAATTCTACATTACAATCAATATATAAACTGATCCCTAATTTTATGGCCACATTCATCCTTCTCTTACCCACTTTCTGACAACCCCTATAACCTGTCACTTTTTCTCATAATTTTCCTCCTATGTAAACCCCTGCAAGACAGTGGCAGTAAAATGCCTTACTTGGAGCAATATGATGATAAAGTATATCCCCATTTCAGAAATTTAGGCAGAAACAATTTTCTATATTAGAGAAATGTTTTAATTATTTTGTGTTTTGTCACTTAAATATAAAAACGAAGCCATGAATTTAGTGAGGCGTTGCTGGTTTTTATTTAGTTGCGTGCTTGGTAGCTGAAGTAGTTGCACATTGTACGCTGGAAGAGGTGGTCAGTCTCCGAGCTCTGTTGAAAACGTCCATTTTCAATGCTGATTTTTATGGCAGGTACTGTGGTGCATTCGATATCGGCTCGGAACGAGAAATCGGGGAGCAGAGTTCGAATTCTAGCTGAATTCTATTGCATTCACTTACGCGCAAATACCCTTGGGAAAGGTATTAATCCGTCTATTCCTTCCAGTTATGGGTTAAATAACAGGACAGAGTAGGTTCTATAGCCATGGTCGGCAACCAGTCTACCGCAGAAAGCAATGGCAACCTACTGCGGGATAATCTTCTGCCCAGTCAGTCATGTCTCTTTCGAGATATGATCGCCCAAGCGTGTATCACGTATGGCACTTAACTGACTGAAGCCTTCTTGATACTGAAAATTAGAATGATAGAAACATCGAACACTATTTTCTTTTTTGCCCTTATTGAAAATTCATCTGAGTAAATAGTCTAATTGGACTTACCCCAAGGAAGGCAGTAACGTCACTTAAACGTGTTACTACGCGTGAAAGAAACGTGTTACTACGCGAAAGAATTAGAAAACAAATTCATTATTAAAGAGTAAGAACAATAGAAGAGGAATCAGGAAGACAGTTGATAACGATTGAGACTGCATTTAAATTTTTCAAGATCAAAGTTGACAGTATGGAACCAGAACTTAGTTCCGCAACTGAAAAGTGCAACCCCCCCCCAAAAAAAAAACAGAAAAAATAAAAATTGTTAACATAGAACTTACAGCTATATCTAAGCAATTCACCTGCAAATTAATTGCTATAGTGCCCTATTCTAATAGGAATGGGCTCTTCCTCTGTTAATAAATAATAACCTGCGTGACTTCTGGGGACGCAGATATGAAGCAGTCCAGAGAGTCGTGAGACAGTTAAGACGCAGCGTAACTATTCCGTTCGGACATACACTTCTATTTTACTGATTACTTACACTTATTATTGTATTAGCAGTATAGCCCGGCGTTGCTCGGGTGTAATGAAAGCTTTAAAACTAATCCATGGTCCTGGAGCTCAGATTCTTTGGACGTTGGCACGAAAGACTAAAAAACAATAGTTGTTTCCAGTTAAAACGAAACCGTTGACTGAACGAAAAATGAATGGATGTAAGTCAAATTTTGAATTCTTGGTATCGATATCAAATAAGTTTTTTTCGTCGTGAAGGCTAAATAAGTCCTCTGAGTAAATGGTATCATGGCTGAGACTATGAACTACAATTATAGCTACTTAGAGCCAAACTCGAAGGAAAAACTAAAATAAAAGGGCTGAAAAAAAAATACAGACATACAGGCAGATACACAGACACACACAAACATCTTGCCTTATATATATATATATATATTATCGATTTTCTGCACTATTGTAAGAACTGCAACCTTGAAACTTCTGAACATCGTTTCTTATGTCTTTGTCTATGAGTGTATGAAATTTGATTAAAATCGGACCACTCCTTCTATAACCCGATTTTTTCGATTATCGATTTTCGATATTTATCGGAGGTACTTCCACACAAAATCTAGCTAAGAACATTCGCAGACGCTTATAGTACAACTGTGTAAATTTTCAAGAAAATCGCTTCAGCCGTTTCGGAGTCTATAAGTAACAGACACACACACACATACACACACACAGACAAAGTTCCATTTATAAATAAGTTTAGATTAGATTTAGATTATATATATAAGTTTAGATTAGATTTAGATTATATATATATATATATATATATATATATATATATATATATATATATATATATATTGTTCTGTTATTCAAATCCACTGTTTGAACCTACCTTCTTGTTTTCGTGTTTTACTTCCGGGTCCTAACAAGGCCACATCAACTTGGCGACGAAAGTTTTGCCACAACATTAATGAGACCTTGCTGCCAATCTAGTACTGCACTTAAATTTTTTTAAAAAGTCTAGATATTATAGCGAAGAGGTCATCTACACGATTACCATGAAAGTCAGTTGTGCATTGTGGTGCAGTGGATATCGACTTAGAACGAGAAATCGGTGGGCAGAGTTCGAATTCTAATTGAATTCCTTTCATCCACTTACGCACAGATTCACTTGGGAAAGGTATTAAACCGTCTCCTCCCTCCAGTTATGGATTAAATAACAGGATAGACTGGGTTCTATAGTCTCGGTTACCAACCAGTCCACCGCAGAAAGTGAAAAACTACTGTGGGAAAATCTGTTGCCTAGTCAGTCATGTCTCTTTCGAGACATGATCGCCCAAGCGTATATCACGTATGGCACTTAACTGATTGACCATGAGAGCATAGAAAAGGCATATGGAAGTAACTTTACGCGTGAGAAAGTGATTGAAGCCGAGATACCAGGTCAGGACTAATAATATTGCTGATTCTTTGGACTTTTATCATGTATCATCAAATATATAACAGCAGCATCGAACTATACGTGGCAGTATTATTCTAAGCATGGAAGAATGATCGTGGTCGTCCTGTGGCCTTGGTCGAGATCGAACTCACTTCACCCCTCCAGTATTCCCTGTGCATTTGGAACCCTGGCGCAGTTTGCAGCTTGCAGCGAAATTCATAATCTTGTCAAATAGCTGAAAACTTGATACTTCGCCAGGACTACCAAGGATGCTTTTATTTTGACACCAACACTGGATGGGTTGCCTCCAGGCCCCATCCTGTTATTTAACCCATAACCGGAGAGAAGTGACGGATTAATAACTTTCCCAAGGGTACTAGTGCTGAAGTGAATGCAGGGTACTCAACTGGAATTCGAACTCGGATCACCGATTTCTCTTTCCAAGCCGCTATCCACTGCACCACTACGCACATCCGTCACCGTTATGCTTACGGCATATCACGTTGAATACACCGGTTCTCGCTCGATCATCGAAGTTAAGCAACGTTGAGCCTGGTCAGTACTTAGATGGGTGACCGCTTGGGAAAACCAGGTGCTGTAAGCGTTCAGTGACGGATGTGCGTGCTTACGGCCATATCACGTTGAATACACCAGTTCTTGGTCGATCACCGAAGTCAAGCAACGTTGAGCCTGGTCACTACTTAGATGGGTGACCACTTGAGAATACCAGGCACTGTAAGCGTTCAGTGACGGATGTGCGTGCTTACGGCCATATCATGTTGAATACACCAGTTCTTGGTCGATCACCGAAGTCAAGCAACGTTGAGCCTGGTCACTACTTAGATGAGTGACCACTTGAGAATACCAGGCACTGTAAGCGTTCAGTGACGGATGTGCGTGCTTACGGCCATATCACGTTGAATACACCAGTTCTTGGTCGATCACCGAAGTCAGGCAACGTTGAGCCTGGTCACTACTTAGATGGGTGACTGCTTGGGAATGCCAGGTGCTGTAAGCGTTCAGTGACGGATGTGGATGAATGATAGACTTATAGATATGCAGGGTACATTCTATAAATATTAATCCGCCCGTGTATTGAATATTGCTGCCATATCTGGTCGGGTGTCCCTGCTGCTCTCCTTGGGCTTCTTGACAAAATACAAAGGAGGATCTGTAACGTGGTTGATACTGACTTGGCAGACCGGCTGCAGCCGCTCTCACACCGGCGTGATGTAGCTTCCCTGTGCCTCTTCTACAAGTACTTTCATGGCTTCTGCTCCGATGAACTTAGATCACTGGTGCCGCCTAAGCACGAATTTACACGAGATACTAGATTAGCAACTAGGTCCCACCCTTTTACAGTTAAACAAATAAGATGTAACCGTAAATTCTACTCCAACAGCTTCTTTTCTCGCGCTTCCCGCCTGTGGAACTCCCTTCCACAAGTCTGCTTTCCCGACAGTTACAATCTCCAGGTGTTTAAATGTAGGGTCAATAGACACCTCCTATCACACTAACTCCCAACTATTCTCACAACACTCTCATCTACCCAACCCTCATTCTCGGTATCCTCACCCGCCTATCACCCACCCTCTGTTATTTCCTATATTTAATCAGCCTTTCTCCACTCTATGTAGCCCCCTGCACAGTAGTGGCAGTGACATGCCTTGCTCGGGGTGAAACGCTTATAAAAAAAAATGTCATTAATCGTAGAAGACGCAGCGATTAACTGATAAAAAGTTAAAAATAAAGAATTCGAAGTGGAATTAAGAATGGAAGATAATCAAACAGGCAAGGCCATTTCTGGAGGCCACTAATTTTCCAGAGTTATTCTGAGAGACGGGTGTGCGTTGGGGTGCAGTGGATGTCGACTCGGAACGACAAATCGGGGAGCCGAGTTTGAATTCCTTGCATTCACTTACGCACAAATACCCTTAGAAAAACACTTAATCCGTCTCTTCCCTCCAGTTATGAATTAATTAATAGGACAGATTGGGTTCTATAGCATGGGCTGGCAGCCAGACTACCGCAGAAAGCATTGGCAACCTACTGTGGGATAATCTTTTGCCCAGTCAGTCATGTCTCTCTCGAGACATGATCGCCCAAAGCGTGTATCACGTATGGCAATTAATTGACTCATTCAATATAATATTTAGAAACATGATTAGGGCTTCTACTGGACATAAAGTAGGGGAACGGTTTTTTATTGTCATGAAGTAATAAACTAACCCCCCATTAATTAATACTTTATAATATAATACATCTCTTCCCTCTCTAGCTATGAGTCAAATAACATGACAGATTGGGTTCTATATACTTGGTTGGCAACCACTCTACTGCAGAAAGCAATGGCAACCTATTGTGGGAAAATCTCATGCCCAGTCAGTCATGTCTCTTTCGAGACATGATCGCCCAAGTGTGTATCACGTATGGCACTTAACTGACTGACTGAATCTGAGAGAATTGTTTTCTTTGCCACCAAATAGATTTGTTTTCAAACCAAACAAAAAGAAAAACTGTTTCTATTTGACACGCTTCATCGAGAGACGTCATGGTGACCTCATTTGTGACGCAAGTCGTTTACACTACAGACAGCGTTCACGGAGCGGTTCCACTCACTTGCTTTGGAAATCCTATTCCAAAGTAAGTGAGTGTACGATTTCGGAATATTCTTCCTTGGGTTGGGCTTTATTTTAATTCATTCAGGGATGGGCTAGATTGTTTACTCCAGCTGCCTATCAAGTTACACATTGAATTTTTTTCTCCCGGACAGTTTAGTTTTTAAGAGGTTTTGTCTTTTTAAACAGATCACGATTTCCGTAAAATATTCAGTTTTAGCGAAAATAGTAACTGAGCTCAGAAACATATCCGATAGATTCAAAACTTTTCTCGACTACCTTACATGAAAAAATTTTTACTGAAAGAAAGTTTGAGTTTTGTTTAGCCTTTGTGGGTTATGCAATGCCAAAAAGTTGTGGGTATTTTGGCGGACCTGAAGCAGACTACCACGACGTTTAATTTCGTTAATTTTTTTAAAACATTTTTTTGCGCAGTCCTATCGATTACCCTCTTAGCTTTACGATAAAAAAAAAAAACAAAAAAAAAAAATTGAAGACTTTCAATATTTAAACATTTTCTGGTGGGGGGAGATCAGTTTCTCATACAACGTTATAGTAAATGGAGCCTCCATTTTGAAACCACTCGACATTACCGCCACTTGTAAATTTGATCATTATCAAATATTTCGGACTTTTTTTTCAGTGCAATATTATCTTTTGCACCTTAAAATTTACGAATGACAAAAAAAAAAAAAAAAATTGCAAAAATTTCAATATTTAAACAATTTTAAGTGGGGGGGGGGGGGACCAGTTTTTCATACAACCTTATAGTGGGTTGAAAATGGAGGATCGATTTTAACGTTGTATGAAAAACTGACCCCCCCCCCAAATTTGTTTAAATATTGTAAGTTTTCAAATAATTTTTTGATCATCTGAAAGTTTAAGTAACAATCCATAGGATTGCGCTGAAAAAATTAAAAAAAAAAAAAAGAAAGAAAAACAATGAAATTAGCATTAACAAAGCGACCCCAACGCGAGTGGTTTGAAAATGGAGGATCGATTTACTTTAATGTTGTATGAGAAACTGAACCCCCTTCCAAATTTGTTTAAATATTGTAATTTTTTTTTTTTTTTTTACTTTTTAATTTTATTTGAAAAATTACAATATTTAAACAAATTGGGGTCGCTTTGGGGTCGCTTTGTTAATGTTAATTTCGTTGTTTTTCTTTCTTTTTTTTTCAAATTTGTTTAAATATTGTAATTTTTCAAATAAAATTAAAAAGTAAAAAAAAAAATTACAATATTTAAACAAATTTGGAAGGGGGTTCAGTTTCTCATACAACATTAAAGTAAATCGATCCTCCATTTTCAAACCACTCGCGTTGGGGTCGCTTTGTTAATGTTAATTTCGTTGTTTTTCTTTCTTTTTTTTTCAAATTTGTTTAAATATTGTAATTTTTCAAATAAAATTAAAAAGTAAAAAAAAAAATTACAATATTTAAACAAATTTGGAAGGGGGTTCAGTTTCTCATACAACATTAAAGTAAATCGATCCTCCATTTTCAAACCACTCGCGTTGGGGTCGCTTTGTTAATGTTAATTTCGTTGTTTTTCTTTCTTTTTTTTTCAAATTTGTTTAAATATTGTAATTTTTCAGATAAAATTAAAAAGTAAAAAAAAAATTACAATATTTAAACAAATTTGGAAGGGGGTTCAGTTTCTCATACAACATTAAAGTAAATCGATCCTCCATTTTCAAAACCACTCGCGTTGGGGTCGCTTTGTTAATGTTAATGTCGTTGTTTTTCTTTCTTTTTTTTCAAATTTGTTTAAATATTGTAATTTTTCAAATAAAATTAAAAAGTAAAAAAAAAAAATTACAATATTTAAACAAATTTGGAAGGGGGTTCAGTTTCTCATACAACATTAAAGTAAATCGATCCTCCATTTTCAAACCACTCGCGTTGGGGTCGCTTTGTTAATGTTAATTTCGTTGTTTTTCTTTCTTTTTTTTTTCAAATTTGTTTAAATATTGTAATTTTTCAGATAAAATTAAAAAGTAAAAAAAAAAATTACAATATTTAAACAAATTTGGAAGGGGGTTCAGTTTCTGATACAACATTAAAGTAAATCGATCCTCCATTTTCAAACCACTCGCGTTGGGGTCGCTTTGTTAATGTTAATGTCGTTGTTTTTCTTTCTTTTTTTCAAATTTGTTTAAATATTGTAATTTTTCAAATAAAATTAAAAAGTAAAAAAAAAATTACAATATTTAAACAAATTTGGAAGGGGGTTCAATCTTTTGATCATCTGAAAGTTTAAGTAACAATCGATAGGACCGCGCTGAAAATAGTAAAAAAAAATGAGAAGCAACGAAATTAAACGTAGTGGTAGTCTGCTTCAGGTCTGCCGAAAACTGAAGCCGTCTTCTGGTTTTGTATTCAAAAATGCATTGCTCTTAATAACCTTTTCCTTCAAAAATGCATGTTTTTCTATATAAGTCTTTTTTTATACTTTCATCGCGTTTTGATCCCAGTTTTGGGGGGGGGTAGCTATGACCAGCCTTTGAAATTTGAATAAAAGAAAATGGCAACCCCAACTTCTACTCCAACAGTTTCTTTTCTCGCACTTCCCGACTGTGGAATTCCCTTCAACACGATTGCTTCCCCGACGGTTACAATCTCCAGGAGTTTAAATGTAAGGTCAATAGACACCTCCTAACACACAAACCTGCTCCCATTCCTCCTGACACTCCCTATGTCTAACATTCATTCCTCCTGACATTCCCTCTCTCTAACATTCATTCCTCCTGACATTCCCCATGTCTAACATTCATTCCTCCTGACATTCCCTCTGTCTAACATTCATTCCTTTTGACATTCCCTATGTTTAACATTCATTCCTCCTGACATTCTCTATGTTTATCATTCATTCCTTTTGACATTCCCTATGTTTAACATTCATTCCTCCTGACATTCCCTCTGTCTAACATTCATTCTTCCTGACATTCCCTATGTCTAACATTCATTCCTCCTGACATTCCCTCTGTCTAACATTCATTTCTTCTGACATTCCCTATGTCTAACATTCATTCCTCCTGTCATTCCCTATGTTTAACATTCATTCCTTCTGACATTCCCTCTGTCTAACATTCATTCCTCCTGACACTCCCTATGTTTAACATTCATTCCTCCTGACATTCTCTATGTTTAACATTCATTCCTCCTGACATTCCCTATGTCTAACATACATTCCTCCTCCTGACATTCCCTCTGTCAACATTCATTCCTTTTGACATTCCCTCTGTCTAACATTCATTCCTTTTGACAGTCCCTATGTTTAACATTCATTCCTCCTGACATTCTCTATGTTTAACATTCATTCCTCCTGACATTCCCTATGTTTAACATTCATTCCTCCTGACATTCCCTCTGTCTAACATTCATTCCTTCTGACATTCCCTATGTTTAACAGTCATTCCTCCTGACATTCCTTCTGTCTAACATTCATTTTTCCTGACACTCCCTATGGTTAACATTCATTCCTTCTGACATTCCCTCTGTCTAACATTCATTCCTCCTGACATTCCCTATGTTTAACATTCATTCCTCCTGACATTCCCTCTGTCTAACATTCATTCCTCCTGACAGTCCCAATGTTTAACATTCATTCCTCCTGACATTCTCTATGTTTAACATTCATTCCTCCTGACATTCCCTATGTTTAACATTCATTCCTCCTGACATTCCCTCTGTCTAACATTCATTCCTTCTGACATTCCCTATGTTTAACAGTCATTCCTCCTGACATTCCCTCTGTCTAACATTCATTTTTCCTGACACTCCCTATGGTTAACATTCATTCCTCCTGACATTCTCTATGTCTAACATTAATTCCTCCTGACATTCCCTACGTCTAACATTCATTCCTCCTGACATTCCCTCTGTCTAACATTCATTCCTCCTGACACTCCCTATGGTTAACATTCATTCCTCCTGACATTCTCTATGTCTAACATTAATTCCTCCTGACATTCCGTATGTCTAACATTCATTCCTCCTGACATTCCCTATGTTTAACATTCATTCCTCCTGTCATTCCCTATGTTTAACATTCATTCCTCCTGACATTCCCTCTGTCTAACATTCCTTCCTCCTGTCGTTCCTATGTCTAACATTCATTCCTCCTGACATTCCCTATGTTTAACATACATTCCTCCTGACATTCCCTATGTTTAACATTCATTCCTCCTGTCATTCCCTATGTTTAACATTCATTCTTCCTGACATTCCCTATGTCTAACATTCATTCCTCCTGACATTCCCTCTGTCTAACATTCATTCCTCCTGTCATTCCCTATGATTAACATTCATTCCTCCTGACATTCCCTCTGTCTAACATTCATTCCTCCTGACACTCCCTATGTTTAACATTCATTCCTCCTGACATTCTCTATGTCTAACATTAATTCCTCCTGACATTCCCTACGTCTAACATTCATTCCTTTTGACATTCCGTATGTCTAACATTCATTCCTCCTGACATTCCCTATGTTTAACATTCATTCCTCCTGTCATTCCCTATGTTTAACATTCATTCCTCCTGACATTCCCTCTCTCTAACATTCATTCCTCCTGACATTCCCCATGTCTAACATTCCTTCCTCCTGTCGTTCCTATGTCTAACATTCATTCCTCCTGACATTCCCTATGTTTAACATTCATTCTTCCTGACATTCCCTATGTCTAACATTCATTCCTCCTGACATTCCCTCTGTCTAACATTCATTCCTCCTGTCATTCCCTATGATTAACATTCATTCCTCCTGACATTCCCTCTGTCTAACATTCATTCCTCCTGACAACTCCCTATGTTTAACATTCATTCCTCCTGACATTCTCTATGTCTAACATTAATTCCTCCTGACATTCCCTACGTCTAACATTCATTCCTTTTGACATTCCGTATGTCTAACATTCATTCCTCCTGACATTCCCTATGTTTAACATTCATTCCTCCTGTCATTCCCTATGTTTAACATTCATTCCTCCTGACATTCCCTCTCTCTAACATTCATTCCTCCTGACATTCCCCATGTCTAACATTCATTCCTCCTGACATTCCCTATGTTTAACATTCATTCCTCCTGACATTCCCTCTGTCTAACATTCATTACCTCCTGACACTCCCTATGTTTAACATTCATTCCTCCTGACATTCCCTTTGTCTAACATTCATTCCTCCTGACATTCCCACTGTTTAACATTCATTCCTCCTGACATTCCCTCTGTCTAACATTCATTCCTCCTGACATTCCCTATGTTTAACATTCATTCTTTCTCACATTCCCTATGTTTAACATTCATTCGTCCTGTCATTCCCTCTGTTTAACATTCATTCCTCTTGACATTTCCTATGTCTAACATTCATTCCTCCTGACATTCCCTATGTTTAACATTCATTCCTCCTGACATTCCCTCTGTCTAACATTCATTCTTCCTGACATTCCCTATGTCTAACATTCATTCCTCCTGACATTCCCTCTGTCTAACATTCATTTCTTCTGACATTCCCTATGTTTAACATTCATTCTCCTGTCATTCCCTATGTTTAACATTCATTCCTCCTGTCATTCCCTATGTCTAACATTCATTCCTCCTGACATTCCCTCTGTCTGACATTAATTCCTCCTGACATTCCCTCTGTCTAACATTAATTCCTCTTGACATTCCTTATGTTTAACATTTATTCCTCCTGACATTCCCTATGTCTAACATTAATTCCTCCTGACATTCCCTATGTCTAACATTAATTCCTCCTGACATTCCCTATGTTTAACATTCATTCCTCCTGACATTCCCTCAGTTTAACATTCATTCCTCCTGTCATGCCCTATGTTTAACATTCATTCCTCCTGACATTCCCTCTGTTTAACATTCATTCCTCCTGACATTCCCTCTGTCTAACATTCATTCCTCCTGACATTCCCTCTGTCTAACATTCATTCCTTCTGACATTCCCTATGTTTAACATTCATTCCTCCTGTCATTCCCTCTGTTTAACATTCATTCCTCCTGACATTCCCTCTGTCTAACATTCATTCCTATTGACATTCCTTATGTTTAACATTCATTCCTCCTGACATTCCCTATGTCTAACATTAATTCCTCCTGACATTCCCTCTGTCTAACATTCATTCCTCCTGACATTCCCTCTGTTTAACATTCATTCCTCCTGACATTCCCTATGTTTAACATTCATTCCTCCTGTCATTCCCTATGTTTAACATTCATTCCTCCTGACATTCCCTTTGTCTAACCACTCCTTCTCTTTACCTTCCCCTATGTAGCCCCATGCGCAATAGTGGCAGTGGAATGCCTTGCTTGGGGTGAGATGATTAAAAAAAATCATGACCCTCCATATCTTCCTATCCCTTGTAGCTCTTAATACCATTTCACTTGTTACCCCCACAAACCCTGTTCTGCCATCCATTAACCCAAGCCCATAAATCTAGATTATAAACAGGTGGAATCAGTTTATATAATGATTATAATACAGAATTGATCCCCCACTTTATATTTCACTGGATATATAAAAATGTATTTTTTCTTTTATAAAAGTTTATTTTATGTATATATTTCTATAAAAGTATATTTTTATACTTTCATATTGTTTTGACCCCAGTTTTGGGGTTAACTATTTACCCATAGCTGGGATCCTAACAGGTGCTACCACACCGGGTCAGAATGGACCAGGAAACCTCAATTAAGAGGTGGTTTTCCTCACAACCTCCCTATCAGAGGCCTTGCTACCGGATGCAGTTTACCGTCATACCCAGGACCTAATCTTTTCCTTAACCTCGTCTTCTGTTGTAACAGTTTCTGGTGGTGCCTACTGAGAAATGAATGCAATAGAAATCAATTGACTAAGATCACTTTTATGTACGGTGTTCTTGTCACCGATTATCGCTCTCCACAACGTCCCATTTTTTGCAGTTTTAAGCAGTTTTTTTCTTACCCTCTTCTTCTGTTGTAACAGTTTCTAGTGGTGCCTAATGAGAAATGAATGCAATAGAAATCAATTGACTAAGATCACTTTTATGTACGGTGTTCCTTGTCACCGATTATGTCTCTCCACAACGTCCCATTTTTTTGCAGCTTTAAGCAGGTTTTTTCTTAATCTCTTCTTCTGTTATAACAGTTTCTAGTGGTGCCTAATGAGAAATGAACACAATATGAATCAATTGAATAAGATCACGTATGTACAGTGTTCTTTCAGGCCGGGGAAGTCATGACTCTCCACAACGTTCCGTCTTTTTCACAAGCTCGTTCGTTAGGAAAGGAAATTTACGGCTCCCTTTACTTCCAAAATTCCCTGTAGTGTTGAATTCGCCAAGCCGTCTTTCATCTTTTCATTCTTGGTGTTCCTGAGTGGTACCCTATCTAAACATGCTTAACTTTAGAGATTGAACAAGAACCGGGTTTTTCAGTTAAATTTGACTGTAACATTTTGATCTCAATTAAATTAAAGATAGTCTAAAAAGATGGAAATATAAGTGTTCCTAGCAACAGTTTTTTCTGCCATACTCTTAAAAAACTAAAAATCAACAACAAAAAACTATATATTGAGCTATACCTTTTTATTTACACAACAGAAAATGACAAGTTTTTCTTGTCAAAATACATCTTGCACATATATAAATCTATCATTCGTCCTTGAATTGAATACTGTTGTCATATCTTTTTGGGTGCTCCTGCTATTCATCTCGAGGTTCTCGTCAGAATCCATCTTGCACATTTATAAATCTACCATTCGTCCTAGCATTGAATACTGTTGCCATATCTGGTCGGGTGCTCCTGCTATTCATCTCGAGGTTCTCGTCAGAATCCATCTTACACATTTATAAATCTACCATTCGTCCGTACATTGAATGCTGTTGCTATACCTGGTCGGATGCTCCTGCTATTCATCTTGAGGTTCTCGTCAGAATCCATCTTGCACATTTATAAATCTACCATTCGTCCTAGCATTGAATACTGTTGCCATATCTGGTCGGGTGCTCCTGCTATTCATCTCGAGGTTCTCGTCAGAATCCATCTTACACATTTATAAATCTACCATTCATCCGTACATTGAATGCTGTTGCTATACCTGGTCGGATGCTCCTGCTATTCATCTCGAGGTTCTCGTCAGAATCCATCTTGCACATTTATAAATCTACCATTCGTCCTAGCATTGAATACTGTTGCCATATCTGGTCGGGTGCTCCTGCTATTCATCTCGAGGTTCTCGTCAGAATCCATCTTACACATTTATAAATCTACCATTCGTCCGTGCATTGAATACTGTTGCCATATTTGGTCGGGTGCTCCTGCTATTCATCTCGAGGTTCTCGTCAGAATCCATCTTACACATTTATAAATCTACCATTCGTCCGTGCATTGAATACTGTTGCCATATTTGGTCGGGTGCTCCTGCTATTCATCTCGAGGTTCTCGTCAGAATCCATCTTGCACATTTATAAATCTACCATTCGTCCTAGCATTGAATACTGTTGCCATATCTGGTCGGGTGCTCCTGCTATTCATCTCGAGGTTCTCGTCAGAATCCATCTTACACATTTATAAATCTACCATTCGTCCTAGCATTGAATACTGTTGCCATATCTGGTCGGGTGCTCCTGCTATTCATCTCGAGGTTCTCGTCAGAATCCATCTTGCACATTTATAAATCTACCATTCGTCCTAGCATTGAATACTGTTGCCATATCTGGTCGGGTGCTCCTGCTATTCATCTCGAGGTTCTCGTCAGAATCCATCTTGCACATTTATAAATCTACCATTCGTCCTAGCATTGAATACTGTTGCCATATCTGGTCGGGTGCTCCTGCTATTCATCTCGAGGTTCTCGTCAGAATCCATCTTACACATTTATAAATCTACCATTCGTCCGTACATTGAATGCTGTTGCTATACCTTGTCGGATGCTCCTGCTATTCATCTTGAGGTTCTCGTCAGAATCCATCTTGCACATTTATAAATTTACCATTCGCCCATGAATTGAATACTGTTGCCATATCTAATCGAGTGCTCCTGCTATTCATATTGACAAAATCCAATAGAGGATCTGCAACTTGGCAACCCATCTTCAGTCATTTTCTCACCGGTGTGATGTGGTTTTCCTCTATCTTTTCTGCAAGTACTTTCATGGAAATTTCTTTGATTAGTTTCTTTCCCTGGTAGCTCGACAATCAGCCACAACATATATTTACGCGCGCATCAAGGTCCCACTATTTTATTGTCGAAATAGTTAAATGGTACTAACTCTTCTACATTAACAGTTTATTTTCTCGCACTTAACATTTGGAAATCGTTTTTGTTTGCTTGCTTTTCTATGTACTGTGAACCTTAGAACGTAGACGATCATGGCCTTCCACATCTTCCTATCTCTAATGACTCGCTTACTTCTCTTACCCTACCTAAACCCCACTCTACCATCCACTTGCTCAAGCCTATCAAGTATGCTAAGCATTGCTTTTCTCTGCCTCATTCACTTTATCTAACCTGTGAGTAACAGTTTCTCGAATTCCGGTTTTATTGCATGTCTCATGAATTTTAATTGTATTTTCCAGATGTTAAGTATTAGTTTTCTTTTCGTTTTTATTTTCTCAAAAATCTTACCCTCTCCAAAAGTTTAAATGCAACGTCAATTACCATTATTTATATCCTTGATTCGCATCCATCTCTTATTTTTCCTTCAACATCCCAATATCTAAAATCTCCAAAATTTTAAATGTAACGTCAATTGCCATCTTTTATCTTATTGATTATCATCCATCTTTTATCTTTGCTTCAACATCCCAATCGCTACAATCTCCAAATTTTTAAATGTAACGTCAATTGCCTTCTTTATTTTCTTGATTCTCATCCATATCTTATCTTTTCTTCAACACCCCAATAGCTACAATCTCCAAAAGTTTAAATGTAACATAAATTGCCATCTTTTATCTTCTTGATTCCTATCCATCTCTTATCTTTTCTTCAACATCCCAATCGCTACGATCTCAAAAAGTTTAAATGTAACGTCAATTGCATTCTTTTATTTTCTTGATTCCCATCCATCACTTATCTTTCCTTCAACATCCCAATAGCTACAATCTCAAACACTTTAAATGTAACGTCAATTGCCATCTTTTATCTTCTTGATTCCCGTAAATCTTTTATCTTACCTTCAACATCCCAATAGCTACAATCTCCAAAAGTTTAAATGTAACGTCAATAGCGACATTTATCTTCTTGTTTCTCATCCATCTCTTATCTTTCCTTCAACATCCAAATAGCTACAATCTCCAACACGTCAAATGTAACGTCAAACATCATCTTTTATCTTCTTGATTCCCATCCATCTCTTGTCTGTTCTACAACACCCCAATAGCTACAATGTCCAAAAGTTTAAATGTAACGTCAATTGCCATCTTTTATCTTCTTTATTCCCATCCATTTCTTACCTTCCCTTGAACATCCCAATACCCACAATCTCCAAAAGACTAAATGTAACGTCAGTTTCCAACTTTTATCTTCTTGATTCCCATCTATCACTTGTCTTTCCTTCAAAATCCCAATAGCTACAATCACCAAATTTTATATGTAACGTCAATTGCCATGTTTTATCTTCTTGATTCTCATCCATCTTTTATCTTTCCTTCAAAATCCCAATAGCTACAATCTCCAAAAGTTTAAATGTAACGTCAATAGCGATCTTTTATTTTCTTGTTTCTCGTCCATCTCTTATCTTAACTTTAACATCCAAATAGCTACAATCTCCAAAATTTCAAATGTAACTTCAATTGCTATCTTTTATCTTCTTGATTCCAATCCATCTCTTATCTTTCCTTCAACATGCCCATTGATACAATCTCCAAAAGTTTAAATGTAACGTCAATAACCATCTTTTATCTTCTTGATTCCCATCCATCTCTTATCTGTTCGTCAACATCCCAATAGCTACAATTTCTAAAAGTTTACACGTAACGTCAATTGTCATCTACTATCTTATTGATTCCCATCCATCTCTTATCTTTCCTTCAAGATCCAATAGCTACAATCTCCAAATTTTAAATGTAACGTCAATTGCCATCATTTATCTACTTGATTCTAATCCATAATTTATGTTTTCTTCAACATCCCATTGGCTACAATCTCTAAAAGTTTGAATGTAACGTCAATTGCCATCATTTATCTACTTGATTCTAATCCATAATTTATGGTTTCTTCAACATCCCATTGGCTACAATCTCTAAAAGTTTGAATGTAACGTCAATTGCCATCATTTATCTACTTGATTCTAATCCATAATTTATGTTTTCTTCAACATCCCATTGGCTACAATCTCTAAAAGTTTGAATGTAACGTCAATTGCCATCGTTTATCTTCTTGATTCCCATGCATGTCTTATCTTTTCTTTAACGTCGCAATATCTACAATCTCCAAAAGTTTGAATGTAACGTCAATTGCCATCATTTATCTACTTGATTCTAATCCATAATTTATGTTTTCTTCAACATCCCATTGGCTACAATCTCTAAAAGTTTGAATGTAACGTCAATTGCCATCATTTATCTACTTGATTCTAATCCATAATTTATGGTTTCTTCAACATCCCATTGGCTACAATCTCTAAAAGTTTGAATGTAACGTCAATTGCCATCATTTATCTACTTGATTCTAATCCATAATTTATGTTTTCTTCAACATCCCATTGGTTACAATCTCTAAAAGTTTGAATGTAACGTCAATTGCCATCATTTATCTACTTGATTCTAATCCATAATTTATGTTTTCTTCAACATCCCATTGGCTACAATCTCCAAAAGTTTGAATGTAACGTCAATTGCCATCATATATGTACTTGATTCTAATCCATAATTTATGTTTTCTACAACATCCCATTGGCTACAATCTCTAAAAGTTTGAATGTAACGTCAATTGCCATCGTTTATCTTCTTGATTCCCATCCATGTCTTATCTTTTCTTTAACGTCGCAATATCTACAATCTCCAAAAGTTTGAATGTAACGTCAATTGCCATCATTTATCTACTTGATTCTAATCCATAATTTATGTTTTCTTCAACATCCCATTGGCTACAATCTCTAAAAGTTTGAATGTAACGTCAATTGCCATCATTTATCTACTTGATTCTAATCCATAATTTATGTTTTCTTCAACATCCCATTGGCTACAATCTCCAAAAGTTTGAATGTAACGTCAATTGCCATCATATATGTACTTGATTCTAATCCATAATTTATGTTTTCTTCAAGATCCCATTGGCTACAATCTCTAAAAGTTTGAATGTAACGTCAATTGCCATCGTTTATCTTCTTGATTCCCATCCATGTCTTATCTTTTCTTTAACGTCGCAATATCTACAATCTCCAAAATTTGAATGTAACGTCAATTGCCATCATTTATCTACTTGATTCTAATCCATAATTTATGTTTTCTTCAACATCCCATTGGCTACAATCTCTAAAAGTTTGAATGTAACGTCAATTGCCATCATTTATCTACTTGATTCTAATCCATAATTTATGGTTTCTTCAACATCCCATTGGCTACAATCTCTAAAAGTTTGAATGTAACGTCAATTGCCATCATTTATCTACTTGATTCTAATCCATAATTTATGTTTTCTTCAACATCCCATTGGTTACAATCTCTAAAAGTTTGAATGTAACGTCAATTGCCATCATTTATCTACTTGATTCTAATCCATAATTTATGTTTTCTTCAACATCCCATTGGCTACAATCTCCAAAAGTTTGAATGTAACGTCAATTGCCATCATATATGTACTTGATTCTAATCCATAATTTATGTTTTCTACAACATCCCATTGGCTACAATCTCTAAAAGTTTGAATGTAACGTCAATTGCCATCGTTTATCTTCTTGATTCCCATCCATGTCTTATCTTTTCTTTAACGTCGCAATATCTACAATCTCCAAAAGTTTGAATGTAACGTCAATTGCCATCATTTATCTACTTGATTCTAATCCATAATTTATGTTTTCTTCAACATCCCATTGGCTACAATCTCTAAAAGTTTGAATGTAACGTCAATTGCCATCATTTATCTACTTGATTCTAATCCATAATTTATGTTTTCTTCAACATCCCATTGGCTACAATCTCCAAAAGTTTGAATGTAACGTCAATTGCCATCATATATGTACTTGATTCTAATCCATAATTTATGTTTTCTTCAACATCCCATTGGCTACAATCTCTAAAAGTTTGAATGTAACGTCAATTGCCATCGTTTATCTTCTTGATTCCCATCCATGTCTTATCTTTTCTTTAACGTCGCAATATCTACAATCTCCAAAATTTGAATGTAACGTCAATTGCCATCATTTATCTACTTGATTCTAATCCATAATTTATGTTTCCTTCAACATCCCATTGGCTACAATCTCCAAAAGTTTGAATGTAACGTCAATAGCCATCATTTATCTACTTGATTCTAATCCATAATTTATGTTTTCTTCAACATCCCATTGGCTACAATCTCTAAAAGCTTGAATGTAACGTCAATTGCCATCATTTATCTACTTGATTCTAATCCATAAATTATGTTTTCTTCAACATGCCATTGGCTACAATCTCCAAAAGTTTGAATGTAACGTCAATTGCCATCATTTATCTACTTGATTCTAATCCATAATTTATGGTTTCTTCAACATCCCATTGGTTACAATCTCTAAAAGTTTGAATGTAACGTCAATTGCTATCGTTTATCTTCTTGATTCCCATCCATGTCTTATCTTTCCTTCAAGATCCAATAGCTACAATCTCCAAATTTTAAATGTAACGTCAATTTCCATCTTTTATCTACTTGATTCTAATCCATAATTTATGTTTTCTTCAACATCCCATTGGCTACAGTCTCTAAAAGTTTGAATGTAACGTCAATTGCCATCATTTATCTACTTGATTCTAATCCATAATTTATGTTTTCTTCAACATCCCATTGGCTACAATCTCTAAAGGTTTGAATGTAACGTCAATTGCCATCATTTATCTACTTGATTCTAATCCATAATTTATGTTTTCTTCAACATCCCATTGGCTACAATCTCCAAAAGTTTGAATGTAACGTCAATTGCCATCATTTATCTACTTGATTCTAATCCACAATTTATGTTTTCTTCAACATCCCATTGGCTACAATCTCCAAAAGTTTGAATGTAACGTCAATTGCCATCATTTATCTACTTGATTCTAATCCATAATTTATGTTTTCTTCAACATCCCATTGGCTACAATCTCTAAAAGTTTGAATGTAACGTCAATTGCCATCATTTATCTACTTGATTCTAATCCATAATTTATGGTTTCTTCAACATCCCATTGGCTACAATCTCTAAAAGTTTGAATGTAACGTCAATTGCCATCATTTATCTACTTGATTCTAATCCATAATTTATGTTTTCTTCAACATCCCATTGGCTACAATCTCTAAAAGTTTGAATGTAACGTCAATTGCCATCGTTTATCTTCTTGATTCCCATCCATGTCTTATCTTTTCTATAACGTCGCAATATCTACAATCTCCAAAATTTGAATGTAACGTCAATTGCCATCATTTATCTACTTGATTCTAATCCATAATTTATGTTTTCTTCAACATCCCATTGGCTACAATCTCCAAAAGTTTGAATGTAACGTCAATAGCCATCATTTATCTACTTGATTCTAATCCATAATTTATGTTTTCTTCAACATCCCATTGGCTACAATCTCTAAAAGTTTGAATGTAACGTCAATTGCCATCATTTATCTACTTGATTCTAATCCATAATTTATGGTTTCTTCAACATCCCATTGGCTACAATCTCTAAAAGTTTGAATGTAACGTCAATTGCCATCATTTATCTACTTGATTCTAATCCATAATTTATGTTTTCTTCAACATCCCATTGGCTACAATCTCTAAAAGTTTGAATGTAACGTCAATTGCCATCGTTTATCTTCTTGATTCCCATCCATGTCTTATCTTTTCTATAACGTCGCAATATCTACAATCTCCAAAATTTGAATGTAACGTCAATTGCCATCATTTATCTACTTGATTCTAATCCATAATTTATGTTTTCTTCAACATCCCATTGGCTACAATCTCCAAAAGTTTGAATGTAACGTCAATAGCCATCATTTATCTACTTGATTCTAATCCATAATTTATGTTTTCTTCAACATCCCATTGGCTACAATCTCTAAAAGTTTGAATGTAACGTCAATTGCCATCATTTATCTACTTGATTCTAATCCATAATTTATG
Source organism: Ascarosepion bandense (assembly GCA_037127315.1). NCBI lineage: Eukaryota > Metazoa > Mollusca > Cephalopoda > Sepiida > Sepiidae > Ascarosepion > Ascarosepion bandense. The sequence continues at coordinate 6,960,765 of JBBBDQ010000276.1, forward strand.
TTTTTCTTCAACATGCCATTGGCTACAATCTCCAAAGGTTTGAATGTAACGTCAATTGCCATCATTTATCTACTTGATTCTAATCCATAATTTATGTTTTCTTCAACATCCCATTGGCTACAATCTCTAAAAGTTTGAATGTAACGTCAATTGCCATCATTTATCTACTTGATTCTAATCCATAATTTATGGTTTCTTCAACATCCCATTGGCTACAATCTCAAAAAGTTTGAATGTAACGTCAATTGCCATCATTTATCTTCTTGATTCCCATCCATCTCTTATCTTTTCTTCAACGTCGCAATATCTACAATCTCCAAAATTTTGAATGTAACGTCAATTGCCATCATTTATCTACTTGATTCTAATTCATAATTTATGTTTTCTTCAACATCCCATTGGCTACAATCTCTAAAAGTTTGAATGTAACGTCAATTGCCATCGTTTATCTTCTTGATTCCCATCCATCTCTTATCTTTTCTTCAACGTCGCAATATATACAATCTCCAAAATTTTGAATGTAACGTCAATTGCCATCATTTATCTACTTGATTCTAATCCATAATTTATGTTTTCTTCAACATCCCATTGGCTACAATCTCTAAAAGTTTGAATGTAACGTCAATTGCCATCATTTATCTACTTGATTCTAATCCATAATTTATGTTTTCTTCAACATCCCATTGGCTACAATCTCTAAAAGTTTGAATGTAACGTCAATTGCCATCGTTTATTTACTTGATTCTAATCCATAATTTATGTTTTCTTCAACATCCCATTGGCTACAATCTCTAAAAGTTTGAATGTAACGTCAATTGCCATCGTTTATCTTCTTGATTCCCATCCATGTCTTATCTTTTCTTTAACGTTGCAATATCTACAATCTCCAAAAGTTTGAATGTAACGTCAATTGCCATCATTTATCTACTTGATTCTAATCCATAATTTATGTTTTCTTCAACATCCCATTGGCTACAATCTCCAAAAGTTTGAATGTAACGTCAATTGCCATCATTTATCTACTTGATTCTAATCCATAATTTATGTTTTCTTCAACATCCCATTGGTTACAATCTCTAAAAGTTTGAATGTAACGTCAATTGCCATCATTTATCTACTTGATTCTAATCCATAATTTATGTTTTCTTCAACATCCCATTGGCTACAATCTCTAAAAGTTTGAATGTAACGTCAATTGCCATCATTTATCTACTTGATTCTAATCCATAATTTATGTTTTCTTCAACATCCCATTGGCTACAATCTCCAAAAGTTTGAATGTAACGTCAATTGCCATCATATATGTACTTGATTCTAATCCATAATTTATGTTTTCTTCAAGATCCCATTGGCTACAATCTCTAAAAGTTTGAATGTAACGTCAATTGCCATCGTTTATCTTCTTGATTCCCATCCATGTCTTATCTTTTCTTTAACGTCGCAATATCTACAATCTCCAAAATTTGAATGTAACGTCAATTGCCATCATTTATCTACTTGATTCTAATCCATAATTTATGTTTTCTTCAACATCCCATTGGCTACAATCTCTAAAAGTTTGAATGTAACGTCAATTGCCATCATTTATCTACTTGATTCTAATCCATAATTTATGGTTTCTTCAACATCCCATTGGCTACAATCTCTAAAAGTTTGAATGTAACGTCAATTGCCATCATTTATCTACTTGATTCTAATCCATAATTTATGTTTTCTTCAACATCCCATTGGTTACAATCTCTAAAAGTTTGAATGTAACGTCAATTGCCATCATTTATCTACTTGATTCTAATCCATAATTTATGTTTTCTTCAACATCCCATTGGCTACAATCTCCAAAAGTTTGAATGTAACGTCAATTGCCATCATATATGTACTTGATTCTAATCCATAATTTATGTTTTCTACAACATCCCATTGGCTACAATCTCTAAAAGTTTGAATGTAACGTCAATTGCCATCGTTTATCTTCTTGATTCCCATCCATGTCTTATCTTTTCTTTAACGTCGCAATATCTACAATCTCCAAAAGTTTGAATGTAACGTCAATTGCCATCATTTATCTACTTGATTCTAATCCATAATTTATGTTTTCTTCAACATCCCATTGGCTACAATCTCTAAAAGTTTGAATGTAACGTCAATTGCCATCATTTATCTACTTGATTCTAATCCATAATTTATGTTTTCTTCAACATCCCATTGGCTACAATCTCCAAAAGTTTGAATGTAACGTCAATTGCCATCATTTATCTACTTGATTCTAATCCATAATTTATGTTTTCTTCAACATCCCATTGGCTACAATCTCTAAAAGTTTGAATGTAACGTCAATTGCCATCGTTTATCTTCTTGATTCCCATCCATGTCTTATCTTTTCTTTAACGTCGCAATATCTACAATCTCCAAAATTTGAATGTAACGTCAATTGCCATCATTTATCTACTTGATTCTAATCCATAATTTATGTTTCCTTCAACATCCCATTGGCTACAATCTCCAAAAGTTTGAATGTAACGTCAATTGCCATCATTTATCTACTTGATTCTAATCCATAATTTATGTTTTCTTCAACATCCCATTGGCTACAATCTCTAAAAGCTTGAATGTAACGTCAATTGCCATCATTTATCTACTTGATTCTAATCCATAAATTATGTTTTCTTCAACATGCCATTGGCTACAATCTCCAAAAGTTTGAATGTAACGTCAATTGCCATCATTTATCTACTTGATTCTAATCCATAATTTATGGTTTCTTCAACATCCCATTGGTTACAATCTCTAAAAGTTTGAATGTAACGTCAATTGCTATCGTTTATCTTCTTGATTCCCATCCATGTCTTATCTTTCCTTCAAGATCCAATAGCTACAATCTCCAAATTTTAAATGTAACGTCAATTTCCATCTTTTATCTACTTGATTCTAATCCATAATTTATGTTTTCTTCAACATCCCATTGGCTACAGTCTCTAAAAGTTTGAATGTAACGTCAATTGCCATCATTTATCTACTTGATTCTAATCCATAATTTATGTTTTCTTCAACATCCCATTGGCTACAATCTCTAAAGGTTTGAATGTAACGTAAATTGCCATCATTTATCTACTTGATTCTAATCCATAATTTATGTTTTCTTCAACATCCCATTGGCTACAATCTCCAAAAGTTTGAATGTAACGTCAATTGCCATCATTTATCTACTTGATTCTAATCCACAATTTATGTTTTCTTCAACATCCCATTGGCTACAATCTCCAAAAGTTTGAATGTAACGTCAATTGCCATCATTTATCTACTTGATTCTAATCCATAATTTATGTTTTCTTCAACATCCCATTGGCTACAATCTCTAAAAGTTTGAATGTAACGTCAATTGCCATCATTTATCTACTTGATTCTAATCCATAATTTATGGTTTCTTCAACATCCCATTGGCTACAATCTCTAAAAGTTTGAATGTAACGTCAATTGCCATCGTTTATCTTCTTGATTCCCATCCATGTCTTATCTTTTCTATAACGTCGCAATATCTACAATCTCCAAAATTTGAATGTAACGTCAATTGCCATCATTTATCTACTTGATTCTAATCCATAATTTATGTTTTCTTCAACATCCCATTGGCTACAATCTCCAAAAGTTTGAATGTAACGTCAATAGCCATCATTTATCTACTTGATTCTAATCCATAATTTATGTTTTCTTCAACATCCCATTGGCTACAATCTCTAAAAGTTTGAATGTAACGTCAATTGCCATCATTTATCTACTTGATTCTAATCCATAATTTATGTTTTCTTCAACATGCCATTGGCTACAATCTCCAAAAGTTTGAATGTAACGTCAATTGCCATCATTTATCTACTTGATTCTAATCCATAATTTATGTTTTCTTCAACATCCCATTGGCTACAATCTCTAAAAGTTTGAATGTAACGTCAATTGCCATCATTTATCTACTTGATTCTAATCCATAATTTATGTTTTCTTCAACATCCCATTGGCTACAATCTCAAAAAGTTTGAATGTAACGTCAATTGCCATCATTTATCTTCTTGATTCCCATCCATCTCTTATCTTTTCTTCAACGTCGCAATATCTACAATCTCCAAAATTTTGAATGTAACGTCAATTGCCATCATTTATCTACTTGATTCTAATTCATAATTTATGTTTTCTTCAACATCCCATTGGCTACAATCTCTAAAAGTTTGAATGTAACGTCAATTGCCATCGTTTATCTTCTTGATTCCCATCCATCTCTTATCTTTTCTTCAACGTCGCAATATATACAATCTCCAAAATTTTGAATGTAACGTCAATTGCCATCATTTATCTACTTGATTCTAATCCATAATTTATGTTTTCTTCAACATCCCATTGGCTACAATCTCTAAAAGTTTGAATGTAACGTCAATTGCCATCATTTATCTACTTGATTCTAATCCATAATTTATGTTTTCTTCAACATCCCATTGGCTACAATCTCTAAAAGTTTGAATGTAACGTCAATTGCCATCGTTTATTTACTTGATTCTAATCCATAATTTATGTTTTCTTCAACATCCCATTGGCTACAATCTCTAAAAGTTTGAATGTAACGTCAATTGCCATCGTTTATCTTCTTGATTCCCATCCATGTCTTATCTTTTCTTTAACGTTGCAATATCTACAATCTCCAAAAGTTTGAATGTAACGTCAATTGCCATCATTTATCTACTTGATTCTAATCCATAATTTATGTTTTCTTCAACATCCCATTGGCTACAATCTCCAAAAGTTTGAATGTAACGTCAATTGCCATCATTTATCTACTTGATTCTAATCCATAATTTATGTTTTCTTCAACATCCCATTGGCTACAATCTCTAAAAGTTGGAATGTAACGTCAATTGCCATCGTTTATCTACTTGATTCTAATCCATAATTTATGTTTTCTTCAACATCCCATTGGCTACAATCTCTAAAAGTTTGAATGTAACGTCAATTGCCATCGTTTATATTCTTGATTCCCATCCATGTCTTATCTTTTCTTTAACGTCGCAATATCTACAATCTCCAAAAGTTTGAATGTAACGTCAATTGCCAACGTTTATCTTCTTGATTCCCAACCATCTCTTATCTTTTCTTCAACGTCGCAATATCTACAGTCTCCAAAAGTTTGAATGTAACGTCAATTGCCATCATTTATCTACTTGATTCTAATCCATGATTTATGTTTTCTTCAACATCCCATTGGCTACAATCTCCAAAAGTTTGAATGTAACGTCAATTGCCATCATTTATCTACTTGATTCTAATCCATAATTTATGTTTTCTTCAACATCCCATTGGCTACAATCTCCAAAAGTTTGAATGTAACGTCAATTGCCATCATTTATCTACTTGATTCTAATCCATAATTTATGTTTTCTTCAACATCCCATTGGCTACAATCTCCAAAAGTTTAAATGTAACGTCAATTGCCATCATTTATCTACTTGATTCTAATCCATAATTTATGTTTTCTTCAACATCCCATTGGCTACAATCTCCAAAAGTTTGAATGTAACGTCAATTGCCATCATTTATCTACTTGATTCTAATCCATAATTTATGTTTTCTTCAACATCCCATTGGCTACAATCTCTAAAAGTTTGAATGTAACGTCAATTGCCATCATTTATCTTCTTGATTCCCATCCATGTCTTATCTTTTCTTTAACGTCGCAATATCTACAATCTCCAAAATTTGAATGTAACGTCAATTGCCATCATTTATCTACTTGATTCTAATCCATAATTTATGTTTCCTTCAACATCCCATTGGCTACAATCTCCAAAAGTTTGAATGTAACGTCAATAGCCATCATTTATCTACTTGATTCTAATCCATAATTTATGTTTTCTTCAACATCCCATTGGCTACAATCTCTAAAAGCTTGAATGTAACGTCAATTGCCATCATTTATCTACTTGATTCTAATCCATAAATTATGTTTTCTTCAACATGCCATTGGCTACAATCTCCAAAAGTTTGAATGTAACGTCAATTGCCATCATTTATCTACTTGATTCTAATCCATAATTTATGTTTTCTTCAACATCCCATTGGCTACAATCTCTAAAATTTTGAATGTAACGTCAATTGCCATCGTTTATCTTCTTGATTCCCATCCATGTCTTATCTTTTCTTTAACGTCGCAATATCTACAATCTCCAAAAGTTTGAATGTAACGTGAATTGCCATCATTTATCTACTTGATTCTAATCCATAATTTATGTTTTCTTCAACATCCCATTGGCTACAATCTCCAAAATTTTGAATGTAACGTCAATTGCCATCATTTATCTACTTGATTCTAATCCATAATTTATGTTTTCTTCAACATCCCATTGGCTACAATCTCTAAAAGTTTGAATGTAACGTCAATTGCCATCATTTATCTACTTGATTCTAATCCATAATTTATGTTTTCTTCAACATGCCATTGGCTACAATCTCCAAAAGTTTGAATGTAACGTCAATTGCCATCATTTATCTACTTGATTCTAATCCATAATTCATTTTCTTCAACATCCCATTGGCTACAATCTCTAAAAGTTTGAATGTAACGTCAATTGCCATCATTTATCTACTTGATTCTAATCCATAATTTATGTTTTCTTCAACATCCCATTGGCTACAATCTCTAAAAGTTTGAATGTAACGTCAATTGCCATCATTTATCTACTTGATTCTAATCCATAATTTATGTTTTCTTCAACATGCCATTGGCTACAATCTCCAAAAGTTTGAATGTAACGTCAATTGCCATCATTTATCTACTTGATTCTAATCCATAATTCATTTTCTTCAACATCCCATTGGCTACAATCTCTAAAAGTTTGAATGTAACGTCAATTGCCATCATTTATCTACTTGATTCTAATCCATAATTTATGTTTTCTTCAACATCCCATTGGCTACAATTTCTAAAAGTTTGAATGTAACGTCAATTGCCATCATTTATCTACTTGATTCTAATCCATAATTTATGTTTTCTTCAACATCACATTGGCTACAATCTCTAAAAGTTTGAATGTAACGTCAATTGCCATCATTTATCTACTTGATTCTAATCCATAATTTATGTTTTCTTCAACATCCCATTGGCTACAATCTCTAAAAGTTTGAATGTAACGTCAATTGCCATCATTTATCTACTTGATTCTAATCCATAATTTATGTTTTCTTCAACATCCCATTGGCTACAATCTCTAAAAGTTTGAATGTAACGTCAATTGCCATCATTTATCTACTTGATTCTAATCCATAATTTATGTTTTCTTCAACATCCCATTGGCTACAATTTCTAAAAGTTTGAATGTAACGTCAATTGCCATCATTTATCTACTTGATTCTAATCCATAATCTATCTTTACTTCAACATCCCATTGGCTACAATCTCTAAAATTTGAATGTAACGTCAATTGCCATCATTTATCTACTCGATTCTAATCCATAATTTATGTTTTCTTCTACATCCCATTGGCTACAATCTCCAAATTTTGAATGTAACGTCAATTGCCATCATTTATCTACTTGATTCTAATCCATAATTTATGTTTTCTTCAACATCCCATTGGCTACAATCTCTAAAATTTTGAATGTAACGTCAATTGCCATCGTTTATCTTCTTGATTCCCATCCATGTCTTATCTTTTCTTTAACGTCGCAATATCTACAATCTCCAAAAGTTTGAATGTAACGTGAATTGCCATCATTTATCTACTTGATTCTAATCCATAATTTATGTTTTCTTCAACATCCCATTGGCTACAATCTCCAAAATTTTGAATGTAACGTCAATTGCCATCATTTATCTACTTGATTCTAATCCATAATTTATGTTTTCTTCAACATCCCATTGGCTACAATCTCTAAAAGTTTGAATGTAACGTCAATTGCCATCATTTATCTACTTGATTCTAATCCATAATTTATGTTTTCTTCAACATGCCATTGGCTACAATCTCCAAAAGTTTGAATGTAACGTCAATTGCCATCATTTATCTACTTGATTCTAATCCATAATTCATTTTCTTCAACATCCCATTGGCTACAATCTCTAAAAGTTTGAATGTAACGTCAATTGCCATCATTTATCTACTTGATTCTAATCCATAATTTATGTTTTCTTCAACATCCCATTGGCTACAATCTCTAAAAGTTTGAATGTAACGTCAATTGCCATCATTTATCTACTTGATTCTAATCCATAATTTATGTTTTCTTCAACATGCCATTGGCTACAATCTCCAAAAGTTTGAATGTAACGTCAATTGCCATCATTTATCTACTTGATTCTAATCCATAATTCATTTTCTTCAACATCCCATTGGCTACAATCTCTAAAAGTTTGAATGTAACGTCAATTGCCATCATTTATCTACTTGATTCTAATCCATAATTTATGTTTTCTTCAACATCTCATTGGCTACAATCTCTAAAAATTTGAATGTAACGTCAATTGCCATCATTTATCTTCTTGATTCTAATCCATAATTTATGTTTTCTTCAACATCCCATTGGCTACAGTCTCTAAAATTTTGAATGTAACGTCAATTGCCATCATTTATCTACTTGATTCTAATCTATAATTTATGTTTTCTTCAACATCCCATTGGCTAAAATCTCTAAAAGTTTGAATGTAACGTCAATTTCCATCGTTTATCTTCTTGATTCCCATCCATCTCTTATCTTTTCTTCAACGTCGCAATACCTACCATCTCCAAAAGTTTAAATGTAAAGTCAATTGCCCTCTTTTATCTAATTGTTTCTAATCCATAATTTATGTTTTCTTCAACATGCCATTGGCTACAATCTCCAAAAGTTTGAATGTAACGTCAATTGCCATCATTTATCTACTTGATTCTAATCCATAATTCATTTTCTTCAACATCCCATTGGCTACAATCTCTAAAAGTTTGAATGTAACGTCAATTGCCATCATTTATCTACTTGATTCTAATCCATAATTTATGTTTTCTTCAACATCCCATTGGCTACAATCTCTAAAAGTTTGAATGTAACGTCAATTGCCATCATTTATCTACTTGATTCTAATCCATAATTTATGTTTTCTTCAACATGCCATTGGCTACAATCTCCAAAAGTTTGAATGTAACGTCAATTGCCATCATTTATCTACTTGATTCTAATCCATAATTTATGTTTTCTTCAACATCTCATTGGCTACAATCTCTAAAAATTTGAATGTAACGTCAATTGCCATCATTTATCTTCTTGATTCTAATCCATAATTTATGTTTTCTTCAACATCCCATTGGCTACAGTCTCTAAAAGTTTGAATGTAACGTCAATTGCCATCATTTATCTACTTGATTCTAATCTATAATTTATGTTTTCTTCAACATCCCATTGGCTAAAATCTCTAAAAGTTTGAATGTAACGTCAATTTCCATCGTTTATCTTCTTGATTCCCATCCATCTCTTATCTTTTCTTCAACGTCGCAATATCTACCAATCTCCAAAAGTTTAAATGTAAAGTCAATTGCCCTCTTTTATCTAATTGTTTCTAATCCATAATTTATGTTTTCTTCAACATCTCAATGGCTACAATCTCTAAAAGTTTAAATGTAACGGAAATTGCCATCTTTTATCTTCTTGATTCCAATCCATCTCTTATCTTTCCTTCAACATCCCCATAGCTACAATCTCCAAAAGTTTAAATGCAACATCAATTGTCATCTTTTAGCTACTTGATTCCCACCCATCTCTTATCTTTTTTTCAGCATCCAAATATCTACAATCTCCAAATGTTTAAATGCAACGTCAATTGCCATCTTCTATCTTCAATCTATCCCATCAATCTCTTATATTTTTATCTATTAGGATCACCATATAAACGGATCATAATTACCTCCCCTGGACCATTCAATGTATTCTGTTCCCCAGCTAACAGGTGCATGCTGGGAGACAAGGAGATGGGACTTCTGTAGAGGCTAGCAAACATGGCAGGCAGAATTTTGCCACGCTCTCGATAACACCTAATTATTCAACAACCACAACTGTTCGCTGTACTCATGTTTCCACAATAATAAATTCCCTAGTTATTGCCAATACCCAGCGAGTGTGTCATTTTTCCATAACCGTTTTATTTTTTCATGTTCAAACAGAACAAAACTGGCGACGAAGGTGAGATTAAATCACGTGGAAACATTCACGATTGGAACGAAAAGAAACTGACAAGTAGAATTTGTTTCATTCAGTGGAGAATTTCAGAAATTGGATTTTAGTCGTCGAATTTCGTGGACACACAAAATAACGTCAGGTACGTTGAAAACGTAACATATTTAAAAAAAAAATATCTCTTGTTTCCGGATTTTTTTTCTTTTCCATTCAGTTTGAAATAATGGATCCAAATACTATCCAACAGATTCTACAGCAGCAATTAAGGTCGATGGAACTATTTTCAGAGAGACTAGGGACTGTACCACAACCAAATCCTCCATCAACGAAATTAATATCGGGAGAAGCTCTCGAAAATTCTATCACAGAGGTCCACTACGATAAGGAAGCAAACACAATCTTCGCAACGTGGTTCGCTCGTTATGAGAATCTCTTTAAAGACGATTTTGGAGAGCAAACGGATAGCTGGAAAGTGAGGCTCCTTTTCCGAAAAATCGGTCCGAGTGAGCACGAAAAATATATTAACTACATTTTACCGAAATAACCTCGGGATTTTAGTTTTGTGGAAACAGTTGAAACTATAATTAACATTTTTGGTGAACATGTAGTGGACGAAGGCGTCCATTACTAATTTAGATTTACGAGTCGACTCGACGTAACATGGGTGGTGAAATAAAACAGACAATAAGAAAGAACGAGTAAGGCGAAAGTAACCAAACAAAAAAAAAAACAATATATTAACAAAGGTTACATATGGTTGACAGCATGCATAAAATTAAGGAAAGAGAAGTTCTTTTTCTAGCTGAAAGAAAGGTTTGTAACAATTGTTAAGATTATCGTCAAGAGTTCGAAGTTCACATCCTTGATGAAATTATTCAGACAGAAAACAAGGTTCTGTGTCTGTGTATGCGTTTAGGCAAGAAAGTCAGACAGAAGACAAAGTTCTGTGTCTGTGTGTGCGTTGAGTAGAGAGAGAGAGACTTACATGCGAATGTAGTAGTCTTAGGCAGTCTGTGGATTTCTACTGACGAAGGTTGGAAAAATTGTGAATTTATGTGTAGAAAGTTATTTTATGTAAGGTCCAGTTTGAATGAAAGTTAATGTCCATAGTGTTAATGTCGGTGAGAAGAAAAATAAAAAAAAATTGCGCCACTAATTGCTACCCGCAATTAGTGCGCGTGTGTTTGTGTGAGTTAGGGAGACATGTCTGCTCTTGTCCGGAACAAAATCCTCACTAGCGTACCACGTGATTTCCTCGCTTTTATTGGCATCGTTCACGCGGGAACTACGGCTGTCACGTGAACGCTGAATCACCATGTATGTGTGTGTGTGCGTGTGTGTGTGTCAATGTATCAAACCCCACAAACACATCTCATTGTTTAATGCAAGATTCAACTGCCTCAATACCACAAAATGTGATACAGATGATTTTATAACTTACTCAGGATTTGTCAACAAGCAATTTAAGTGTTTGATTTTCGCATGTGGGTGAAGGCCCGCAAGGGACAAGGATGTGCGCACAAGAATTTTGTCAAAAATAGAACATAATCCGGATATTACTCTGCAGCAAATTACAGAGGAATGTCGGCGGCATGTGAATCTAAAACACGATTCAAATATAGTACAACAGTCGGTGCCTGCAACAACATCCACAATCAACACTATTCAAAGACGACCGTCACCAGAAGCAACACTAAAGAAACCTCCATCTGCTTGCTGGAATTGTGGTGGCTTCAAAACTCACCGCTGCCGCGAATGCAAACGGCAAGGTCTCTAAGATGGATTCTGCACACCACCGTGGCGCAAAACAACGCACAAACGGTCACAAAACAAAAACAGACATAAAACACAAACAAACAGTCTGGTATCAACATTCCTTCCTGTTGGGACGCCCGCGCCTACTCGGCTATAATGAACTATTCCATTATTATGTAAAGTAATGGTGGCATCTATGTAAGAGAGTGTACCGAGCAGCCGGAGGCCGTGGAACGGTCGAATAGCGATCGTTACATGGGCCAGGTAGTTAGACATAAGTTAAGCAAGATGTCTTCCGAAGCTGTGAACATGGGCGCAGAACTGCGCAAGGAAGAAATTCGCCGAGGAGGCGACCGGTACATTCGAGAGGTTCGTAACCCGGAGAAACACACTCTTCGGTCGAATGACGACATGGGCGAGACATTTCGGCGGCGTTTCGAGATCCTGTTTACCAAGGAGCCTGGTCTCCGTGATGAGGAGTTTCGTAGCTATTTGGCTGACTTCCCCCGGCTTTTGCCGGCTGATGCAGCTAGCTGCGAGGGAGAGATTACGGAGGGCGAAGTCTACGCGGCGCTGAAGAAGGTCGGCAGTGGCAAATCGCCGGGTCTCGATGGTTTGCCCTATGAATTGTACTTGAGGCTGTCGCACATCTTTGTCCCGATTTTGACTGTCGTGTTCAACAACTGGTTCCGGCAGGGGTCCATCCCCAACCGGTTCAACAGGGGTGTGATCACGCTGTTGAGAAAAGGCAAGGATGTGGGGAGGGAGCTAGAGGATTACCGGCCCATAACTCTGCTAAACACAGAGTTAAAGATTTTGGCCAAGATCTTGCAAAATCGTTTGCAATTAGTTGCCGAGTCTCTGTTGGGACCTGAGCAGACTTGTGCTGTGAAGGGCCGAACAATTCAGAGCAACCTGCATCTGATACGCACGATCATAGAGGGGATAAAAGACGACGACGAAGCCGCGCTGATCCATTTAGATCAGTCCAAGGCATTTGATAGGGTTGACCATCGTTACCTGGCGGCTGTCCTGCAGGCAGCTGGATTCGAAACCAACTTCCGCCGCTGTATTAGCCTCCTGTATCAATCCCCGACGGCTGTGGTATAGGTGAACGGAAAGTTGTCGGGCGTTCTGGCGCTGTCTAGGTCGGTCCGACAGGGTTGTCCACTGTCGCCCCTACTTTATGCTTTGGCGTTGGAGCCCCTCCTTCGCCGGTTAAGGGACAGGGCGTGCAGTCCGGCCCTACGTGGAATCGCTGTCCCTGGTGGTGCTCGAGCCAGGGTTTCCGCGTACGCCGATGACGTCACTACTTTCGTGTCCTCCCGGAGTGACATCGAGGTGGTACAGAAGGCGCTTGAACAGGTGACAGGGGCCAAGATTAACCGCAACAAGTCGTCCGGCTTGCGGTTAGGCGCCTGGAAGGGTCTGACCCTCCCGGAGCCCTTCGACTGGACGGACGGCCCGGTCTGCATTCTTGGAGTGTGGTTCGGGCCCGACCTACAGTTGGAGAAAAATTGGTCTGAAGAACTGGCAAAGGTAGGCGCGTCGGCTAAGATTTGGTGCCGAAGGAATTTGTCCTTAAAGGGTTTGGCTGAGGCGTGTGCTACATACGTCTTTCCCATTATCCTTTACCAGTTGTCAGTACTTCCACTTTGTAAACGACATAGGAAGGCGATCGAGCGTTTGCTATTCTCCATGTTATGGAGAGGACGCAAACACTATGTCGACAAACGTGTCTGTTACCAACGTCCGTGTCATGGGGGTCTAGGAATGCCATACCTGATGGGCCATAAGGTTGCGTCAAGGTTGGTTTTTCTCAGGCGAGCGATTTCCGAAGACTCATTTCTTAGGGGGATAGTGAGGGACATGTTCCCTAGACTTACTATCACTCCCCCCATCTTGAGGCGGTGCCGTAAACCTCAAGAGCGATCGAGTTTTCTCCTCGAATGTCTGGCGGCCCTGAGGGCCATTCCACGGTCCAGTGACTTTTCACGGCCTAGGAGAGTCTTCTATCGTGGGTTAGTGGAGGGCGTCGCAAAGGATTCATTACGTGATGTGCTGCGCTTGTCGGAGGACAAGTTTCGCTCGTTCTGGTCTTGGGCGCCAGAGAGTGATTATCTCAACAACTCTGAGTTTTCGCTCACCTGGCGATTAGCTCGGAATCGCTTGCCTCTCAATGACAAGGCCTTCATATGGGGCCTGGCGGATTTGCCAGATTGTGAACGCTGCAACCTTGGCTTGGAAGAAACGGCTTCGCACGCCTTCTACCATTGTTCGCGGGTTCGCCCTCTATGGGACCGGGTCGGCGAGTTGACTGCTCGTATCGCACCGCGAGAGCTTGTGCTCATTGATCGTGCATTCGCCTGCGACAATGTGTCGCACCCGTTCTCTGGGTTGAAGCGTATGGTGTTTCTGTCGCTGCTAGCCACGGCTCGAATGGTGATTTGGACGACGCGAATGGAGGAAGTCTTGCGAGGTCAACGTCTTTCACATCAGGATCTGATCTGCTATTTTGAGCTGATGCTCAAAATAAAGATGAGAACTGATTGGAAACGTTTGACTTCGACAGACTTCAGCAAAAGGTGGGTATATGTAGCAAGTCTGGTTCGCTTGAACGGTGCTAGTCTTGATTTTCTCTTTTAGATCTCCTGGTTGCATCGGGGTGGATTCCTCTGGAACCCTCCCCTGGTTAAGGTAGCTCTCTTTTGTGTACCTAGTTAAAGTGAATGAGTGTGTTCCTAGCCTGTACCCGGCTTCCTCTTTAGTTATGATCCAATTCGAGATTCCCAACCTCTCCAGTTTGTTTTGGTCTCCGTTTATCTCGTCTGGTTCAGCCTTTTATTGTCCCATTCCATTAATTTTTTACCCTCCTCCCCACTCCCTTAGCGAGTGTGCTTCTTGATTTCGCCGTTTGGCGGAATACAGCGGCCACTCTTTTTTCTGGGATGGATGGTTCTTACTAACATTGATTATTATTTTAGTTAAAAATTTGTTGTATTTTCAGTTTATTTTTGGGTTCATCCCCCTCCCATCATTTCATTTTTCATTAAATATTTTATATTATATTGTACAGATTATTGTATTGTACATAAATACATTTTTATTGTCATGGGTTATTTTCCCTATTTTTTAGGTGCCCCTTGTTAGTTTGTGGCATTGTGGTGTATGAAGGATTAGGAGTAGATGGATAGCTTCTTTTGGTGACTGAGCAAATTGTAACGAATGAATGGGTCGTGATAGTGTTTAGCTAGGTATAGGATAGTTAAGCAAGAACCAACCTCTCCCCCTCCCCTTTTAGGCCCTGTGCCACAATTTTGTATTTATTGCAAAATAAATAGTGTGTGCCGAGCAGCCGATCGACAAGTCAGTCGTAGACTTCCGGTGACGACCCGGAAGTACCCATTGCTCATACTACGTCTTACGACGGTTGAGACGATTAACCCTTATTCTTGTATTGGATACTAATAACCTTTGTAAATACTATTTTCACGGAATACAACAATTAACCTATTCCTGTTGTTGAGTTATTTATTCTTACTCACGACATAACATTTCCCAACTCCAAGTCGAACCGCATATATGTGTATGTGGAACTGAACAACCACCCGGTTCGGTTACAGATCGATACAGCATCGGAGATAACCCTTATTTCCCAGAAACTGTGGAAAAGTATAGGCAGACCCCCAATTACAGCTACAAAACATGTAGCACGGAGTGTTTCTGGGGATTGTGTCCATATTACAGGCGAACTGCCAGCAACAATCAAGATTGAGAAGACAGTATCTGGAATCATATACATTTCGAATTCCCAGCGCAACCTTTAGGAACTTGATTTTATTGAGCCACTGGGTCTCTCTCGACATCCCACTCAATTTGGTTGGCAAAGCAGCATTAAAGGAACAACAAAAACAGAGTATGTGCCAGAATTCAGATCGACCACTATCAGTAGGTACACCAGTGTTTGTGAGGAACTACAGGCCTGGGCAAACAAAATGGACATCAGGTACCATCCACAAAAAAAAAGGACGATTTGTATTTAGTGTACAAGTTGGAGATCAACTCTGGGTACGACACAAAAACCAATTGCGTCCTAGGTACACCAACAACACTAATAGAAACATCGAACATACCACTGGGCTTACTAGTGGACACATTTGAACTACCGGCTATAACACCTGTCGAATAGACAAATATAAACGAGAGCATTGCAGAACCTAGAAAGGACCGGCCAAAGTGGAACAGAACTAAAGTGAATTTAACCCCAAGAGTGTTCATTACAGCTAATTGTCTTTAAAAAAAAAAAGAGGGGGGTATAAGGATCACCATCAAAAAGGACGAAAAGTTACTTCCCCAGGACCATTCAAGGGAGTCCGTTCCCCAGCTAATAGGAGCATGCTGGGAGACAAAGAGAAGGGACTTTCGGTAGAGGCTAGCAAACATGGTAGGCAAAGTTTTGCCACGCCCTCGATAAGCACCTTTTTATTCAACATCCACAACTGTCCGCTGTACTCATGTTTCCACAATAATAAATTCCCTAGTCATTGCCAATACCCAGCGAGTGTGTCATTTTTCCATAAGCGTTTTATTTTGTCATGTTCAAACAGAACAAAACTGGCGACGAAGGTGAGATTAAATCACGTGGAAATATTCACCTGAGGATTGGAACGAAAAGAAACTGACAAGTAGAATTTGTTTCATTGTTCCATTACCCTTTTACATGACATCTTCAACATCCCAATATCTACAACCTCCAAAAGTTTAAATGTAACGTCAATTGGCATCTTTCATCTTCATGATTCCCA
>JBBBDQ010000276.1:6982500-7000000 GCA_037127315.1 Ascarosepion bandense
GAGGTAGTTTAAACTGAAATATTATAAAATCCACCATCACCGACGATTTTATTTTGTGTTGACATAAAACTCCGCTTGGCAACGGCAATAGTTACCAAAAATAATAAACGCAGTTCTTAAGTTTGCGATACGGTTTTATGACGTCACACCGCGGGATAGCGCGAAATGACAACAAAACCATCTAGTCAAATGAAAGCTTATCATTATTGTTATAGCTATTGTTAAGTTTGTTGAGATACATTTTAATTTGTTGATCAATAACGGAGTTAGGAAATCCATTATTATTAAGCAAACACTAGTCAATAATGGATTTCCTAACTCCGTTATTGATCAACAAATTAAAATGTATCTCAACAAACTTAACAATAGCTATAACAATAATGATAATATTAATAATAATGGTTTACATCAAAATAAACATAACACTATTAACTTATACTATTGCAACCAAATACATAATAATTATAAACAAGATGAAAAAACTCTCAAAAACATAATACGTAGAAATGTTAAACCAGTGGATAGTAATAATCAAATTAAACTCATTATATATTATAAAAAGTTTAAAACAATTGACCTCATAGTTTATAATAACCCAACAGGCACTAAACTAAATTCTTTACAAAAAACCAATGTAGTGTACCAATTTGCATGCCCATTCAGAGATTGCATCTCTGATACTACTCAAAAACCTAGTACATATATTGGTTTTACCACAACCACGCTCTCCCGTAGACTTACATGTCATCTTTCTGATCAGAGTACTATTAAACAACATTTCTCTGAAAAACATAAACATGTAGGTAATATCAGACAGATTTTGGTCAACAATACGGTGATCCTTACTCATACACACAGTAAGAGGAACCTGCAGATATTGGAGGCCATGTACATCAAATCAAAACAACCAACACTCAATAAAATCAACTTTAAAACAGGAAATAACATATTACATTGCATTTGACTAGATGGTTTTGTTGTCATTTCGCGCTATCCCGCGGTGTGACGTCATAAAACCGCATCGCAAACTTAAGAACTGCGTTTATTATTTTTGGTAACTATTGCCGTTGCCAAGCGGAGTTTTATGTCAACACAAAATAAAATCGTCGGTGATGGTGGATTTTATAATATTTCAGTTTAAACTACCTCTCTGAAGATGGCTCATGTGAGCCGAAAGCTTAGAAGAAAACCAATAAATAATTATCCAAATGTTGGAGAATTTTTGTCTTTATTTTCAACTGAAATTAAAGCAAAAATACCACGTTTAGAACGGCTCATGATTAAACATAATAGACATTCATTGTCTCTTATATATATATATATATATATATATATATATATATATACATATATATATTCTAAACATATGCTGTGAAATATTAGAGACAATGAATGTCTATTATGTTTAATCATGTGCCGTTCTAAACCTCGTATTTTGGCTTTAATTTCAGTTGAAAATAAAGACAAAAATTCTCCAACATGAAATTAATGAAAGCCAAAATACGACATTTACAACGGCTTATGATTAAACATAATAGACATTAATTGTCTCTTATATTTAACAGTATATGCTTAGAAAATTAATTGCTGCCTCAATACACTAAATATATAGATTGTCATCCGCAGATAGATCTGTTTCGCCGTATCACAGCTTATCAGTACGGTTAGATTGCGATGGATTTTTTTTACCCAGGATTGAAACCCGACCGAAATGGCGTCAGTCGGCGACTCTACCCCTGGGCTATGGGCGTTCTGTGGAAGTAGGTACACTTTTTAGCGCATATCATTATACGCGCCCATTAGCTAGAGCGCTCTAATTCATTTCACTGAATGAGCGATGCTTACACGTCAGAGTAGCTACTGTTTATCAAAGTCTACTATTTTCCCAGAGTGCTCAATCAGGGTGTGAGAGCGTAAATGTGTGTGTGTATATATATATATACATACACATACATTATATATAGTGTATCGAGGCAGCAGATAATTTTCTAACTATATATTTAAACTTATTTATAAATGGAACTTTGCCTGTGTGTATCCGTTACCTATAGACTCCGAAACGGCTGAA
Source organism: Ascarosepion bandense (assembly GCA_037127315.1). Classification (NCBI taxonomy): domain Eukaryota; kingdom Metazoa; phylum Mollusca; class Cephalopoda; order Sepiida; family Sepiidae; genus Ascarosepion; species Ascarosepion bandense. The sequence goes on from JBBBDQ010000276.1 coordinate 6,984,569, forward strand.
CCAATTTTCTTGAAACTTTACACAGTTGTACTCTTAGCGTCTGCGGGTTTTCTTAGCTAGGTTTTGTGTCGACGTACCCACGATAAATATCGAAAATCGATAATCGAAAAATCGGGTTATAGAAGGAGTGGTCCGATTTTAATCAAATTTGATACACTCATAGAAAAAGACATAAGAAACGATATTCAGAAGTTTCAAGATTGCAGTTCTTATAATATCGCAGAAAATCGATAATATATATATATATATATATATATATATATATATATATATATATATATATATATATAAACGTCAAGATGTTTGTGTGTGTTTCTGTTTATCTGTCTGTATGTCATTTATACAAATCCACAATTTTTATCCGATTCTCACCAAACTTCACACAAATATTCTTTAGGCTGAGTCTGAGCTCCAGGACCATGGATTAGTTTCAAAGCTTTCATTCCACCCGAGCAACGCCGGGCTATACTGCTAGTTGTTAAATATAAGAGACAATAAATGTCTATTATGTTTAATCATGAGCCGTTCTAAACATCGTATTTTGGCTTTATTTCAGGTGAAAATAAAAACAAATTTTTTTTAACATTATCCAAATGTTGGAGAATTTTCGTCTTTATTTTAACCTGAAATTAAAGCCAAATTACAATGTTTAGAACGGCTCATGATTAAAGATAATAGACATTCATTTTCTGTTATATTTAACAGTATATGTTTAGAAAATACAGTATATATATATATATATATATATATATATATATATATATATACACACACACATATTTTTTACTTTTTAATATTTCCTATTTGGTTTTGGTCAGGCAAATAAAATGTGAAATATAGAATTATGTTTATTATTTCGTTCCTGTCTCTTGTTGGAGGAAATTCCTCACGCGATTACGAGTAGAATTGGGTTATCAAAAATACACATGAAACAATATTGCTAACCGCGAATTTCTAATTCCTACAACAAACAGACATCCTTTTATTTTACCCAGTCCAATATTAGAAAAATTAGCATTTGTTAAATTGACTGCTTCACTTAAAAACACAAAAAACAACAACATCTACAACAAAGAACAAAGAACAAATAAACAACAAAGAACAAGCAATAAACAACAGCAGCAACAGCAAACAAAGCCCAAACAACAACAACAACAACAAAGCACAAACAACAAAGTACAAGCAACAACAACAAGCAACAACAAACAACAAAGCACAAACAACAACAACAACAACAACAACAACAAAACACAAACAACAATCAACAACAACAACAAAGCACAAACAACAAAAAACACAAACAACAACAAAACACAAACAACAATCAACAACAACAACAAAGCACAAACAACAAAAAAACACAAACAACAATAACAGACAACAACAAAGCACAAACAACAACAACAAACGAAGCACAAACAACAAAGCACAAGCAACAACAACAAACAACAAACAATAAAGCACAAACAACAATCAACAACAACAACAACAAAGCACAAACAACAACAACAACAACAACAAAGCACAAACAACAACAACAACAACAACAAAGCACAAACAACAATCAACAACAACAACAAAGCACATACAACAACAAAGCAAAAACAACAACAACAAAGCACAAACAACAAAGCACAAGCAACAACAACAAACAACAACAAACAACAAAGCACAAACAACAATCATCAACAACAACAACAAAGCACAAACAACAATCAACAACAACAACAACAACAAAGCACAAACAACAATCAACAACAACAACAAAGCACAAACAACAACAAAACACAAACAACAATAACAAACAACAAAGCACAGACAACAACAACAAACGAAGCACAAACAACAACAAAGTAAAAAGAACAACAGAGCAAAAACAACAATTTAAAACAACAAACAAAAACTAACCCCCTCACCAAAAAAAAAAAAAAATTCTTTTTTGTAGTGAAAAAGATTCTTGATCTTTTGAAGAGTTATTTGCATTTTGTTTGGAATTACAAATGTAAAGTTCAAAACTCACATCATTAACAGCTGAATATTCTTCTTCTATGTGCCCTGTCCCTTCAGGACGTAGGCGATCATGTCTCTCCACGTCTCCCTATCCCTTGTGGCTCTTAGTATGTTTGCTCCTGTTGAAAAAGGAGAGCAGTCGTGTTCCTCGGATATTTACATTTCACTCCTCGATAAAATAAAAAAAAAATGTGGAAAATTGAAAACAAGAGTTGTACCAGTGATAATAGGTGCACTTGGAATGACAAAAATGGAACAAAACAAGACATTGAAAGAATCCCTGGAAACCCGAGCTTAAGAGATATACAAAAAATTGTCTTGTTAAGTACAGCCCACACACTAAGGAGAACTTTGTCTATGTAACCCTAGGGATGTTAGGGAGATAGGAAAAAAACATAAAATGGTGTCATAAAACACAACACTACTGCCGTAGGTCTTCATGCAGACTTGATAGGTAGTGCGACCATAGCAGAAATCGAATTACAATGAAAAATGACATAATAATAATAATAATAATAATAATAATAATAATAATAATAATAATAATAAAACAATTTCTACGGTTTTATTTTATAGAAAGTCTACGTATTTATTGATATATTTATTTTTATTTATTTATTGATTTAATTTACTTATTTAATTTATTTTATTCTGATAACCCTATTTTTGACCAACGACTTTATTGAAAAAATAAATGATAAAGTGGACGAACAAATTATTACATTTTTTTTCCCCGTTGAACGACCGTTACGTCCAAGTATGTTTTTTTTTTCAACCAGCGTCTCTCTATTTGAATTTTTCTTTTTCTCAATATGAAATTCTGTTTTAATATAAACAGGATCTTTTCTTTAGAAATTATCGAATTTTTTTTTTTTATGAAATTCTGTTTTATTTTAATCTATCTGTTTGTTCTTTAAATGAACCTAAATAAAATCATCCGTATTATATTTCCTTTAGCTGTCGATATTTCGTAAATTTTTTTTTTTTTTTTAACAAAATACTCTAGTATTGATGTTTTGTTTCGTTGAGCCGTTGCTACGCCAAAGGCTTTTTTTTTTTTTTTTTTAACCAGCGTCTTTCTCCTTGAATTCCAATCGCGTCTATGTCATATGTTGCTTGGCAGCCCATTTAGGAGAAGGAAAACTCCGAACCCGCAACTCAAGGTGTTAATCGTGCCGAGGAGTGAATGGCTACTGCGTTATGAGGTCACAAACGATCCCCTACAGGCTTCGGGACCCTGTTTGTAAAAGACCGTTACCCAACGTGCCGGGCAACTTTGGGTGGACTTTTGGACCCGTGCGTCACTCGTGGGAAAAACAATGAAAAATACAAATAGAAATAAAAAGTCCAGTATGGCTCTTCCAGTGGATAAACAGGGAGCCCGTCCTTCAGGAGGGAACCTACCTGAGGTCGAAAAATCTGCCAAAGGAACAAACTCCTACACAAAGAATGTATCTTCAGGTCCCTACAACCAGGATAATCCTAACGATGGTCCTGAAAATTCACCAGCTAGATCTACAACCGTATATTTAAAGAAAGAAAAAAATAAAATGGTCTCGTGAGGAGTACAAAGTCGTTATGACTGCATTTCATGAAGCGTTACTCAAACCTCAAAAAAACATGACTCGCCAAACATATGACATTTGGCGTGAAAAAGTTGGTCAAGCAAATAGAAAGTATATTGACGAAAATAAATTAGCCAATGTACGTAGGTACATTATTCGTAATAACCGACTGACAGAGGCTGAAATTAATGAAATTAAAAGAATTGTAACAAGAAGAGACGAATCAACAAAATATGAAAAGGAACCGGAATCAGAAATAAAAAGTAATAACATCAAACAAGCCACAGGTCATAATGTAGAAACCGTGAAACACGCAAATCACTGCGTAGATAATGCTGTAAGTTTAAAAGTGCTGGAAAGGTGTGATCTGAGTCAGTTAAAAGACAAAAATAAAACGAGTTCAGAACACATCGAAGATAATTATTTGGCGGAAAATAAGAACAATATACAGGAAGCCAAGATAGAAATAAAAAACCATCTAAGTCAAATACAAAATATTACAATGGAGGAACGAGAACAGCTCCCAAAATTACAACCAACAAAACATAACCTCCGAACTATTAAACTCTACAATGCAGCACTGAAATTAATACTAGATGAAGACACTCATACAAACCTCAACGAAGTAATATATGCATCAGCAATAGCAGCAACAAAAAAATTGAATATCAAAATAAAAACAAGGCAGTCTCGCAGACGTGAAGATCCACCTTGGAAAAGAAACATAGAAAAAGAAATCGAACAACTTAGAAGTGAACTATCAGTACTGGATGAACTGAGTAGAGGAATAAATGTAAGAACTAGGAAAAGCAGAAGAGCCGAAAGAAAATATAACATTAGGAATGAAAATGAAGTCTTATCAAATAAAGTAAAAATAAAGCAAAAAATCCAACTGAAGACTCAAAGAATAAGACGCTATGAAAAAAGAGCAAGATTTTACAGACAAAACAAGATTTTTCAGACTGATACAAAGAGATTTTACAGGGAAATAGGTAAAAAAAGAATTGAAGTGACAGTCCCCCCCAGAATGGAAGAAGTCACACAGTTCTGGGAAAAGATATGGGCTTGCCCTAAAGAACATAGCAAGGAAGTACATTGGATTGCGTAAGAGAACGAATGAAAAATAAACCAGAACAGACATGGTCTGGAATTACAGAAGATGATGTTAAATTTGCACTAAAAAAAGCACACAATTGGAAATTCCCAGGTATAGATAAAATTCCTAACTTTTGGCTATATTATTTAAATGCAGCACATAAAAAAACTAGCCAAAGAACTTCAAGAAATGGTTGACGATCCCACTAAAATTCCTGCATGGATGACCAAAGGAATTACATTTCTTCTACCCAAGAATGGTGACACAAACAACCCGAAAAACTACAGACCAATTACATGTCTTCCGACAACATATAAACTATTAACATCTATTTTAACAAAACAGACATATTTATTCTTAGAAAGAAATGACATGATACCGCTTGAACAAAAAGGGTGCAAACGTGGCTGTTATGGTTGTAAAGACCAATTGCTAATTAACAAAATGATCCTGGAAAACTGCTACAGTACAAAGAAAAATCTTAGTACTGCCTGGATAGATTATCGAAAGGCATTCGATAGTGTGCCACATTCCTGGATTTTAAAGACTTTAAATATATACAAGATATCGCCCGTCATCATCAATTTCATCAAACAGTGCATGTCTATATGAAAAACAACCCTTTACCTCAATCATATAAATGGAACCTATAAGTCTGATGAAATAAACATCAAAAGAGGTATATTTCAAGGTGATTCTTTATTTCCCTTACTATTCTGCATATCATTAATAGCACTAACCAGTCAACTTAATAAGACAGAATGTGGTTATAAAATAGGCCAAAAGAAAATAAGCCATCTATTTTACATGGATGACTTAAAGTTATATGCTAAGAATGATAATGAGCTGGAAGGTCTTCTGCAAACTGTAAAATGCTTCAGCGAAGACATTGGAATGAAATTTAATTTGAATAAATGTGCTAAAGCTACAGTTTTACGTGGATCACTACAAGAAACATCCTCAATTAGCTTAGACCCTGCTGTAACAATAAAAGAATTGAAACCAGAAGAAGCTTATAAATACCTAGGTGTAAATGAGAGCGAAAACATTCACCATAAAAAAATGAAAGAAATAGTGCGTAAAGAGTACTATAGAAGGCTACGAATGATATTAAAAACTGAATTAAATTCACAGAACAGAGTTATGGCCATTAATAGCCTTGCAATCCCAGTTGTCCAATATAGCTTTAACATCTTAAACTGGACTCTAAACGACATCAGGCGAATGGATGCTAAAACAAGAAAGCTTCTTTCTAAGCATAAGATGCATCATCCAAAGGCTGATGTAGACCGTCTATACATACCCCGTAAAGAAGGTGGAAGAGGTCTTATTCAGCTGGAATTGTCATACAAGACAACAACTATTGGCTTACTAACATACATAGAAACAACAAAGGATTGGATGATACAATTAGTAAGACAACATGAAGAAAGAAAGAAAAAATATTCAATAATAAAAGAAGGCAGTAAATACAAACAAGATTTACAGTTAGTAGATTCTGTAGAAAAGCAAAACAGTAGCCAAGAACCAACTATTGCGGCAAAAAATATGAAAATGAAAGCCAAAGATAACGCTCTTGAAAAGATGAAACAGCGCTGGCAAGACAAACCTCTGCATGGCCAATATCCAGAACGTGCCAATAAATCCAATGTTGACAAAGTTAATACTCATCGATGGTTACGTGCATCTGGATTAAAGTCTGAAACTGAAGGCTTTATTCTTGCAGCACAAGACCAAAGTCTTTTCACTAGAAACTTTCAGGCAAATATTATGCATAATAATATGGATCCAAAATGCAGGTTTTGTGATAAACACCAAGAAACAATAGACCACCTAATCTCAGGCTGTTCTGTGCTTGCCCCAAATGAATATAAAAATCGCCACGATAGAGTTGGGCAATATTTACATTGGGCAATGTGCAAACATTATGGAAAGGCTGTAAACAAACACTGGTATGAACATCACCCAGCACCGGTTACAGAAATAGATGTAACCATTCTATGGGATTACACTATCTACACAGACAGAAAAATTGAAGCAAACAGGCCAGACATTATTGTTAAAAACCAGAAGGAGAAAACTTGTCTATTAATTGATATGGCTTGTCTAGCGGATTGTAACATAGCAATCAAGGAATTTCAAAAACTGTCAAAATATAAAGACCTGGAAATTGAAATAGAAAAAATGTGGAAATTGAAAACAAGAGTTGTGCCAGTGATAGTAGGTGCACTTGGAATGATAAAAAATGGAACAAAACAACACATTGAAAGAATCCCTGGAAACCTCAGCTTAAGAGATATACAAAAAATTGTCTTATTAAGTACAGCCCACACACTAAGGAAAACTTTAACTATGTAATGCTAGGGATGATAGGGAAGATAGAAAAACATGAAATGGAGCCATAACAACACGCCACTACCTGCCTTAGGTCTCCCCGCAGACTTGGTTGGTAGTGAGACCAAAGCAGAAATCGAAATATGATGAAAAATGACATAATAATAATAATAATAATAATAATAATAATAAGTAAAAACTATTTTCCTTTTTATCCATGGGATGTCGTAAAGACAACATATGTCTCGTTTCCAGCGTTTACGTGTCACATGGGATAAATGTCCCGACCTGATAACTATAGAACCGACAAGAAATTCTTTTGCAATGTAAGTCTGTAAAGAGTTTCAATAGATCTTCACACACAACATACATATAACCAATATCACCTAATATATATATATATATATATATATATATATATATATATATACACACACACATATATATATATATATATATATATATATATATATATATACATAAATTATATAAATATGTGCATACACATACAATATATATAGTCTATCGAGGCAGCAGATAATTTTCTAAGCATATTTTGTTAAATATAACAAACAATGAATGCCTATTATGTTTAATCATAAGTAATGAATGGGGGACCATCATATTTTGGCTTTAATTTCAGGTGAAAATAAAGACAAAAATTTCCCAACATTTTGTAATTTTTTATTAATTTGGTTCTAAGCTTTCGGCTCACATGAGCCATCTTCAGAGAGGTTACAAGGATGTTAACACAAATACTTCTCTCTGTTCCTTTCTAGAAATATTTTCATGGTATGTGTTCGAATGAGCTCTTTGCAATGGTAACTAGACTTTATTTTTTATTTTAATTTAAGCGCAGTACTTCATATGCGTTGAATATCGGCGAGGAATGTGAAACCAAAGAGCCAAGTTCGAATTCGTTGCATTCACTGACGCGCAAATACACATACGAAAAGTATTAATCCATCTCTTTCCTCCAGCTATGGGTTAAACAGAACAGATTGTGTTCCATAGCCTTGGTTGGCAGCCATGCTACTGCAGAAGGTAATGGCAACCTACTGTGGGAAATATTCTGCCCAGTCCTTCAGGTCTCGAAAGGGACATGATCGCCACAGCGTGTATCACGTATGGAACTTGACTGATTAACTAGACTGGCGTCGAGGTTTCATCAGTTCACAGTTGGGCTGGATTTGTGTAGCCGTAAGTTTTATGCTAAGAGTTTCTTCTCTCACACTTCTCGCTTAGGGGACTCTCTTCAGACTTCATGTTTTCCATGGAATTTAAATTTTTTTTTATAATCATTTCACCCCAAGCAACTGTTTCGCAGTGGGTTACATAGGGGAGAGTGATGAGAAAGAGAGATTAGTTATAGGAGATGTCAGGAGGAGGGTAATAGACGGATGAGAATACCGGTTTAATGGGGTGGAGTGGATGGGAAAAAGTGATTTAGAGAATGGATGTGAGTTAGTGAGATAGGAGATGTCTATTGACCTTACATTTAAATTCCTGGAGATTGTAGCTATCGAGGAAGCAAGTATACGGAAGGGAATTCCACAGGCGAGAAGTGCGAGAGAAAGGATGCGAGTTAGTGAGATAGGAGATGACTATTAACCTTACATTTAAATTCCTGGAGATTGTAGCTATCGAGGAAGCAAGTATATGGAAGGGAATTCCACAGGTGGGAAGTGCGAGAAAAGAAGCTGTTAGAGTAGAAATTGCGGTTACATTTTGTCGGTTTCACTGTAAATGGGTGGGACCTAGTTGCCAATCTAGTAGCACGTTTAAATTCATACCTAGGGGGCACCAGTGAGCTATGTTCATTAGAGCAGAAACCGTGAAAGTATTTGTAGAAGAGGCATAGGGAAACCACGTCACGTCGGTGAGAGAGCGACTGCAGCCGAGCTGACAAGTCGGTATCAATTAGATTACAGATTCTCCGTTGAATTTTGTCAAGAACCTCGAGGTGAATAGCAAGGGCACCCGACCAGATGTGGCAGCAGTATTCAATACAATCTGAAAAAAAAAAAAAAAGAAAAAATTAATTCAACGTCAATAGCTAATTATTCTTTCCTCTTCCACACCATTAGTAGCTTAAGTACCTTGCATGGGAGCGGACACTGATTCGGAAAAATATAAATGTAGAAGGACAATCACAAGAGAACTAATTAATGTTCTTGTACTGAAGAGAAGGCTCCAAATACACAAAGGCTATAAAACCCAATCTGTCCAGTTATTTAACCCATAACTGGAGGGGGAATTGATGTATTATATTATTAAGTAGTAATTAGTGGGAACCAGTTTATGACTTCATAACAATAGAAAACCGATTCCCCACTTTATGCCCAATAGAAGCCTTAAACAGGTTTCCAACTATTATATTCAGTCAGGTAGTTAAGTGCCATACGTGATACACGATTTGGGCGATCATGTCTCGAAAGAGACATGACTAACTGGAGAGAAGATTATCCCGCAGTAGGTTGCCGTTACTTTTTGCGGCAGACTGGTTGCCAGCTAAGGCTAGAGAACCCAATCTGTCCTGTTATTTAATCCATAACTGGAGGGGGAAGTGATGTATTATATCATTAAATAGTAATGAGTGGGGGACCAGTTTATTACTTCATAAAAATAGAAAACCGATCCCCCACTTTATGCCCAGTAGAAGCCTTAATCATATTTCCAACTATTATATTCAGTCAGTCAGTTAAGTGCCATACGTGATACACGCTTTGGGCGATCATGTCTCTTTCGATTCAGGACTGACTAGGTAGAAGATTTTTCCTGCAGTCATTTGACTCATAACTAGAGCGGAGGGAGATATGTATTATACTATTAAGTAGTAATTAGTGGGGGATCAGTTTATTACTAAATAACAATAAAAAAACTCATCCCCCACTTTTTGCCCAGTAGAAGCCTTAATCATGTTTCTAACTATTATATTAAGTCAGCCAGTTAAGTGCCATATGTGATACACACTTGGGCGACCATGTCTTGAAAGAGACATGCTTGATGGGGCAGAAGATTTTCTATCCTGCTATTTAAACTATAGCTGAAGGTAGAAGAGACGGATTGTATTAATAAGTAGTAATTAGTGGGGGATCAGTTTATTACTAAATAACAATAAAAAAATCATCCCCCACTTTTTGCTCAGTAGAAGCCTTAATCATGTTTCCAACTATTATATTTAGTCAGTCAGTTAAGTGCCATACGTGATACAAGATTTGGGCGATCATGTCTCGAAAGAGACATGACTAACAGAGCAAAAGATTATCCCGCAGTAGGTTGCCATTACATTTTGCTGTAGACTGGTTGCTAGCCAAGGCTATAGAACCCAATCTGTCTTGTTATTTAACCCATAACTGGAGGGGGAAGTGATGTATTATATTATTAAGTAGTAATTGGTGGGGGACCAGTTTGTTCTCACTTTGTGGTCTCAGCAGTTTCTATACATTTATATTCCTGAGATCCAAAAGCACAAGCTGAGTAGAGTATTAAGAGACAGGAAAATTCCGTTGGAAACCAGGAAGAGAGTATTGGATTCTTATGTGATTTCCGTCCTTTAAGATGAAGAAGAGACTTGAAACAACCGAAATGTGGTTCTATAGAAGCTTACTGGATATAAAGTGGGGGATCAATTCCATATTACAATCAATATATAAACTGATCCCTCACTTAGTGGTCACAGTAGTTTTTATACATTTATATTCCTGAGATCCAAAAGCACAAGGATGCATTCCAGGAGCTGAGTAGAGTATTAAGAGACAGAAAAATTTCGTTGGAAACAAAGAAGAGAGTACTGGATTGCTATGTGATGTCTGTTCTTCAATATGGCAGTGAATGCTGGACAAGCTTATCAAAGATGAAGGAAAGACTTGAAGCAACCAAAATGTGGTTCTACAGAAGGATGTTGAGGATACCATAGACAGAACATGTGAGCAATGACGAGGCTTTAGAGAGGATGGAAACGAAAAGAAAAACACTTGAAATTTCTGGGTCATGAAATGAGGAAGGAGGGCTTAGTGAAGCTGATACTCTCAGGACAGGAGAAAACAACGCATGATATACTTGATGGGCTTGAGCAAGTGGATTACCAGAGTAGGGTTGGGAAGTAGTAACAAGAGAAAGAGTGTTAACAGCTACAAATATCAGTGGGATGTGGAAGGCCATGATCACCTACGTCCTGAATGGACACGGCACACAGAAGAAGAATGGTTTTGTGAAACAAGTTTTACTAATTAACCCATAGCTGGAGGGAGAAGAACTGGATTCATACTTTTCCTAAAGATATTTGCACATAAATGACTATAACAGACCCAACGGGAATTGAACTCGGCTCACCGATTAACAATTTTGAGCCATTATCCAGTACACACATACACTACCTGTTATTCCAAAACAGGTCCTCTATATAAGTACTGACTAGGCTTGACTTTATTTACTTTACGGCGATAGACTGTTCACATTACATTTCTCATGTCGAGGGATATGTCGCCTGGTTTTTATTCTTAGCCAATCAGTCAGTTAAGTGCCATACATGATGCACGCTTGGGCGATCATGTCTCTTTCGAGACATGACTTAGAAGAAGATTATCCCGCAGTAGGTTGCTATTGCTTTCTGCAGTAGATTAGTTGCCGACCAAGACTATAGAACCCAATCTGTCCCGCCATTTGACTCATAGCTGAACGGAGACGAGATAGATTATATTATGAAGTAGTAATTAGTGGGGGATCAGTTTATTACTTCATAACAATATGAAACCGATCCCCCACTTTCTGTCCAGTAGAAGCCTTCATCATGTTTACAACTTTTATATTCAGTCAGTTAAGTGCCATACGTGATACACGCTTGGGCGATCACATCTCGAAAGAGACATGACTGACTGGGCAGAAGATTATCACGCAGTAGGTTGCCATTGCTTTCTGCGGTAGACTGGTTGCGAGCCAAGGCTATAGAACCCAATCTGTCCTGTTATTTGACTCATAGCTAGAGTGGAGGGGTGATGTATTATGTTATTAAGTATTAATTAGTAGGGGATCAGTTTATTACTTCATAACAATAGAAAACAGACCCTCCACTTTATGCTCAGTAGTATCATTAATTATGTTTACAACTATTACATTCAGTCAATCAGTTAAGTACCATATGTGATGCACACTTGGGCGATCATGTCTCAAAAGAGACACGACTGACTGGGCAGAAGATTATCCCGCAGTAGGTTGCCATTGCTTTCTGCGGTAGAATGGTTGCCGACCAAGGCTATAGAACCCAATCTGTCCTGCTATTTAACCCATAACTGGAGGGAAGAGACGGATTAATACCTTTTCCAAGGGTATTTGCGCGTAAGTGAATGCAAAGAATTCAACTGGAATTCGAACTTGACTCTCCGATTTCTCGTTCCGAGTCGATATCCATTGCACCACAACGCACATCCTTAGTACCTATCAGTTATTGCATGACCGTGATTTTTTTTTTTTTTTACCAATTTCTCTAGATTAGCATTCATCAGTTCTTCCTTGAAGAATTGAAAAATATTAATTTTAATAATTTTAGGAGAGGGTGTCTCCTGTTCCTAATATAATCTAGTTTCAAATCGATCACTGGATTATTAAAGAGATTTATCTGCATTTAGTATTTATTCGCGAGTGTCAAATTGGAAACTTATTACGTCACCAATAACTGCTTGTTATTACGAATTGAGGAAAAAGACAACCTCAGTAGCAAGCAGTTATCAATTACATAGAGTTTCAAGATTGACATTTGACTTTAAATCAGGGATCAAATTGATATCGTATTTTAAAAAGATGATTTCAATTCAGGCAAGGCAATAAAGCCACTAAGAAACAAGAGGTTATATATATATATATATATATATATATATATATATATATATATATATATATATAATAACTAGCAGTATAGACCGGCGTTGCTCGGGTGTAATGAAAGCTTTAAAACTAATCCATGGTCCTGGAGCTCAGACTCTTTGGATGTTGGCCCGAAAGACTAAAAAGCAATAGTTGTTTCCATTTAAAGCGAAACCGTAGACTGAAAGAAAAATGAATGGATGTAAGTCAAATTTTGATTTCCTGGTATCGATATCAAATAAGTTTTTTCGTCGTAAACTGAATTTTGAAGGCTAAATAAGTCCTCTGAGTAAATGGTATCGTGGTTGAGACTAAGAACTACAATTATACCTACTTAGAGCCAAACCCGAAGCAAAAACTAAAATAAAAGGGCTGAAAAAAATGCAGACATACAGGCGGATAGACACACACAAACATCTTGCCTTTTATATATATATATATTATCGATTTTCTGCACTATTGTAAGAACTGCCACCTTGAAACTTCTGAATATCGTTTCTTATGTCTTTGTCTATGAGTGTATCAAATTTGATTAAAATCAGACCACTCCTTCTATAAAGCTATTTTTCGATTATCGATTTTCGATATTTATCGGAGGTACCTCGATACAAAACCTAGCTAAGAACACTCTCAGACGCTTATAGTACAACTGTGTAAATTTTCAAGAAAATCGGTTCAGTCGTTTCGGAGTCTATAGGTAACGGATACACACACACACACACACATACACACACACACACACACACACACACAGAAACAGATTCCCATTTATAAATAAGTTTATATACATATATATATATATATACAAGTATAGGGTAGGTATGAATGGAATAATATTCCGTATCCAAAGAAACGCTATTCTTAAAAAAGTGTTCAATACAAAGTAGAGCTAATAATATTTATTCAGAAATTATAACATGAATATGTTATAATATCACTACAAAAGTAGCTATTTTGTTTCGACATTTCTTGTTTCTTGTCAAGTAATGAAGTTTATTTCAAGTTGAAGGGTTTTAAAAAGTTAAAAAAATTCTGTATGACATTGATTAGACCATCATGTCACATTTGTCAGAATCGAAGTTTTTTAACCACTTGAAGTGGGCGTCCTGTTCCTAGAATGACTTCATTTTTCATTCTTATTCTTTTACTGTCCTCTCTGCTTAGCAGCTTATATATATATATATATATATATATATATATATATAATATTAACTATATCAATAACAATACCAATAGTAACAGAACTAACTCTGCCGAAACTAGTACTAATTAAGCTATAATTTAAATCGTCTTGTACAACCCACCGAGGACGAACTCGGAGGGAAAAGAAGGGGAAATAAAAAAAGAAACAAATGAAGTACATGAACAAAAAGTCAAGTACCCGTTAGAAAGAAAAAACCCCAAGACGAAAACCCTAACACTAAAGAGCTCAATACGGAAGTAGAGCAAACAAAGACAGAAATCTAAACAAGAGTCAACAAGGTTGTTTGCTCTTGCTTAGATTTTATGTCTTTGTTTCTGTTTCTGTATATATATATATATATATATATATATATATATATATATATATATATTCCATTCTAACATAAAATTCGATTCTAACAAATGTGGTATGATGGTCTAATAAATATTATACAGAATTTATTCAACCCGAACCCCCAAGACAAGAGACACAATACACACAAGACAAGACACACAAAACAAGACAAGACACTCAAGACAAGACACACACAACAGAAACAAGACACACAAAAAACAAGACATACAAAACAAAAGAAACAAGACGCACAACCGAAAAGAAACAAGACGCACAAAAATGAAACAAGACGCAAAAAACAAGACACACAAAACAAGAAACACGGCACACAAAACAAAAAAGAAACACAAAACAAAAAGAAACAAACACAAAACAAGAAACCAAACACATTAAAAGAAAAAGAAACAAACACAAAACAAGAAACCAAACACATTAAAAGAAAAAGAAACAAACACAAAACAAGAAACCAAACACATTAAAAGAAAAAGAAACAAACACAAAACAAGAAACCAAACACATTAAAAGAAAAAGAAGCAGACAACTACAAAACAAACTCTAAGGAACTCACCCCCCCCCCCCCGCAAAAAAACGAAGAAAAATGACAAAAACCATGACCAGTTAAATTAAGTAGGACCGAAATATTCAGTCAATTTACAAAGCTTTTCATAAATCTTCATATGACGATGACGATCTTCTTATCACTGAGTTTCCGTAGCCTAATCAAAATGCTCTGATCAAAAAAGTTATCAAACTTATCATTTCTATCCAATCTTCGCTTAACGGAAAACATACATAAATTGACAGTCTTAGAATTAATAAAACAACCTGAGTTTTAGATAATATAAAAAAACAAGAACGAAAGTAAGGTAAAAAAAAAAAAAAAAAAGAAAGAACCTGTTAAAATATTGCTTTTGAACTCAGTGGATGCTGGATTATATACGCCTTGTGCCAGACTTTTCTTAATTTGCCAGCTTGACCAGCTGCAACTCATAATTTTGCTTCTCCCATGAACTGACAACTCATTTGGG